>JAPZDZ010000001.1:11436970-11447132 GCA_029783805.1 Acanthurus tennentii | reverse complement strand
TGTTCCTGACTCCCACAAGGCAGCGCGTCACAGCTGTGAACTTTTCGTCCTCTGTCTAATTAGATGACCTGATATCTTACAGCAATATGTCACAGTGGGATAACTCACGCAGAGCTGACCACCAGCACTGTCTGTCCTTTTACCACTAATAGTGTCACTTGTTAGCTTTTGTTTTACATCTGTTTGTCTAAAATTGTAGGTATCACCTGAAAACCATATGTGTGTGAACAGCTTGCTGATGTGAACACACTGATTAATATTTCAGATTCTAAAAGTACTTAAATTGTCAAGAGCAGCCTTATTTTTTTATTTTGTGCTCCTCTCCACTTTTTATTAGAGGGGCACTGATGCATTTATAGACACTTCAATTAAATAAAACAGACCATAAGGGAAAAGATTCAAGGGGAAAGTACATGACCTGTTAGTGTGCTGTAGTAGAAAAATAAAAAACATTTTAATTTTTAAGTAGAAAATATAGCATGAGTGAGGCGCAAAAAAAGTCGCTTTAGCACATAGCCCTGTTCCACGATGCTAAATGCAAATATTTAAATGGAGGTTATGGAAATTCCTGGGATGCACCTTGAATTTGGCATGTAAAGCAGGGCCGAGAAGATTTCTGTTTACACCACCTACATTTGTGTCCAGTACAACCAAAAGTGGAAAGCAAAGCAAGAGATTTATGTGTATGAAGTAAAAACTATCATCTTGTCCATAAAATTGGAGCACATTTGTGGAGATATTTCAACTCAAAAGGCTGTTAAGCAGAGTGATTCTGGATAAGGTGAGTCTTAAAACTTTCTCTTTATATGGATTCAAACAGTGCTAAAATGATAAGCCAGTCTTCAGAAAAGTCATCGCTTTCAATTTTAAATATTGGTTAATCATATTGGTTTTTTAGCTCGCAAAGCTTGAATGATCCTTAATGTAAATATTTTGGTAAATATCTGTTTTTTTATTGTCGGGTTTTATAACCATGTATTTGAAGTGGTCATCTCAGGCCCAAGTCATCTGTTGCGTAATGACCAATGTCTTTTTTGACCAAGGATCAGTTTTGTGAAGGTACTGGCAGTCTTAGATTAGCTTTTTATAAAAACTTGAAAAAGACCGCAGTGAAGTTGCTTGTTGTTTGGCTGATTTTGAAAAGATTAGGCCTTGTCAGTCTGCAGTAACAACAAACATTCAACCTCAGGGACATCATATGTATACTGTCTGTCCAAGACATAAAGAAGGAGACATCATAGAAAACTAAATGGCACAAAATGTTTTTATCCTCGGCTAAACGTTACCGTTACGTAACGTAACGTAACGTTACAACATGTAATTTGTTCAATACCTACGAAAGAAATATGTGTGCGTTCACTTGTTGCTGTGATTGTTTGCACAGAAGTTTGTTTATTAGAAATGTTACGCTTGACAATCTCTCCTACATTTGACTCATCAAACAATTTTAGTGAGAAATTAAAAACAAAAAAAAAGCGATTACCTGGCCTCCTGTATCAATACATAGCAGACAGTAGACAGGACCTTGTGCTATGGTTATTGTGGGGGATGGGTGAGATTTACAGTTTCCTTTACCAGGTAATGTCTCCTGTTGTGAAACAATGTGACAGAAAATCAGTACAGCTGTGATGGCTCAGCAGTGTTCTTATCCCCTCTACATTCTCCTCCAGGAGCTCATCCAAAGTCCACCTCAGATGTACTGTATGTAGCCTGCCGATGACTCATCCTCAGGAGAATGAGCTGTATGGTGCAGGTAGCCTTGCAAATAAACATTTCACGATTTGCAGAGTCTACTGAAGCACTTTGCTGACTTACAGTCTGAATCCACAGACCACAAATACAAACTCTGACAAGCCAATTCTGTTTTATTCTGCCTGTAAGGCACAAAGTGTGAAATATTCCCTCGTGTTTTTGTGACCCTTCTGCGTTACACATGTAATGACTATCACTAAAAACACACAACAGTGAGACATCAGTTAAGGCTCCAGAATTTTTTAGTCATTTTGTTTATTGAAACAGCAAATTTGTCATCATTGCACCAATTGCCATGGAGACAGGGTTAAGTCCCAAACCTGCTGGTGTAATACAGTGCATGGGTGTATGCTCATTACCCTTCACCGCAACTTCCAGAAAACACTGCACAACTGAGTGAATGGGTGACTCCACCTCCTGATGGTTAGGGAATATGCAGACATTCAAATGAATTTTCGTTTCCTGGCAGTCTTTTCAATATGTTCCCATCTGACACACTGTAAATCCCTCCCTCGTTCCTCATTGTGTGCAGCATCCTGTTGCTCTGTCGTATTTGCTTGCTCTTGTACTATAAAGTTTGTCATTAATGAAGGGCGGGGGTTTCTCCATCTGATGACAATGGAGCTTCAGTGAGGCTTTTGTGAGAACTGTGTCTAAACTTCATTTTCATATGTTAATGGACTTTATCAATTCCCTGTGACAAATCTGTCCTTGGAATTTCTTCTATCCTTTAATTTCAGGAGCAATGAGCGGGGCCTGTCCGGAGCTAGGTTTCGCAACCCCCTTTGTCACAGATTACATATGTCTCAGGGTTATAAATATAATAACTAAAGGGTGATTACAACTTCTGTGTCTTTTATTTTACTTACTTTCAGAGGCTTGAAGCTGTGATTTTTGTCCAGTAATCCACAACAAAGAATACTTTTGTGTAGTTGTAGTAGTAGAAAAACTATTTTCCTTCCCATCCTGTTAGCCAAGCTGTGACCTCTCAGATTTATCTTGGAAGGTTTCAGTCCGCTGCAGAAACACTGCTGCAGAGCATGCAGACACCACTCATTAAATGCTTTTTTTGACTGAGGACCTACTTTCTGCAGAGCAACAGTGTTTAACACTAAGGCAGCATGTTGCACATTCATAACAAATGGAAATCTCTCACATAGGACAGTAGATGACTGTCTTACAGGGCGCTGGGGTGCAGCAAAGTAAATCTGTCAGCGGTGAGGAAGTCCACCTGCAGGGGAAAGTGAAACCTCAATGCAGCATCTGAGATCCTTTATCCATCTTGACTTCTTTTTAATTCTACAGTTGAACAACTTTTCATTCAAGTCTGTTCTGTTTCAAATTAAGTTAGAGCCACTACTCTCCCCTCACAGGTGCTTTCACTTGTTTAGCTGGATTAGGCCTCTCAGGACTGTGTGGGCGTGTACAGACCAGGCTTCATTCACATCTGCATCACTCTGCTGCTGGTTTTGTTGCACCTGTTAGGGAACCACAAGTAGTTTGCTCACCTCACAGTAAATTTTAATGCTTTCTTTTTTATCCTCTTTGTGAACACATAAGCACAAGTCTCCCTCATGTTTGTTGTCTCCATCAGTTTTAAATATCCCACCCACATAAGAGAAATCCTGCTAAGTGAACTTTGTAGTCAACTTTCTTTAACAGGCTTGAACGTGTTTTACTAGCACACTATCAAGCATGTTAACATGCTTATGAGCTCTGTCTTTATGTCAGCTGCTGATAATGCAAAAACAGCCAAAGGAATATTACACTGGAAATTTCTTGTGCTAAAAGAATAATTTTTAAAGTGACCGAATGTAAGCAGAACTGGTAACTTTAAGGCCTTTTGCATTTGTGCACAAGTCTGTTAATTTACTGTCATAAATGATAAGTGATATTCACAGAGATGTAATTTATTGCTCATGTTATTTTGTAAAAAAATTTCGCTTTGCTTCAAAGTTAGATCTCTGTCATTAAAACTTTGGCTTGGTTCTCAACAGCTATAACCGTAGGGGCCTAAAGGATAAAAATATTATCATATTTATCTATATATTTCATAATTATTTAAATTTCAGTGTTTTCATGTTCATCAATATGCTTGTTTATTCCCTGTATCCTTGGTAGAAAATATGAAGTAAAATGTCTCGTTACACCATTTAACTCCATTATGGCAGTTTTCTGAATCATTTCCTTGCCCAGTGATGAGGTTTTATAGATCAGTATTTTAACTCTGCTAAAAGCTTAAAGTATGACAGAGTTTCTTTTCAGAAACGCCTTTGCTTTACCTTATAAATTAAATTACACTTTAAGACAACAATCACAAACAGTCATGAAGTTGAAGATCATGCCAGTTTTCATGACAGTCTAATGTCAGCCTAATGCACACCCTTTCAGTGTACGTGTTACCATGGATATCATAGTAGCCATATGTGGGCTGGATTTCTGCAGATAGATTTTTAATTAAATGTCCTCCTGCAAACCGCGGCCTTAAATTTTAAAAACCCAGTGTCTGCTTTGTAGAGAGGAAAAAACACAACAGCCTGAACGAGCGAGTACAATCAAGCAGAATGTGCAGCCAGCCACACTTATCATATCTCCTCCCATTTGTTGCTTGTTCCTCCCTCAAATCCATGTGGGAGAGAAAAGCACTTCACCGCTCACACACACACAGTGTTTCTTTGGTAAATGACAGGAAACTGTACTTCCACGCCGAAGCGCCTGTTTGATAAATAACATGCGTGGCTCCGGGCGCACAACGCGTCTCAAAGACTCAAAATTTGGCCAACAGCCTGTGTTTCTCTCTGACACACATGGTGTGCACGGCCACACACACACACACATGCACACACACTCATGGTCTCACACTCTTTCAAACGTATCGTACACACATACACAAACACTAGATCTTTCCTTCTCGCCCTTTCTCTCTCTCTTCAATGATTAAAAAACAATATCCAGCTTATAACTGCAAGTTAGTCAGACACCCACACTCATTTGCAGTGAAAGGCAAATGACCCTGGTGATGAGTCATTGCATTCACTCAGAGATTTGCTTTATTCAACATGCTGAAATCTCATAAGGCAGAGTGAAGCAGTGGTTATCGCCATTGTGCCTGAGTGAGCTCAGGTGCGCCTTGACGTTTTTCTTAAATGTAAAAAAAAAAAGAAAGAAAGAAAAAAACTAAAAAAATCAAGCAAAAATAGCACATAACGTCATTAAAATCCACTTCAATTAGACTATGATTTCCCAACAACTGAAAAACACACAGACACACACACACACACACACTCACACATACTCCATAATGAAAAGGGCCCCCTTATCCAGGGATCATACTGAGCTTTATGAAACATTTCCTACCAATCAATAATTACATGTTTTTCCTTGAAAATTAGCTTATCAGGTAAACATGTCTTTATGGTTAAAGAATCAAGACGGGCAGGAATAATACATTTGCTCTCTAAGCATCTATAACCTACTGTGATAGTAATTACAAGGATTATTGCCACTGTATTTATTTACATGTTTGACTGCATGTACAGAAAGGCTAAAAATTGTAAGCGCTCTTGAATCAGAGATTCTGAGTAGCCAAAGCGAATGAGTTGTAATTAGTCACTTTGAAACATGAATGTGCACGAGACACTCACATCACACACACGCAAAGTGTGCATGTAAATAAGTGTTCCCGAGCCAGTGAGGTAATATCCATTGACGCAATCATGCATCTCACAGCAGTGAACCTCGCCCCATCCTAGCTCGGAAACGACCCGTGCGAGGATGCCCCTTTTATACCCAATGAAGATACCCTAACCTGTTAGCAGTGAACCTGTTTACCTGTGGAATGAACAAACAGGTGTTTTTTAAAAATTTCACAACTTCCACAGTCTTTTGTTGTCCCTGTCCAAACATGTTTGTACATTATATATCCAAACATATATTGTTTATATTTACAAAAATCACTAAAGTTTGAAATAAGATATATATTTACACTGTTTACATTTAAGTGAATATCAAAAAGAATAAGCAAATTATAACATTCTGTTTTATTTGTGTTTTTCAACTGAATCCCAGCCTTTTCAGTATTCATTTTAACCCTAGTGTGTTTGGGCCAACCCTTACATTAAACCTGGGTTCAAAGGACTTTGGGAATATTTGAATGACTCCTAGACATTTAACAAAATGAAAAATAGGGCTGTACCCCACTGAGAATTTTGTCAGTAAAGTAAGAAAATTTGAGGTTCAAAATGAACATTTAACCGTTTGTTCGTGTTTTTTTCAAGCAATGCTTTATTGAACTGCCAGATTGTTGAATGGGGTTTGGCAACACCTTCACAGTAATACAGTCAACAAGCCAAGTTAGCCCTCCACGCCAATGAATGACACAATTACAGTATACTTAGTACTTATTAATTTAACTTATCAAGTTGTTATGAGCTGTTAATTCACAACATTTAAGCAGAAGGCAGAAGAGAATGTTTTTTAAAGCTTGACCAGGTTAAGCCTCTTTTCTTCTTGGCAGCTTCCTCAGTCTCACTCAGACTCATCCTGGGTCTGGATCGGCAGCTGTCTGTACCTGTCAGAGACACCTTCACATAGTGGACAAGACGAGTTGACGTGGTGAAATGATTTTACCCTGGAGAGAAGCCTAAAAGTGAGGATGGCCTACGCTGCAGCTGCTTCTGGGGAATGAACTGTTCCCTAGAAAGTACACTGCACACTGAGCAAAAACAGAAAATGACTGCTCAACTTGAAGAATCTCAGTCGACTGAGGGGGCTCCAAGCAATGATTCAAATCTTTAACTTTCAGGGGGCAGCCCTGATTCAAAAAAAAAAGAATTTTACAAGCAGACCTGTACTCACTGCCAAACCTGGGGAGAGCACAGTTTGTTAAACATGTGTTTGCCTTCAAAATGTTAATAGCGTGTGGCAGTAGAGGCAATGAAAGGTCCAGTATTAGGTTTTGCAATTTCTGACTTCATCTTATAGGCTTTTGTCCATCTGTTCAGCAGTTCTGGTTCCTGCAGAGTCCTTTTCCGGGTCTTTTGTTAGGAATGTGTGGTTTGTTGTCCAAGACATTTGACATACTCATCCAGCCAGAGGAAATTTGTTGTCAACATCAACCCATCTCTTTGTTTCTTCATCTTGTGAAGGAAAGAGCACAGTATAATGAGACTTATCAGTTCAAACATGGTAGAAAAAAAAACACTGAAATTAATACATGAACAATAAACTTTTATTGCAGCAATATTCATCTCTTTTTATTTAACGGATGAGTAACTTTGCTTCACACATCTGTTGAACACACTCAATAACAAACTGAACCAGGGATGGAAAAAGCACCTCCCTGATATTGCCTCAGTACATCACAACCATATGGCACTGTGATCCACTCCTTAAAAAATCCAGTGCGAGGTTTTCTAGTCACACCACAAAATGACAACAGCATTCATGAGTTGAAAATAGGCCTACTTGATGGTGCAGGCCTTACTGACTTGGCAGTTGTTAAAGGGAAAATGTGTGAAACATGACATGAAAACTTGATAATAAAACTAACAATATCAACAGAATGTAGTATTAATAAGTATTAGTTCTGATGTTTTGTCAAAGATGTCTGTTTATTGTGTTGCAGAGATATCTACAGAGGTTAGCATGCTAATTAGCTTGCTTTAGCCTGTCCTGTCTCAAGTTTAATCGTCCTGTTGATGCATAGTGAAATATACTTAATTCAAACTCAAGAGACACAGAAGGAATAAAACTTAATCTCACTACATGTGATCTAAATTATTGTTAAAAAAACTGGTATGGAAAATCCCCAAGAAATGTGTACAACTTCAGTAGTGCATACATCAAAAATATTAGAATTAGGGCTAAAACAGGTAGTCTGTAGTTAAGTTTATGGATAGAAAAGTAACTGGCAGGAATTCATATAACTGATTTATAGTGCAAAGTTCTCCTCCCTTGAAAAATGTTTTTCTTGAGTTTATGTCTTCTAAAATTTCAAACATTGATCAAGCTGACTTGTATCTGTGTAAAGTTTGTCACTAGTGAGGGGAGTCTTATCTGTGATCTTCACCTAAAATCTGATATTTAAAAAGACAGGCTGGACTTGGGACTTCACATATTCAAAAGCCAGTCACGGGAAAATAAACAAAATAAAGTCAGAGTTTGCGTTTGCACAACAGCTATCGCTGTGTAAGTCTTTGCCAGTTACATGCTAACAAGCTAACAAACAGCATTAAACAAAGCAAAAATGCAACACTTACCGTTTCAATTCACCTGCTAGTCACCAGTTTTGATGCACAGCAGACTCTTTGCCTGAGTCCCAAACCTGTTTGAGCATCAGTCTTCACTTTAATTGACTTTAAATTCACTGGTACTCAAGTGTAAATATGTAAGCCTTTCCTATGTTTTCTGTGAAAGTAAACTTTAGGAAACTCTTTAATTTTTGGACTGTTAATAAGACAAAAATAGGCAATCTGTAACAAGTGAACTCTCACTACAGGCACTTGTGATAGGCATTTCTCATGACTAGTTTTATATATCATATATGGTACACAAACAACTGCCTTTAGAAAATGATCAGCAGCTTAAATCATAATATAATAATCATTAGTTGCAGGTTTAAGTAAAATAGAGAAATAATTATCTGACTGTTTACAAGATCTCACACACGAAACCTCCTCAGCATCGCAAAAATCATGCTGATCTGTGTTCAGTGTGTCTCACTTGGTACTTGGACAGACTTTTGAGTCGTGTCAGAGTGTGTGCGGGCGGTAAGATTACTTTATCCTTTTTTTTTTTTACTTTGGCCTGAAGAAACTTTCTAAGCGATAGTGATTTATTTCACGTGGATGTAAAAGATGCAGATGACAGATGTTTAAAGAAATGGAAAACCAAAAGGGACAAAGCTTTCCTGAGGCAACAGTGAAAGGTGTCCGGTCTGTCTGACCACAGTTTGTACAAGCCTCCTGAATGAACCTGAGACTCATTTTTGGGCATTAGGCCTGAGGGCTGCAAGTGTTATCTGGCTGCATCAAGTTTACTTTGTTTAAGAAAAGAAAGAATAGTGGAGTGTATGGGGGAGGGAGTGTAACGGGAGTCTTTAACAGGGAGTAAAAGGGTCTGAAAGGATTTTGATCCAGTGATATTATATATCTGTCCTGGTCAGGGGAGACAAAAGCACACAGCAAACCACCAGAGAGCAAAGCATGTCATCTGAATAGTATGTCTTCTTTGCAGTGTTGTACATCCAAAGGCTTTGTGTGCCTGAATTTGGCTGGTAGAAGGCACAAAGGAGGCAGTTTGTTCGCCCCTGACAAGTGTGCTTTTATTTGCAGCGGCCCTTTGATGTATAGAGAAACTTTGGCTGGGATATCCCTCGCAGACAAATGCACGAGAAATCCCACTCCTTTGTATTATCCTTAACAATTCCCTCACCATTCACTGCAAAGCTTTTATTCCCTTTAAGACCTTTATTTTAAACTTCGTGCCTACTGTCTGTCTGTCAACTGTAATGGGGAATCTTGTTTGACTTTATTGTACAGAGGAGGGGGTTTGATGGGGAGCCGGGGGCATGCAGTTCAAATATGAAAAAAGCATCACCTGACCATGTGACGCTGTTTATCAAGAGAGTTTGGTGTTTGTAACATTTTGATACTGTTGAGACAGTAAAGAGGTGTGAAAAGAGAAAGACCCATAACAAAAGCTCATGTCTATTTAGTTGCTTTGTGAAGCCTTTGACTTTCCTTCTCAATCACACTCAGTTTTAGTGAAAATGCAGGTGTTTTAATAGCCATATTGTCAAGTTTAAAGGAACAGTTCTGGATTATTGACAAGATCAATACCATGATCATATTTATATGTTGAATATGAAGCTACAGCTTCAGCTGATTAGCTTAGCTTAGCAGAAATTCTAGAAGTGGGGAAACTCAATCATAAGAAAATCCACCTGCTACCTTTTCTGGAGAAACTATACTAAAGCCTGTCCAATACTGAAAGTTTTAGACTGTTAGCTAATTAGGCAGTTTGATCTCTTTTAACAATTTATTGAACCTTTTTTATATTGACTTACCACATAAGCAGGCATAACTAAAAAGGATTTTTTGTTTTTAGGGAAATGTGACGATGCAGACAATTTACAGTCTTGAAAGCCAATGTCAGAAAGATATGAGGCCAGTCAGTCTCCATCTCAAACCGAAAAAAAATTCACAGAAATTTGTGGGAAGTTTTCATGCTTTAAATGAAGAACTTGTTTTATTTTCCTAATTATGAAAATGTTGTAGGGACATCAAGACATTTGTAGAAAGTGGACATTATTTCAGTTACTCTGTTTGATATAATATGCACTGAGGTTCATTTGAATTTATGAAGTGAATCATAATGTGTAATCTAAAAAATAATGTTGGATTTCAGG
>JAPZDZ010000001.1:11412282-11429120 GCA_029783805.1 Acanthurus tennentii | reverse complement strand
TATCTATCTATCTATCTATCTATCTATCTATCTATCTATCTATCTATCTATCTATCTATCTATCTATCTATCCATCTTTCTATCTTATTTTTCTTGTTTGGTCTGCTGCATTCATGTTTTGTCTTGATGTCAAACCCTCTGGATTTTGTTATCGACCAAAAATAGCCCTACTCTTTACCCCTCCACCCCCCCTCTCTTCCTCCCTCCCTCCCTCCATCGCCCCCCCTCCCGTCATCGCCATCAAATCACTTGTGTTTTTACTACGACCGCTCCACGGTTTCATTCATAAGGTGCTTTTCACTTCACCTGCTACCCTACCCCCTCTTTTGTCCATACACGGCTCTGTGTCGACCTGTCAAACGCAGACTACGGATGAATAATGTAAAAAAAGAGAGATGAATAATTCTTAATCGCTTTGACTCGTGTGATTTGCCGGGTTTGCCAAAGCAGGTCTCCTTTACAGTACGGCCTATACAAATTGTTCTATTATTCCTGTGTAAAATTACAATAAAGATGGGCGTGGTCAAAGTGCGTCTACTGACAGATGTTATGGCTGAATGTGATGGAGGGAGATAAGATGGCTTGATATGCAATTGTTCGGGAGGCATCGATTTTTTTTTCTTTTCCTGTCCTTTTTTTATTTCATAATGAGGCACGCGTAAAATGTATCACGTGAGACTGTTAGATATAGATGATGATCACACAAAACTGCTCTGGGATTTTATTTCTCTGCTCTCCTGAAGGACTTGTAGCCTAAAAATTCGTCTCGCACCGATGCAGAAAGCGGTGGATATTGTCTATTTCCTCTCTCTCTACATCTCTCCCTCTCACTCACTCCCCCTCTCCCGTTTTTTTTTTCCTCTGGTCAAAGATTTAAGATTTCTGATCCAAGACGAAGCAATTGCATGGCAAACAACTGCAAGAGAAGAGAAAAGCCCCAACGCCCACTGGCAGTCTTGTTTTAACCAGGACTCTTGCAGGCTGCGTTTTCAAATAAATACCCCAAAACGAATGTGTCAGTAAATTCCTGATTGCATTTGAATTATGTGACTTATCCGCTTTCGTTTTCGGTATTTTTTTGACACAGCAATGCAATGCGCGAAGATCGGTTTCTGCATTTTATAGCCTATTACTACTCATTTTATATGACAGTGAAATCAAAATAGATCATTATTCTTATTAGGCTGCCCCGCATTCATAAAAAAATGCTATTTAATAAAGGCTGCGTAGTAACTATACCAGCCATGATTCAGGTTTATCAATAAAAAGAAAACCGTTATTGCACAAATTGTGATCAATCAATAATTTATCTTACGAAGCCATAAGCATTTTAGTTTATATAAGATCGGAAAAATGTGATATTTTAAATAAATATTTGGCCTTTTATTCATAGATGCCACGAGAGAGTTAGCTTTCTATTATTGCAGCATCTTTTTCGGTTGTATTTTGTTTATAAAAATAATCTTTTCCTTGCAGAATGCCTATTTTCTGGCCATGCAGTATTTTTATTTTTTTTTTCTACTGAGACGTGGGATTATGGTGTGGGCGTGGGCGTGTTGGGTGGAGGAGGAGGGATGAGCGGAGGCGGGTTAGGAGGGGTCTGTGGGGTGGCACGACACACTTTGTATGTATGAAGGTTTTTTTATAGCACTTTTCTGCAATGTACGTCAGCGGATCAGTCCATAAATGGGGCTGCGTGTGTTTGTGTGCGGGCGTGCGCCTGCGTGCGCTCGCAACTGTGTGCGTGCGTCTCCGCGTGTGTTATCTTTACCGAGAATCTCCCCTCTCTCTCTCTCTCTCTCTATTTCTCTCTTTCTCTCTCTCTCTCTTTCTCTTTCTCTCTCTCTCTCTGCACTCTCAGCTCTGCAGAGTTGGGGTGGGCGTCAATAACAAACCTGATGGTAGGTTTTTATTGCAAAAATCAGATGAAATTCTTTTAGAAGGCCTTTTTATTTAACGAAAAAATAAAGAAATGCATTTTGCAGAAATAAGAATTAACATTAATAATATTCTACATTGTTTTATACAGCTAGTGTGTGTGTGCTGCTTTTTTCATAGTCTAAATGTTGGCCTTTGTGTGTCTTTTTTCCCCGTTTCGATCAATTCATGCACTTTGGGGGCTAAAAGGATTTGTCGAAATTTGGTTTTCAACAAAGGACGTTCAATTTTATTTTAATTTAAATAATGGTTGTGCTTTTAAATAGCCTAAAACTCGATTTATTTGGTTGTGCTTGCCCACTTTGCCACAACGTTTTCATTCATGAAATGCAATAACTTGTCTATTTGTTCGAGCCAGTAGTATAATATAAATTATAAATAGGCTATTATTTTGGGCTATAGATGGCGGAAATCTCGACCCACTGCCGGGCGGGCGTCACGATATATTTAGAGCGAAAATTAATCATCTTAATCATTATGGGAATGTAGGCTACATCGCCCGCCACCGCCGCCGCCGCCGTCGCTGCTGGTGGTTTAGTCACCACCGCCACCACCATCATCTTCATCACCAACACCTTCATCCAATTAGCAGGCTTGTTTAAACAAGTTCTGGCAGGAGGCGAAGCCATGAACATTATTCCGAACCTTTAATTATCAGTTTTTCGTCACAGTGGCATCATTGTGATTTTACAGTAATGAAGCCAACGATAAGTTAATAATACGTTGTTCTGACCGTACAGACATCTTATATGTCGGACCACTGCGGGACTACTAGGACTAATGATGCTGGTTGTGTGTGTGTGCGCTCGCGTGTGTGTGCGCGCGCGTGTGAGGAAATGTTCGATCATGCCGGCAAATCATTCAAGTGTGTCTCTCAGCATGTGAACATGCTGCACATCAGTTAATCCAAGCAACTTCTCGAAATAAAAAAACAAAAAAACAAAAAACGAATGCATTTGTATTTCCTGAGTGTCTGATAGACTGAAAGTGAGTCATGTTTGGACAAACTTACCGGTTGATTTTTTGCATTTTGCAAAATCTATCATCTCTGTCCATACTTGGTTAAAAAAAAAAGATGTGTCTGTTGCACATGGAGGCAGGATATGTCATATTAAACCAAGCAGGAAGCAAATTCAAGACACCAATTTAGATTTATACCCACCTAATTTGTGTTGCAGATGAAAAGTGTCTTCTTTTTTTGAGTTGGGGCAAATATTTCAGCATTTCCAAGTAATTTTGTGGCATGAATAGTGTGTTTTCCTTCAGCAGTGAACCATGCAAAGGTTATTGATGCTGTGGTGATATTGGATTGGGGTGGGAGGAGGGAGGGAGAGGAGGGGGAGGAGAGGGGAAGGCATAAGCTAAGAAAAGAGACAGACAGATAGACAGACTGAGACAGAGGGAGGCTTAATAGGGTATGGAGTGATTTGCAGTCTATGCCACTATAGACATAATGTATCAGCTTGTATCAGGATGTGGAAGGAAGAGTGCATGTGAAGCTTAGAAGACTGGTCTTCTGTGTCTGCCTGATGATGACAATAAAGGTTATTGTCATCACAGGAGGGATGACATTAACTCGTCACTCCAGCATCTGATTATAAAAGGCCCGTATTGAGTTTACCTGTTTACCAGTCTGGAGTTGTCTCAACTGTTCTCCACCGTGCCCTCGTCTTGTTTGACGTCATCCAACCTCAGACAAAAAAAAAAAATGTTTTCTCAGTTGACGTGTTTTCTTCTCGAAGGAGCAATGCAATTTCACTTTGATCAAAATACCCTCATCGCTTTCCTTTATCCCCAGTGAAAATGACATTTCACAAAATGTCATTTCATCCATGTTACACAGTTCCTCTCTCGCACAAGGAGGCATAACTCTACTTGTTAAGTGAAGCTTTCGGCAGTGCGGACCTGTCAGCATCGTGATGCATTTGGCAAGAGAAGCCTTGAAAGGTTATACAAGTGTGTCGTGTTGTCAGCTGGTTGTTTCTTCTCTTCTGCTGCACAAATAGGCAAAAGGTTGTGAGTGAGGAGACCCAAATGTTCTCATGTTTTTAACCATGACAGACTCCTGGTTGTCTTAAAACAGGCCAGTGCTGTCATGCTTGTCTTTGACCCTCTGTCAGATGAGTTCAACAGATCCCAACTCAGCTCACAACTCTGTTTTGCTCCTAGTTATTAGACATTTTGTTATTTTCATTCAGAAATTCAGTCAATAAAACTTCAGACACACGCAAGCCAAAAGCCCTCTCTTCATACGCCACCTTCAGTTGTGTTGTATTTGCAGAAATGAGAGAGACCATGTTGTTGTTTTTGCTCCTCTAATGAGATGCCAAGTGATTTATTTGTGAATTACTTGTTTGGAACAGCCCCCTTGTGCAGTGTGCATTTTTTTTATCCTCTTTGGAGTCATGTCGCTCAGTGATTGCTGATGCAACTCTTTGTCATCCAGAGTTTGCCCTCACCTCCTGTGAGCCTTCAGGGAGGGCTATATCTATCTTGGCATGTCCCTGGGAGTGTTGGAGGTGGGAGTGACTCATTAAGCAGGTGTGAGCATCCACTCCCATACTGCTACATGCCAAACAAGAGCTCTCCAGCTCATAAGCTCGTGCAGGGAAGAATCATGATGGCAATATAGCAAACACATCACAATAAATCTTTGCACTGGACCAGGGCCAAGTCACAAGGATAATGAGCTGCTATTTCCCCATTATACTCACTCTTGTATTCATCAGAGGTGGAGTTTCCAAACGTTCATCACCCATTGAAAGATTGTGGCTCCACTGACGTTTTTATTTGAATTCTGCATCACAAAGGCAATGAATTGTTCCCGATGAGAAGGACACAGGGTATCAAGAAGCAAAGCGATTTAATTTTCCAAGTAAGCTCTGTGTATATAATTTAAATGTGTTTGTTTAGCTGACATTTGGTAATAATAACCTGTGAAAGCTGGTTACTACACTGCAGAGCACTTGCAGGGGAGTCATCCATCTGTTGCAGAGATGGCTCACTTTAAACGCAAAGAGAAGCAGAATTGTTTTCAATAAGTTCACATCTTTGTTAGCCCCAAGTGCCTGTTGTTACCATCCAATTGTTTTAACACACATTTTACAGCAGCAAAATGATCAGCTTATATTCAGGGGTCTAAATGGCTCAAAATCACACATTATATGGAGTACAATATTTGATAAGGTAGTGAGAATCTTCTTGGGCTATAGCAAGGATGCAGAAAATAGATTAAGGAAGACTCATACTGCCTAAAATGGATTAGATGGTGAGAAAATATATAGCCTACTTCACGCTCAAACACCTCCTTTCTTCAAGCTTATTTTGATATAAAACACATAGCCTCCTCGCTATCTGCAGACCAGCACAGGAAATGCTTATTTTTAATTCCCTGAATATCTAATTTTACACAAATAGGCCATCTTTAAATGGCACGCAGTGTATCACGACTTGGTGGAGACGCGCTGTTACGCAAAACCTTAAAAAAAATAATACGCCACCTCTTTGGCCTGAGTGAGGAAAATACGGAAGAGGAGAGGTTTCGCTTGTGCTTTATAAATTGCCAGACATTATGGTGTGGATGCAGGCTGCACGTTATGCGGACAAACAAGAGCAGATAATGCACACTGAAAGCGCAGTAATAGTTCCGCCTCGGGGCTGCTTAAACAGGAGTTTGGTGGCGAGCAGCCAGCCAGCGGCAGGTCACATGTTGCAGCGTCATTGTGTAGTAAAGTTACTGTAGTTGCAAAGAGGCTCCTCATTTCAGCTCCAGAGGTCTCTCATCCCGTGCTGCTGCTGCTGCTGCTGCTGCGGCGTTTCAGCATGCGACAACTTCAGTTTCAGACGATCTCCAAAGGAGCCGTGCAGCCATGGGAGTGCATTACCTCATCCATGCAACTTCCACCATCAATAATTTAATCTATTTGCTCCAAAGCTGAAGAGATATCCTGAAGCTTGTCGGGAGAGCACAGAGAGGAAAAATATCGCTTAAGTAAATTACTCAGGGAGTTGTCCAAAACATCCCAGATGACACTACTGTCCTGTTGAATGGTCTGTTTTACGACTGGGCAGTGAAAGGTAGGCCTGTGCGTCTGTTTGATTTTCGGTTACTTGTTAAGCACGTTTGCTTTGTTTGATGCTGCTTGAGGAAAAAGACAGAGGTGTGTGTGTATGTGTGTGGTGTTGGGGTGGGGGGGTGGGGGGTGGAAGTGGAAGGGGGGGTCTAAAAGTAGCTCGATCAAGTCCGGTTATCCTGCGAACAGACAGCGCCGCAGCCCGAGAGGGGATATGTGTAACCTTATCCTCTCGTTCATTAATAAAAAACGGAGTTATTATGTTGATTGGGTTTCCAGTGGAGAGCACGAGCTCAGCAGATGTAATCTCGAGAAAAAAAAAAGAGATACTGTTGTTTCATTATCAGCGCAGACCGAGCAATGTAGCCTAACTTCTTTATTAGTATTTCTCGTAAGTGACAAAGTGGAAACAATCCTACATGGCACTCTGAATGAAATCAGCCACGTTTGAACATCTAACGCCAACTTTATGGTCATAAATAGTCCAAAAAAATCTTTGTTCTCGGTGTGTAGTCTATATTTGATTATCTAACCTCCTGCACTGCGAGCAAATACAGGAAAAAAAAACCTCCAGACAGTTCTTGTATAGTTGTTTTGGAGCTGAAAAAAACTTTGATGAACTCATTAAGACTTTATAGGAAACCCGACACCTAAACGCCCAGCTACGGCGGCCAACATACACTGTGTTGGGTCTACTTCTCGGTGTTATGTGCTCGCACTGAATAACTTCAAATTACTGGCCAGAATGAACACGGATTAAAACTAAAGTCTCATTTATAGAGTTGTGGAAAACTCAGCTCATTTGTGACAGTTTCTTGTGGAAATATCTTGTCCAAAGTCTTATCCAAGGATCATAACAGTATACTCAAGGGCTCGTTAGATGATGGTTTCTCTACGAATTCATGATGCACTTTCCAAAAAATGCAAATTAGGGCCACATTTCTGGTCAGAGTTAAGACAAAATACCACAAAGTCAAATTTACAGCCTGTTTTTTACAGCTTTTACAGCAACCAAGTCATAAATGTGTTGTCCTAGACGAGACATTTTTTGTTTTAATTATCTATCCATCCATCTATCTGTCTGTCTGTGTATCTATCTATCGTGTTTCACAGAAGGAATGGAATAAGAGAAGAGAGGGAGAAAGAGAAGGAGCTCTTATTATTTAACGGTCTCACACGCCATCTAGTGTACAAAGTTAAGAACTGCAGCACTGTTCATTGGGAGCTTCAAGTCTGTTGGTGTTGTTTTAGAGGTTAGGTTTCAGAGTGGCTGATTCGGGGCTGAATTGAACTGTTAATAATATGACTGAAAACCAAATTTGAGACTACTTAACCGCAAATCAACTGGAGTTCAGCACTTCTAAGGATGTGTATGTAGCCTCAAATGAGAATCAAGTATGATTTAACCATACCGCATGTGTTCCTTAATATGTCCACGGTAGCACACAGCGTTGGAGGGAGGCATTAACTCTTTTGAATAGCACAGATCACTCAGCAGTTATTTGAATGCCGAGCTTCCTGTGGCGGTTGCAGGGGTTGGCCTGGAGGCCAGGTATAATCCCCTAGTGATGCTCATCTATTACTAAACGTGCTCCGAAACTTTGTCAGATTGAAAACAGATCTCAAGGAAGCAAGCAAGCTTCCACATGTGTCAGCCATTACTGCAGACAACTCTAATTGCCTTTTTTAAGTGCTGCATTGTGGTACACAAGGGGGTTCCTTGGGTAGAAATTTTGATATCGTGTGCTGCGTGTTTTTCCTCCTCTTTCTTCTTCTGGCCCTGCGTGCTATACGTGGAACGTGACAAAACATGTTGCTAGGTAAATAGCTCTAACTGACATGGTTTCTTAAGATATTGAACAAAGTCGGATGCTCACGAGGGAGCAGTGGTAGCGCCAGAGAACAAATGTTGCCATAGGTCATACGTTTCTTTTCAAAAGTAGTGGGCATATTTCTCTCTTTCATCTCTCCTATTTGATGTTTATCTTTCCTTCTGACAGTTCTTAAGATGTCATGCATCTTGCATCTGTTGGTGAAGATGAATCCATAAAGTGTGCTGACATGTGCAGGGAGGCTGGGGAACATGAATGAATGTGTAATAATACTAGCCGTGCTAGTCCTTTCATGCTTTGGAGAAACTTTTCAGCATCTGTCAAAGGAGGCATTTATCACTTTAATCCCCACCTGGCACAAAGAATAAATGCGAGGGTAAGTTACATATCCCCACCATGCAGCCGTGCTCTCAAAGCAGATGAACAGGTGGTCATCCAGAGACGTCAAAGCCAAACAGTAGACAGAGTCCACACACTCGCCTGCTCCCATTGTTCTGGGTGTTTTTGTGCGCAAGGTGCGTTGTCATCAATAAAGGCATGTTTGAGCAGCGGTTATTGCAGGCTTTATCTTCCCGCACTCCATGTTAGGTGATTTACGTTTCTGGTCAAAAGAGCTGCCAGACCTGCACAGCCATGACACAGCTAGATTTGGTGTGATGTACCTGGATTTCAAAACCACCAAGGCAGAAGAAATGTGCTCAGCCGTGTCTTTGTGTTGGATAATTTTATAATGAAACCGGCTCTCATAAAGCTGGTCCAGAGGCTCCAAAAAAGTACATTTTATTCCGAACATTCCTCCATATGAAGCTTCTCCCTTGCTTTATTATTCATGCTCATTGTGTTAACTCACAAGCCACTTTTTCATTAACTGCGAAACCCAGCAGTGCACATAAAATGTTCCTCCACTGGATGTATAAAACAAGAGCAAACCAATCAGTTGTCACATTTAGCCTCTAGTAGATATAAGCCAGAGATTCTCTGCCAGTCCCACAGCAATTAAATGATTCATTGGCTTTATCGCATTTTAACAGGATGTTGATTGAGAGTATAAGCCATATTGATTGTCCTGATGGAAACAGGAAATCACAGAGATAGAAATAAAATCATTTGTTGTTCCCGGTGTGAGGATACCCAGGGGAATGGCATGCAATTGCACACTGTTGAGTGGCATTACCCCCAGCAACCTCCTCCCCTCCATTCTCTCCCCTATGGAGACCTGGAAGAGACGTCATCTGTGGTTGTTATGCTGCGAAATGACGCTGGCACTCTCTCCACCCCCTGCTACTGCAATATTACCCCTGTGGTCTGTTACGGAAGATGCAGCACTCTTCGTCTGCACCATTTCCAGCATGAAGTTTGACGCCTAACAGTAATCAGCCTTCATTTCCTTCATGTGGAAGTGGAACCATTTGAGCGTGATGCTGATAATAATATCAGCCTAAATGCATCCTACACATAAAGCTCGTGACTGGCCTCAATCCCGTAAAACCTACATGGTTTTCTGTGCCGGGAAGCCTCACAGAAAATTCTTCTTATTGGAAGCGAATCCTTAACAGTAGTGAGGGATTAATAACCTTGTTCTTGCATGTAAAATAGGATTATTTTAAACAACATTAGATGAAAAATGGATAATTAGCTCCTTATTCTTGGCTTTGTCCTCATTGTTGTTTTAATTGGTGAGAGGAAAAATACCCCCAGCTCCCTGCAAACACATACAAGCCAGCCCCTCCCCATGCCCTCCCTCTAACACGCACACTCACACACTCTGAAGGAGCACGTCACTGAGCTCGGGGAATGAGTGGCTCATTAAGAAGAAGGATGTGATATTCTGAATAGAGACTGTGAGACTCCCAGCACATCTATTTTTAGACGAGATATCTCTATGGCAGTCACTGTGGTGTTGGTTAATTGCAGCCACGGCCCCAGATACCAATTAAGAATGAAACAAATGCTTTTAAGGTGGGGTTTCGCTCCTCCCTACTGTAAAGGTCCTCGTGTCCGTTCTGTGTGGAGGCAGCAGTGTGTTTGCTCGCCGTGTTTTCCTCTATCAAGTTGGGACATGCAGAGTGCAGTCAAAGCCTCGGCCAGGCTATTTTTAAATGAGCCCCTGTGGAAAGCAAGATCTAGATTTTCTTTTCATTATGGTTGCTTTTACATCTCTGGCTTTTGGATGTCCACCATTTGATTTGCTGTGAATCTTAGAGCTTCTTAAAGGTAAGGGACGTGTATATGCTACAAGGATGTATGTACAGTTTTTCCGCTACACCTGGCTCCATTTTGACCCCCCCTGGCAGCCCTTTGCTTATCTCGTGAGCTGCTCTCCAGAGCCCCGAGTTTGGTACTTTACAGTAGAGGGAGGATGACACATCTTTCTGTCATTCAGTCTCCTCATCACATCCTGTAGGTTCATCCTGCAGTGCTCTCGCCATCCACCTGCCAAAAACAAACAGTGTCACTCAACAAGCTTCTGATTCCCATTCATGACTATAAGGTTCAGTATCAGGGCTGTCATGCAGATCAGTTAAAATGAAATAATACTGCAGCAATGGTGTTTGTCAGAGCTGACACAAACAAAACATTTCCCACTTAGTCAGCCAACAAGTGTCGTCCATGTCAGAGGTTCCCTGAGTGTTGATAATGGTGGTTTTATTCGTGGGACAATGTCATAGTCAAAAGATAATACACAAGCTTGTCAAACAAGCAAAACAAACAAAAGCATATCCTTACGTCAACACACCCAGCCCGTCTGAATTTTGCCAGCTCACAGTTGACCTTTACATGGTCGGAACCCAAAATGCATCCACTTGTCACTCTTATTATAAGTATATTACCAAATCTTTCTAAATCAGTTAACCGCGTGCCTTGATAAAGATGAAGTTTAAGAAGATGAAAATCCACATCGTCCTGTATAAAGTTTGAAAAGTATGATGAGGGACTGAACCTAAATAAAAAGATTTAGGTAGTGGGGGATGTTGAAATGTTATAAAAGTACACATCCACTGGAAATAAACCGTACAGTGTAACACACCAGCGAAATAAAGCTCATACATGATAGCAAGCCCGTAAGGACAAAGTGACATCCATATTTGTGATCTTATCTTTTGTAATAAGCTATCTTTGTATCTCTGTGACGTTCAGCACAGCTTTTGTGCTTTGCTGCCAACAAATGAAAATCCAAGCCAGACCTCATATAGGAACCGAACGATTTCAGTTTGCAAACAACTTGATGATGCAGTGCCAACATCAGTGTAATAAAAGAACATTTTGTAATTATTCTGAAGCTACAGGCTCCCTTTTTGGCTTGCAAAGAAAGAATAGAGGGTGTAACAATGAGGAGATCAAGAGCTGATATGGTGTGTTATATACATTGAGTTAACCTTATTGAAAATGCCATTTGACTAACTGTCTTGTTCTCTCTCTCCCCCTCCTTCCCTCTTGTTTTCTGTCTTTCTTTCCCCCTCCAGTTCCACCAGGTTAGAAGAGTGATGACCATCCTGTTCCTTACTATGGTTATTTCATACTTCAGTTGCATGAGAGCTGCGCCCCTGAGAGACGCCCCGGGCATGCGGGGCCATCGGACTGAAGGCTACTTGGGCGCTGCTGCGACGGCCGCACGGGGCCATGGGACTCCACAGAGTGGTGGTGGGCCAGGCCAGCGCGGGGAACTGCCCTCACTCACAGACACATTTGAGCAGGTGATAGAGGAGCTGCTGGAAGTGGAGGGAGAGGCGGCACAGCTGGGACAGGGGGCTGATAAGAGCCAGGGAGGTGGGGGCCCATCCTCTGTGCTCACCACAGAGACCAAGGATGTCGACCTGTACGACTCGCGGGTGATGATCAGCAACCAAGTGCCTTTGGAGCCGCCGTTGCTCTTTCTTCTGGAGGAATACAAAAACTATCTGGATGCCGCTAATATGTCCATGAGGGTACGGCGACACTCCGATCCCTCGCGGCGTGGAGAGCTCAGTGTGTGTGACAGTATTAGCCAGTGGGTGACGGCTGTGGATAAAAAGACGGCAATAGACATGTCTGGGCAGACAGTTACCGTCATGGAAAAAGTCCCTGTCCCCAATGGCCAACTGAAGCAATACTTTTATGAGACCAAATGCAACCCCATGGGGTACACAAAGGAGGGCTGCAGAGGAATAGACAAGCGGCATTATAATTCCCAATGCAGGACAACCCAGTCCTACGTGCGAGCGCTTACCATGGATAGCAAAAAGAAGATTGGCTGGCGGTTTATAAGGATAGACACTTCATGTGTATGCACATTGACCATTAAAAGAGGGAGATAGTGTATAAAATGTATAGATTTTATTGAAGAGTTTAAAAAAGAGAATACAGAGAAAATATCTATTTGTATATATACATAACAGGGTAAATTATTCCGTCAAATGAAAATTTTATGGACTGCATGTAAAAAAAGATGAAGTTTATACAGTAAAAGTGATACTACAGTCTATTTATTGAACATATTCATGACCTTGTAAACAATTAAAAAAAATCTGATCAGTCATTTGCGCCCAGTTTAAATTACTATATCACATTCCTCAAGACATTGTGATTTGTTTACGTTGCCAAGAATTAGAAAATGAAGGAAAAAAAAACAGGCAAGGATGAGACAGGACAGTTCCATCTTCAAAAGCTTGCATGCTGCTTCAATTGTGAATTGAGAAATTCTCCACTTACAAAAAAGGATATGACGCTGACCAAAAAACATTCCGTTTACATATTCAGCAGAAAACAATTTTCCTCTCAAGTAATTTATCTGTTTACTGTTCTAAACTTCTCAAGGTAATGTTGGAATTACATACTATGTCAAGGTGCTGTTGTCAAAGCTTTGCTGTTTATTTTTTTATCCCCACCAGAGGACAAGATATATATATATATATAAAAAAAATTATATATATATGTATAATACATATGATTATATATATATATATATATATAATTTATTCATTGACATGTTTCTGGGTTAATATTATTCATTTTGTATGTTGTGAAGTTGTTTGCAATATTAAACTGAAATATTTGAAGAAATAAAAATGACTATAGGCAACTGAAAAACAAAATCAATGTCGATAAAGTTTCAACAGTGCATTTTCAGACAGGATAAACTTTATTATACATACAGGCAGGCAGGTACACACATATGCACATGCATTTGCACAAATGCTGCCAAAAATGAGCAAAATAAAATAAGGAAAAACCAGAATGCTCAATAATAGTGAATTTAGTAATCAAAAATTTAAGATGCTACAAAATTATAATGTATTTTTTTTCAATTAGCTGGGAGGTCAATGAAATGGGTCTTACAAAGCAACAGCAGTAATAACAATGTTATGGGTGGATGGGAGGATGGGAGTCAAAAGAGGGGAAAAGCCAATAAACCCTAACCTGCTCCCAACCAGCACATGACTGGAACACAAACGTACTGCATGTTCTTCAGTACTTGGAGATCTACACAGAGGTATTCAGAGAATTACTGCAGTTGAGCACATGATATTTCACAAGAACTTCACATCACAAGAAAAGTGTCTACACACACACACAAGAGCAAACCAGCGCAAGTAGGTTATGGTTGTACAAGAAGCATGCATGGGGTTGACAGTGATGGATTAACCCACCCATGCATTTGCGTACACTATAAATATACACCCAACATTTTCTTATCAGTGCGTAGTAATCCCACATTAAGTCTTTTCTGTCTCTATGCAACTGTGCATTTGCTGTGATCAAAAGGAAAACGTAACCTGTTTTGTGTCTGGATTAGTAGACTACAGCAGCTTCATATCAACATTTCTTCCAGCAAATTATAACTCAGTGCATTACACAATGACAGCCTCTCGCTTGCCAAGTCTAGATGCCATAGTTGAAGGTCATATCAGGATAACAACAAAATGTGCTCAAGTCTTCATCTTTCTACAATGAAAACACTTCCAAACCTAAAACTAATAAGACATATTTCTGAAGAGAATGTACTTATAAAAGCAGACACAAATATTCATCAAACCCTCCAAGTATTCCTTTTGTTTGTTTTACATGTGGTCTCAAATGCCTTATTTTACGTCTTTGCCGACCTTAAGGTAAGTGTGACCTCTGAAGAGAACTTGAAGTGCCATTTTGAGATTTGGAAAATTTAATTGTTGAAAAGAGGAAACTTCTTGACGAACAGAGGCATGATGTTCCACGTTCTTTTCTACTTTTCCTGGATCCTTCAGAGGAAGATGATGAAGATGCTGTAAGTTACTTTTCTTATACAGAAGCTCAGAACAAATAGGGAGTCTCTATGCCCCAGTCTGAAAAAGGGAACATGTAAACAGTAGTGTGCCTCAATGATCGATTGCTTTGAATCTCCAGCAAAAGTTAGTGAGGTTTCTTGTCTTTCCCACACAAATTAAGTAAAAATTATGTCTTGTTACCGTATAGGAAGAAAAGGCACTGTTCTGCATTGTTTTTCAAAGACAATCCACCTTAAGATAGAACTGAAATGGGATGGTAAAATTCAGTTAACATTCCTTAGGCACTTATCGGGCAATGAATAAAACCCTCTGCAATGTATTTTAGACAAGGTATTCTAAGCTGTGCCATTTGTCATGAGTAGCTCTGGGCTATATTTGTTTAAGAAAGCTTCAGTAATAGAAAACAACCATCCTTTAGTCACACAGCTTTTAATGTAATGGAAGAAGTAACTCTCAAATCATTAGTCGTCTTTAAGACAGGGCAAAACCAATGTTTGCAAAAAGGACTAGCATATGTTTCAAGATCATATGTCCTTCATATGAATATTATCATATCATCATATTATCATGATTTAATATTTCTTTGGCCGTGGCTGGAGCTTAACGACAAAAACAAGAGGAAAATCAGCTTAACATTTTTACACATTAAATGGGTCTATTATATCAAAAATGACCAAAACTGCTGCTGCTCAACTATTTGGGTCCTACATTCAAGTGTCTTTTGGCCTCTGGCCACCCCCTATTCAGTAATGTGACAGCAGGTGTATTTCAACAGCTGTCAAACACAAACACAGTGTATGTATACAAACCAGGGTGTGGTCAGATTTGAATCATGCTTCAAAGTTTCATCCTACAGAGAGCAGTGCAGCAGCAGCAGTACTGCAGACTGGAGTGTCATGATGTGCTGCAGCCAACCAGTAGAGGGCAGCAGAGGGAGACCCCTCCTGCAAGGTGTCAGCAAGAAGCCAAAGATGCTTCGGGTTGTTGGTCACCTGTACAATTGACATTGTATAACAATCCTTTGGACCAGGAGCATCAATTTAGATGTTCAGTTTGGTTCAGTTTAGTTCAGTTTAGTTCAGTTAAATGAATGGTGCACCAATCCACAGCAAACTGCTGATTGTGTGACTGTCAAAAGTAATAAGAGAGTGCGATCACAGTGGGTACTTTTCTTCACCTTTTTCTTGGATGCTGACTATAAAGAGCTACAGTGGGCTGAGCAAGACACAAAAGGGTGACAACCTGCTCCCCAGTAATAAACTTAAAAAATAATAAACAAAACTGAATGCAAATAAGAGATGAAATATGCACAGAGGCATGTAAGATGTTAGAAGAAAGGATCCTCAAGAATAAAATATCATCCACGGCACTAAGCCATGGGTTTCATTATGATGTATAGATTTACAATATATTTAACAATCATATATGTACAAATAAATTAGGTATTACATGAGTACTTAATAACTTTTTTTTAAATGCATAATTTATATATGAATTGTTTTGAAATTAAGAATTTAAAACACTACTACACAATAGTTAGGAGAGAGGCCTTTAGAATCATCCCATAAGCCTTCATTAGCTATAGAGAGAACATTTTGGATTTAGTAACTTCTCCACTTTACGAGAATTGCATGAACGCACCATGACACTGGCAGCTAGCCTAGCCGCCGGCTAACTTGGCTAATCTGATTTATCGTCTCGGTTAAGCGCACGTAACGCTAGCCAGGATTACAAAATTTAATTTTCCATATCGAGCATTTAACGTAATATCTATCTTACATCAAATAGCCACCCATTTTAGAAATGGCATCGCTTGGGGAGCCCGTGCGGTTGGAAAGAGGTAAAGTTATTTGGCTAGCTAGCGTTAGCTTAGAAATATTTGTTGTGCTACCAGAGAGACATTAACATAGCTTAGCTAGCATTAGCAAAAATAGAACTGGTGATTGTTTCTAACAGCATACTTTCTTTTGTAGTTGGCCAATGTTGCGTTAACAGTGCTTTGTGAATAACTAGCGTTCATGACTTTGATTGATTGTTTACATTTTTCTTACCGAGTTTAAGTAGCGGTAGTTTTACGGCTACAATGTTTTACATGGTCCTCTAGCTAATGTTAGCTTATGTTGGTGACAACAGACACCTGGTTTGTTTTTTAAACGTTTAGCGTATATTTGCGTCAAAAACTGGTGTTTCATACACTTTCGTACACCAGCTTAATTACTATTATGAGCAGCAAGGATGAGCAGGAGGAAATATGAATATCTTAGACTTGTAATCAACATTAGTCTTCCTTCTAACAAAGTGCTTACATTAGCTCCTGCTGTTCCTATTCACTGTGGTCAGTATTGAGATCCCAGATTTCTGTTCTAACAAACCCCCACAAATGTAACACTAAAGAAAACTGTATAGTGAAGAAAAGCACTATACATGAGAGGCAGTCTGAAACTGAAATCTATGAGAGCGTTGTAGTTTATAATACTGTTAGACTCAACTAATGCTACAGTAACAATTAGCACAGCGAGAATAATTGAGGTATAACAATGATGTTTCATTATAATAAATCAAGCACTCTCAGTGCAAAAAAATACTGAATATCGGAGGGAAACGACTCACACTTGTTTTTTGACCTTGTTGAAGCAATTTCACATTTATTTGTTCTTTTTAATTTTTTGTTTCAGAGTTCTTTTCATGTACAGTAGATATATGTTGATGATAAAGACAAACTTCTTCCCAGAGGCAAAACATTTATAATCAGA
>JAPZDZ010000001.1:11394845-11412182 GCA_029783805.1 Acanthurus tennentii | reverse complement strand
GTTCTTTTCATGTACAGTAGATATATGTTGATGATAAAGACAAACTTCTTCCCAGAGGCAAAACATTTATAATCAGAACAAATTTATTGGAAGACCGTAGTAAATGTAATCTTACTAGTTAAAGACACGATTATTGTACGATAAGTGATTCCAATTACATTGGTGAATTTATGAAATCATTCATTAAATGGTAACTATAAGCATTCATGAGGCTCATTCAAAAGTTCTTACTCTTTAGTTTTACCTTGGCACAGATTAAGCATTGACATTCTGCAGGAAAGAGTCACTGCCAATGTAATTGTCACCATATGAAGATGTTAATGAAAACCTTGTCCTTGTTGACAGATATTAACCGTGCAGTTGAATTGCTTGATAAGCTCCAGAGGACAGGGGAGGTCCCTCCCCAGAAGCTGCAGGCACTGCAAAGGGTCCTACAGAGTGAATTCTGTAATGCTGTCAGAGAAGTGAGACACTTTGTCTGTATTATTCTAATAACACTTAACTGTGAGATGAAATTAGATATTAAACTGAAGTTTCTAAAATAACAGAAATTGTTTTAATTACTTTGTGCTAACCTTTTGGAAATGCAAATAGCTCTTTATGGGACGTGACAAAATACTGTCCAACAATGTCTCCTCAGGTATATGAGCACGTGTATGAAACAGTGGACATAAACAGCAGTCCTGAAGTCAGGGCCAATGCCACAGCCAAGGTAGACCCGAGTCAAATTGTACTACACAAGTATTTGACTGTTGCACATTCTTCTAATTTAAATTTCAGACTGTTTTTTTTTTTTAAATGCTCTAGTTGAATACCTCATATTGCAATTTAAAAGCAGTAAATAAAACTAAAATAAAATATTTATAAAGGTTTATTTCCACCTTTTATATTTGTAGGCCACTGTGGCAGCTTTTGCAGCAAGTGAGGGACACTCACACCCACGTGTTGTGGAACTGCCTAAGACAGAAGAAGGCCTGGGTTTCAATATAATGGGTGGAAAAGAGCAAAACTCACCTATATACATCTCTCGGATCATCCCAGGAGGCATTGCTGACCGACATGGAGGCCTGAAGAGAGGCGACCAGCTTCTCTCTGTTAATGGGGTGGTACGTTCAAATCACAGTATCATGTCCTACTTCAGGATGTCAGGTTTGATGCTTTAGGAGGATGCACACTTAGGCTGATGACATGTACACCTTTCATATATGGTAAAATAACATGCATAAAGGCTAAGCTGGTGTTTTTTTCAGTCCAGAACCCTGTGGATTTTTTTTGGCCGCTAGTTGAATATTTGCTCCTCAGTTTGACTGTGAAGACACTAAAGCTTGTGCCCATGCATATAGTACTTAGTCTTGCTGGTAGTTTCATGCTATTCAACTGATCCTTGTTTGGTGGTTGTAGGAATCATTGTCACATAAGTAAGACAATGCATTAACAAAGGTAAGGGAGAGGAAGACTTCTGGCAAGCAAACAGGGATGTAAGCAATAAAGGTTTTAACTTCTTATGAAAATTTATTTTGAAAATGTTTCATGAGAAAGGGAATGCATGCAGCTTGTTTATTAGGCCTCATGGATACGCATTTTGGTAGGAAACACTGTATGTGAACATACTTTGTTTGGTTAAAGAATAACTTCATAGAGCGCCTTTTAGGCTCTTGCACATAAGTTTTGACATTCGGCAGTTAGATAGCTGCTGAAGTTACAATTTCAGTATAAGCCAGAAACAATCATCCAATTGACTTTGTTTTTGTTCAGTTTGTTCTCTCATTAAAATTTCCAAATTACAAACTTTAATTTGGTAAGTTGAACCAAACTCACTCAATGCTCACTCAGATACCATTAAAATACTGTGGTCATTGTTCCTTCCAAAGCTCCTACATACCCACAATTGCCCACAGTATATTGCTTTTTAGATTCAAAACCTATAAAAACTGTAGACTTTACAACAGTTGTTTTTCCTCTTTGTGATAAAATTTTACAGTATGTTTCTGTGGGTTTTTCTTTTGTTGTTGTTTTTCTAGAGTGTGGAAGGCGAGCACCATGAGAAAGCTGTGGAACTCCTCAAAGCAGCTCAGGGAACAGTGAAGCTGGTAGTAAGGTACACCCCCAAAGTCCTGGAGGAAATGGAGTCACGCTTTGAGAAAATGAGGTCGGCGAAGCGCCGGCAACAGAACAACTATCCCCAGTAGGATTTTTCCATGTTGATGCCCGACTCCCATGTCTCGCCTCCTCTAGCCTTCTGGCCATTTGTTCTGGTCTCTTTCTTATCTCCCTGCCCAAAAATAGCATAATAAACACACTGCAAGTTTAGTCTTAGTTCCTACTTACACGTACTGTATATTGTGTTTTTACTCTTTTCTGTAGCATTTTTAATATTCACCATTGTTACACTAGACACTACAACTCTAGACAAACACTAGAATGATTATGATTGTCAGTGTAGGCAGTCACTCACACGTGTGCATTATTTTTAAATTGACAATTTGAATGCACCCTGGAGTGCTTTTGAGACCAGCTAAACAGTTCCTTAGACTCAAGTGGTAGTGTTTTTCAGTCTTGTATCACAGCCACTACCAAGTGCCTCAGGGCAAGCACGTTTATCTTATGTACTGTGTTCACCGTTCTTTCTTTCACTGTGGCAGGAGTTGCTACATAGCCTGGCATCTGTTATTCCTATAGATTATTTGACTTGATTAACACTTGCAAAACATATGTAAACCCTTTACTTGTGCAAAATTTCCAAAAGCGCAGATGATTTTTAATTGCCGCTCTACTGGCGTGTTTGAAAAAGGAAGATTTGGAGAATGTTAAGACATTTTTAGGCAGTTAAAAAGGAGTTATATGTTGGATAATAAGGGAACTACTGACACTTTACAACAGAAGTGATGGATTATCTTAAAGGTAATTTCTCTTGGCTTCCCTTTTTTTTTAGTTTTCTAATGTCATACTACACTATAAAAAGCTCAGCAGGTACTGTAAGTGATGTAATGAGGTCTCAGCAACTATTGAACTAGATTCCTGCCAACACAGAGACTCACAGTTTTACTTTTATCAAAGTAATAAATCAGCATAAACCTTGCAGTCAACAAGACATGAGATGAAACCTGTTCATATTCTGATGAATTTGTCCTGACATAAATCAGGAATGTTCTATCTGTCATGTTTTCCTTTGCCAGATACAATACGTAATAAGAAGTTGCTTGTAAGCATCAGTTGCATCAGCCAGTGAAAGTTCACAATGAGGAAAAAAATATTTGCAATAATAAGCAATCTGATAATATGAAACAATCTCTTTAATCACAGTAAAGTCAAATGTGCGCTTTCTTCATTGCTTTGAGGAATGAACTGGCAGATGCTGATATCACATATTCTGTATATAAATACCGCATACTCATCAAGACCTCACACAGCGTTTAGAGGATTATGCTGATTATGCCAGTGCAACTCTGCTGCATTGACACATCATTTGTTTTTATTTTTCTGTGAATGAAACATTGACTTCATGTGAACTTTTACTTTGTCCTTTCAATCATTGACATCTTCAAGATAGAAGATGACACTGGTGCAGGGACAGGATCAGCATTTACTTTTATGATACTTGTACTTCGTTTCAAGAACTCAGCAGAGCAGACAGCACAAAATGTTCTGACATGTGTCTCTGCAGTTTTGTCTCCATGACTAGACATTTTAGTCATCTTTTTTTTATCACTCACAGTCAGCTTTTTTTAATAAAGTCAACACTTAAGTGGCATCCATGTACTCTGTATGTAACATACAAATTGCTCATAACAAACATTTTATTACTGAGTACTGCCAAACATTTAAGTTTGTTCTGATATGTGGTTTTAAACAGACTCATGTTATAAAAGAGTCAGTCACGTTGAAAACCTTATGTAGCCTGTCATACCTTTACCAAAACAACACTCATTAAGTTTATAGGAATTTTTTTCATGATGTCGAATATTGAGTACTGAAAAAACACAATTTAGAAGCCTGCATGCAATTCTAATTAAAAACAATATACAGATCTGTCTGTTTAAACCTTCTCATTATCTAGTTTCTCAATGTGTGCTACAACAAATCGTCCCCAGAACAAATTTAATTTTGGAGATTTATTAACAAACATCTCTCTTATAAATGCAATGTCATGCTAATAGCACAATGTAAACTATGCTTTAGCTGACCAACCCATACTATCATCCAGTCTCAGGATCAACACACCACATTTTTGAGACAGGAAAGTAGCAACAATGAAGGTAGTGATTTATGTCACTGATGTAGAGATGAGGTAGATGCTGAGTATAGTATCAAACACATGGCAGCATGTCAAAGCAGGAAAAAATTGCCGGGGGTGTAGCTCCAATCTTTCTTTGAATGGTGTCATGTAAGTCCTCTGCTGATTGTCTTTTAAACTGTTCTTCATATATGAATTTATTTTTAATGCAGTATAGTGTTGAATGGATATCAAGCTGAATGCCACTTTTCAAGTCTTCACTGGCATGGCTGCCAGGACATAATGTGTAATTAAATAGCTGTACAGTTTTTGTGACATTGGCTTTTGAAATTAGGTCACTGGTTGAGTTTCTGTCGGCCCATGTAGCTGCTTTTGTGATGAAGTTACTGTTATGCTTCGCTTTTTTTCTGATTGTGTTTTTGTTTTTTTTATCCACCATATCTTAACGTACCATAAGATTCAGTAAGCGCGACTGCCTATGCCATTGATTGCACTGAAATGCAACACAAAGTGCAAATTTGGGGAAATGCTAAATCAACTAGAGATGTGATTTTTTTGTTCTTTTAATTCAAACTAAGATTGCATTTTGCAATAGTAAAATTTAAAGCAAATGAATTGCTCTTTGGTATTTTCCTTTTGTCTGCTCCCTTATCCATGTGTCCATGATTACCCTTCATGTCACTGCAGTGTCTGCTGTTTCTTTAAGTATCAAATCTTCTTCTTGAATTGCCTTCACCCAGTTCAGTAGAAGGTGTCAATAATTTTAATTCAATTGTGTCCCTGAATATTGCTTTAAACTGTGCTAGAAAAGGGACGAAACATGTGAGTACATACCCCAAATGTATTTAGTGGGTGTGCTCTCTATTTTCCAATGCTCTTCATTAAAAATGCTGAATTTCGGGACAAAGAAAAAATAAAACACACACAGTAAAAACTGCAAAAACTGAATGCAAATCAATTATCTATGCAAAGTCATTTAAAAAAACTTTGGGAATATTCTGTAATGGTGCAAAAAAAAGCTGCAGAATGTTATTGAAAATTACCACTTTAAGGCTGTGTGGTCACATGTCGAATGTAATATGACATGTTCAACGATTTTGCAACCCCAACCCTCTGACGCATTAGAGTTACATGATATTATGATACATTTACAATGTTTGTTGATACAACATCCTCATATAGATAACCATTTAAATGTAATTGCAGTGAAAATGCTCGTGTGATATTAGCCTTGCTATTTAATTATTGATTGTCTGGATGCATGTAGGAGAATAGGCATGTGTGAAGGTGCAGTTAGCAATAGACCATTCCAGAGGCCACTTTGAGCTTATTTTTGTTTGAGGCAAAGAATATAGCACAGGAGTCGGGGTGTACATAAAAGTTGAAAGGTCTTAATATAATGTATAGTATGTCCCTTAATTGTGTTTTATCCAGCTTCAGCTCAATAGATTCATTGCTTACACACATGTATAGTACATCAGGAAAAAAATGTAATGAGACTTGGTGTTGATATTGCACAGTCACTCTACGCTGAATGTCACTGACCATTGTCAAACTTAGTTGCAACATTTTGTGAAGTACCCTTCAACTTTCTACCTATTTTTCTTGTCTATATCTTGGAATGGTCAATAGAGTATTTTTTATAATACTTTTCTTTTGATATTTTTCTCAATTTTTATAAGTGAATTTCCTAAAAACAAATACCAGGAATGATTGGTACTTCCATTTTGACTGCGTACCAGGGCCATTATCAGCAAAGCCTCTCTGAAAAGCAGCACTGATGTCAGATGGTTTCTGAGATCTCTCTGCTGTATGAAACCTACAGACCGAAGAGAGAAACTGTCTGAAATCAGCACTTTTCTTCTGAGATCTGAGCTGACTTTTATTTTCCTTTTAGTACCAAGACCAAATTTGCAACATTTGTGAAAACTTTGATAATGTTTTGAAATGTTTCTGTCAGTGCTTGTTTAGGATTATTACCTGTAGATTGTGTTGTATTAATTTGTGTTGTCTGATTTCTTTCCGAATTTACTGTGTTAACATTGATGTGGAATGTAAAATGTTGTGATGTAGAACATAGTAATAATGGACTGGAGGCTAAATAAACAGTGCTTAAAATTATGACTTCAGAAGGTTGTCTAGAGCATGTTTAACACTTTGCATTTATATTTGGTTTTTGGCTCAATAGCCTTGGGAAAGACCCTCAAAGGCAGTGAAATAACAGAGGGGACATGTGTGATCCAGTCATTTCATAATAGAAAAGATGTCTCTCTCATTCCGCTCATGTTTTATTCCTAACAAACATGTAAGTCTTGTCAGTTCTTTTAAGATAAACAAGCTGCATAATTGTCTGCTCTTCAAAATAATTGTCAATTCTGATAGTTGTATATATGGTGGATGTTTGATAAAGATTCAGCAAAAACATGTTGTGAAAACAACACACAGCAAGTGCTCTTTTTGACCTTGTGTGAACTGTTAAAATGTTAAAATGCTGTTGGAAGACTAAATCCTCCTCTTTCACTGTTCTGCCTTAATTAAAATCAAGGCATCACAGTAGTTTCAACATAATGGATTTGACATACTGAAAATGAGGTGAAGATTGGGTTTTTCTCTTTAACACACAATTCTGTGGTCAGAAAACATACGTCATGAGCAAGTAGGTGGAGACACTTAAATATACAAGGAACAACTTGGAAGCCAAAGACTACAATTTTCTTATTGGCTATAAATGAAAACTTCAATTAACACTGTCCCAAAAGAGTTTTTACACTTTGTGATTCATTCCAACAATTGTAGCATTATTACACAATTTAAGGATTATATAATAACATGGTAATTAAAATATATTTTTAGCTGAATTTCTATTTATGTTTCTATTGGTCTAACTTTGAGAGCAATGTAAAATAAAAAATAAAAATTCCATTTATGCATAGAGAGCTCATACAGTACTTGGTCAATAATGCTGAGTCTGATACAAAGCAAAATAGCCTGATGGTAATGTTAATGATACTGCCTTTGAAAATGTTAGATTGTAAATTTTTTATTAGATTGATGGGAACTGTCTTGAGCAATGCTCTGCAAAAAATGTGTTGAAGCCTTTTGGTGTTTTCCCCTGAATTTCTGATGCTCTTGTTAATGTTCTCAAAGCATAAAGATTGGAAACTGTTATGTTCAAAAGGTATTTTCACTCATATGCAATACTTACATAGGTCTATAACCCTGATTCACTGCCGGTTGCCTAGAACCAAACAGTGCATGTGACAGCAATTCGTTAGAGCTGGTTGTTCACACTACAGCTTGAGACCAGAGCACAGCTGTTGGTTTCTCATGGTGTGGATCCAATTCTTTGCAGAGTGTCATGTCACTTCATCTTTTCTGGCAACCGAAATCAATCACACCCAGTTGCAAGTCCAGCAGCAGCAGCAGGGGCCAAGTTTGAAGCTTGAGGCCAAATTGGACCAGGAGCCAAAAAAGCAGCAGGGGCCGACAGGGAAGAAGGAATTGATTCATGTTCATATCATGTACAGTAAAACACACTCTTGCACATGGTAAGTTTGTTTTGAGGAAGAAGCTGGAAAGATGAAAGAGGTGCTGAAAGGTGAATGGACAAATAAAAGCACCACAAAACTGGAAAGTCAATTACAAATAATGTAATAATCCAAATACAGATAAGTTAAATTCATACTCAGTAATGAAGATTTAAAGTTTGAATGTATTTCAGATGCAAATGAAGAAGCTTAATTAGAGAAGATCATATTGTAAAAAGTATTCATTTATGACAGGTTTGAGCATACTGTGAAATATTGTAAAATTTTCACTTGTAGTTATCAGTAAGTACAATTCAGTTGAACGAGTAGCAAGAGTAACACACACAAAAACATTTAAATATTGTTCTAAATATATTGAAAAAAATGCATAAACATCTAAAAAGACCAACATACAACAACAAAAAAATAAATACAAACAATACATAGAAATAAATAAAGAGAAACTTAAGAAGTAGATATTTCAAGAAGAAAAAAGGAAGTTTCCAATTTTTCTTCTTGGATGACCATGAGGTTAAAATCAAAGTTGCTTTTTTTAGTTTGCTGTTATCAATAGAAATAAAATTAATGTTTTTTTCTTTTAAGTTATGACTTCTTGTGAAATTGTTGTAGAATTTTACAATGAACTAACTCTCATGACTACAAAATACGACATACTCTATAATACATTAACATTGAGTTTCCGCAGAGGAACACAGGTAAGTCACAGTTTGTTTGAAATAGAGGCAGCTTCCTTCACGACGGGATGTCCTCGGAATCTGCATTACTCACTCTGGTACAGCAGGTGGCGAACGTGCTTTCGGTCTTTTATTAAAGACGGAGAAGAAGCAGGGCTTCTTCCGCCTCCATTCGACAACGCAATTTCCTTTCTGTCCTCGCTAGCCTCAAAGTGAACACGCGTTCGCCTGTCTAAGAAGTGAGTTTCTTTTTTATACTATAATAATTATGTCAGTCATTGAAAAAACAAGCGTGTTTTCTTAACAAATACACGAGGATCACACTCTAGTTGCTAAAAAAGCTTAAAACACGCCAATTTATCATTTATTTACCTTAATGCCCCGCAACGTTGCGGTGGTGGTAGCTACATTAGTCCATGTTAACGGCGCCACATGGGTGTAAGAACCGTTTCGTTTACTGTTGCCGTATTTTACACGATATGTGTAAATCTATCGTCTTTCCACTAATTTATGATAATTGCAGGAAGTGGAGTTGATAAACTTAGTGGATGAACAGATTTGTTGCCTGGACATCTATCTCTTTCTTAAACTGCCAGGCAGCCACTACTGAAGTGTGGCGAATTGACTTAAATGGCTCAATTAAAATGCTAATGCTTTAGATGTTTGAACACTTAACTTTTGAAAGTTATTACTGAAACAGTGATGTACAACAGCTTTACTATAAAACTTGCAGCTATCATTTAAAGAAAACATGTAAACTTACTTGATGATTTTATCCTTTTTGACATCAAGATACTAACAGCTTCCAGGTCAAATCAGTAATAGATTTGTTAGGCAACAGAAAACACAGTCCATATTGCAGCATTTAGCTGGATATTTCTGATGACGCGACTAATTTTAAACATATATATTAGCATTCATGTTATGAAATTTGAAGACTTTACTGTCAAAATTACCGAATTGAATTTTCAATAGAAGGCCCTGGTTAAAACTGAAACATTCAAAACAGTTCCCATAAATCTGTAAGAAGGGAGCAAAGTTCAAAAACAGTCAGATTAGAAATGTTGGCAACTGGCAACAGTAAATACTTTGTGGGATTTAACCAAAAGAGTCATCACTAAATTACTAACACATGGAGCCTAAACTATGTACACAATATACTATTAATGTTTCAAGTCTTAAGTTTAAGTAGGGTAAATATGAATGAAGAATTATAGAAATGTATCTTGAGAATGTGCTGATTACAGAGGTTTTGCCTTATTTATAAAGGTTACCAAACTCTTACATGTCTTTGTTTTTCTAACGGTGATGTCAATTAATACATGTGCTCACAGTTGAAACCTTCCTATTTACGTTTTTTTCAGAATGCGTTACGTGGCTGCTTACCTGCTCGCTGTCCTGGGTGGCAGTGAGAACCCAGAGGCCAAGGACATCAAGAAGATCCTTGATAGTGTTGGCATTGAGGCCGATGACACACGCCTGGACAAGGTACAGAGCAGTGTGCTGCATTTTTTGTTGATAGTGTCATGGCAGCAGCATTTCTACCAGCAACCAGATCCTCACAAATTTTAATGTATTTGACAGGTCATCTCTGAGCTCAGTGGCAAGAATGTCGATGAAGTGATTGCCACAGGTAAGTGAGCCAATGTGCCGTTTGTATTTTGATTCATTTTGATTTGAAGTTTTTTTAAGTTTTTCAACTCCATTAAAGCAGCACCAGAGGGGACTTTGTAGTTGATGATTATTTTTATTGCTGCCTGTGAATTTATTAAAATATATCTTCACTAGATTAAACTATACTAAAATATATATCGTATTATACTATAAACTCAAAGTGTACATGAAAACAGTGCTTTGGGGGAAAAAATTCTTGGGTGGAGGCGATCCCTTAGTGTCAATAAACGAAAACTTTAAAAGATTCCCCTGTCCTCACTTCAAGGCCAGAAAAAGACGGTTTGAGCTACATCAGAATAGTACCATACAACTTAGTGTCCAGATTATATGAAATGATAACAATGTGGTATTCTGACCTCTATCATGTTTTTGGAGGCTTAGGTGTCAGTGTTATTGCTTGTGCTTCATGTCTGCCAACTTGTGTCTCCTCAGGTTACGGCAAGCTGGCCAGCATGCCAGCAGGCAATGCCGTAGCTGTTGCCAGCTCTGCAGCTGGTAGCTCAGGTGGAGCCGCAGCCCCTGCTGCAGGTAAGCATTGCAACTTAGCACCTTGTTTGTCAGCGTCAATGACACTTGGCACACGGTGCCTTGTCCTTCACCTTGTATGTTAATATGATCACATGCAGCCAGATCAGTTAGTCATCATTGGTTGGTTTGTAGTTTAATTCAGTGTTACAAATTTACATCACGCACCTGGCGGGTTCAAGTTTGTTAATTCATGGGACATCTGCAAGGGTATTTAGCAGGGTCATTTTTGACAAACTTGTAACATAATTTGGGTAATTTATCATAACCTTACAGTAATGCAAAAATTTGTCCTGTTACAATAAATAACTAATGTCAGTGACAATGATGCATGAATTACTTCAGTGACCTCATAAGCATAGCTCAAGAACACATAATTAAGCCTTTCAGGTGAAATTTAATTTTCTTCTTTTTTTGGATTAATGCCTGAATAAACGTATGCACAAACAGGACCTTAACACATGCATTAATGTGTGGAGAGATGCCAGAGTGATGAGGCTGATATATAGTCATGTGCCTGAAGCAGTTTGAGCTTCAGTGTCTTCCTTGCTCAGGGGCACCGCACAGTGCCCATGTAGTAGACTGGCACTTCAATCTGCAGCTCACACCACATGTTGTGGTCTGAAGTGGAATTGAACCAGTCATGTTACTGAAGTCCAAAGTCCCTACATATGGACTACAGCCATTCCTTAATTGTTAGTTTACTATTATAAGGTGATAATAGCAGGAATGTCTTTGTACTTGTTTTGCAGAAGAGAAGAAGGAAGAGAAGAAAGAGGAGTCTGAAGGGTCTGATGATGACGACATGGGATTCGGCCTGTTCGACTAAGCTCTCTCAATGATGAATAAAGTTTATAAAAAGAAATTCAAACCATTTGTATGTCTTTTTTGTTTAGGTACATTTTGAGCTACCAACCCATGCTTTTTAAATATATTGAGCAGACTAAGCATTTGACCACATTACTCTCAATTTTATGCGTTTGTTGTAAGACTTTAGACCTGATAAAAATTCAAAAATTGACCAAATTTTTAGGGGCCCAGTCTTACTGCCTGGGTTGTGGGTTTTGCACTGCTCTGTTCTTGAGGATATGAAATACTTGACTGCAGTAATTATGTTGTTAACACAGCAACTACTAAACCATTGCACTGAGTCGACAAATGTATCCTGTGACTCAGCCCAATGATCAGCAGATGGCGTTGTCGAGCAGCTCAAGGCAGATGTAATTGAGACGCTAGATCCCTCATGAAGGGGATTTTGTGTGCTGAAAACATTTTAAATTATCCATGAGGACAAATGTTGATTCCTACACAAGCCTGAGACTATGCCAAGACTTGAATTATTTAATATTTCTGTCAAAAACAGACACTGAAAGTTGCAGGTGACCTGCTGGGACCCAAACTCTGACAAAGTGAGACAGACTTTGGCAAGACCGACTATGAGGAACTACTGTTTTCCAAAGGATGTCAAACCTTTGTCACAAGTTTGCCACCAAACAACTTCCCACTTCCAAGTGTCAATCACCAAATTTCACAGGAGGGTGTACCACCTGCCCTTCCGTACTGACCAAATAACCTGAAGAACTCCACAGTCCCATTACCAAATAAATTTAACTCTAATCTGGAAGAGGAATGTCCACAAGAATCCCCCTCTTCCATCTAAAGGAAATGTGCTCTTAGTAGACAGATTTAGATTTTGTCTGTGGGTGTAGGTGTAAAACAAAAGTAGTATACAAAGGGGAAAAAAATGACAGTATGCATAATAAATTTTAAACATTACAATTTTTATTAATAATGTTCTGTTTCAACAAAATAGAGGGCCCTAAAAAGATATTGTGAAGATAAAAAAGCTGCAAAGTTCAAATATGGTAGTGATTTAACATTTTGGAATATGAAGTTCTACTAAATATAATGTTACATACAGCAGCTCGTTAGAAAAGCCTCACCTAAAGACTAGAAATGTTGATGACAGCACAGGTGAAATCTACCAGCACCTGTAAATCTAACTAATTAATACACCATTACTCATTTGTTTAATTCATCCAAAAACCAAAACCTAATATCAATTTTCATTTTATTGGGGTTACTGTGCTGTTGTACAGTGGGAAGAAGCAACAAAGTCTAAGCTGGCTAACTCCAACTCTAGCCTGAGATGTTTGTCTCCTCATTGACAGTTTTGTGCTAAGCTAACAGGCCACCAGAGGTGGCTTCATGTTTACAATGCATCTCTCGGCAAAGGTACTACCAAAAATGTTAAGCTATACCTTTAAAATGCTAAGTTCTTTCTATATACAGTGTGCAAACCACCACCCCCTTTCCTTTACTTTACACAACTATATCTAAAATCATTACATTTTAAAAATAGATGTATCACACGATCACACCCTGTTAAGTAACACAGATGTTTGAAAATACAATGCTAATAGGATGAGCTTTAGATGATATCATTCAAATGGTCCTTGATTAGGTTAATGCTGACAAGCCATAATCTAAGTGTGACCCTTAACAAAAGATATATAATAAATGGATCTTGGAGGTAGTACAGCCAGTAGTCTATAGAAGACAATGCAGGATTTTTTTTTTTCATTTTATTCAGTTTTTATTTTGATGACTTTACTTTGACCTCTTACGTCTCAGAGTAAATGTCAACTCTTGCTGAAATGCAGAGCTGTTAAACCATATATAACCCCTGAGTACAGATAAAACAAGCTTACACTATGAACCTTTTATCATGGCAACGTATACAGTTCGCCTTAATAAGCCAATTAGTCACGTCCTGGTGAGTGTCACCAAGAGTGTTGCTTAATACCCAATTTTTTAACTTTTGTAATGTCACCAAAAAAGATCTGAGTCAGTAGACGGTACAGTCATACAATACACACAGTCATGGGACAGGGGCATTGCAATATTTCTCTATCTGAGGGGATTCCAATTCTAGCTTTTCTAGCCACATAGCTGTATTTGCCACTACATTGTGAGACTTTATTAAACTTAAGTCCGTTCAACTTGTCAACTCATGTACATTAGAAAATTTACATGATAAGTCACCCTTGTTCTACAATGTAAAAACATTACAATCACAGTTTTACTGTAGTATTGCCAGCAACATGTACTTCAAATTTCTGAGGTAGAGTACTCATTGTACTGAAAGGCTTATCTTAGAGTGCTGCATTGCATTATTTGATTATTTTTATTTATACATTACAATATATGTAGCATTTTGATGATGAACCTGGAAATGGTGGCCCCAGCTGAACTAATATATAACTGTAGGATAAATCTAATCTAAGTAAGGCCTACACGTCATTCACCAGTGTGATTTTTTTAATTAAAAAAACAAAACAAAATACATCGCAACTTTAGCTGCCAAAAATTCAAGCGGGGTCAATAGTTCAATATTTTCTTTGAAATATAGTGGAATAAGTGTGGTGTTCTAGAGGTACGAGAAAGCGTCAAATCAAGTACAGAAGTTACACAACATTGTGAAACGGCGAAAAGGAAAAAACCCACTGGATTATTTACAGAAAACATGCCCCTCCCGCTTCCTGTCATGACGTCACCGCCAGCCCATCTGGTTATGCGTCGAGTCCAGACTGAAATGCGCTATTGATCTTCTTGCTAGCGGACAGTGAAGGTTACCTGCTTCAACAGTGCTTGAACGGCAACCTTTCAACTGTCTTCGGATACCACAGGACGGCATTATTCACTTCGTTCATTACTACTACTACCATCGTGAAAATCTAATCAAATTTTAATCACATTATACCACAAGTTAGCTAATATAACCTGAACACGTTTAGCTACCAAGCTAGCTTTAACTGTTTTGCTAACAACGCAAGCGACTCGGACAGCTTCTCGACCTCCTCTCAAGAAGACCCGCCACTGTTGGTAAGAAAACAACTCTTGACTTTCCTTTTATCATGTGTTTTTTTGCTTGTCGCTTACGGAACTAAACCGACGACTGTGTAAATCCTGTTAGCTGTCTAGCAGAGTAAAACCTGTAGTAACGTTAGCTGTCGTGCGGTTGTTTATCTCCGTGCCGCTGCCTGACTGGCCTTGGCGCAGTTAGCTTTTCAGCCTTGTTTGACCTCCTCAGTACAAGATGTGCCTCATAATTACATTAGATTTTTCTAGAAAAAAAACAATACGTTGTTAAGATACTTCATATCTTCTCGACTTTAAGTATCCATATTGCGTACTTTTTATGGAACATTTGACGCAGCTATAGTAGCATGGTAAAAGGTTCCAGAGATGTTTAACTTTTATTGCCTTGTCATGGGAATTCATTAAAAAAAGACGTGCCAAGATGACCAAAAGTATCTATGGTGTGATGAAGAACGTTATTGCTGAGTGACACAAAGACGCTACCTCTGTTGAAAGACGAGCTCAGCAGTTTGCATACGATCGTTATAAGTAAATGATTAGTTCAAGTCTGGATACTGCGAAGGTTTGCTAATGCAGCCACTATGATATTGTCAGCAATCAGCAACCACCCAAGACAAATGTTAGACATTCATTTGAAATCATGAAGGCCGATTTAAAGTTTTCCAATCTGTACAAAAGAAGCATTATGTCACGTTTACCACATGATGATTTTATTAGGTTATCCATTGTGATAGCCACTAAACGGTAGAAGAGCAAATTTTGAGAAAGCTTTCCAAGCTAATGTGATAGAGGCTGGAACTTCTCATTGTTTTCATTATCGGTTTGTTTGACATGAATCTATTTATTATTTTCTTTTATTGTTTAGATTGTATAACATCAGAAAGTAAACATCACAATTTTCATCAGCGTCTTGAACTTTGTTCTTTTTTGTGACCAGCAGTTAAATTTTTTAACTTACAAAGATATGTAAAAGCAGACAAAAAAACAAAACAAAACACAAACAACTTGAACCACCAAATGCTTTGCTTGATAACTTCCTTGATTGACTTGCTAGACTTGTATCCATACCTTGTGTTACACACAGATGTAATTTATGTAATTTGAGTCATAATTATTTGTCAAGTAAGATGTTTGTTTGCTTTGTATCAGAACCATGAGTTCCCAAGTGAGACAGAACTTCCACCAGGACTGCGAGGCTGCAATCAACAGGCAGATCAACCTGGAGCTGTACGCCTCCTACGTCTACCTGTCTATGGTAAGAGTCCTGTAGGTGAACAGAAAAAAAATCCTCACATGGCAGAAAAGTAACTGCCATTTGCCAGCTGATGATTATACAGGTCAAACATGCTGGCATATGGGGAACAGTTGTTCTTGTGACCGTTTTTATGGAGAAGTGATTCAAATTCGTTTTTAGTAGACTGCATTGTGATTGTGTAACAGGTGCTGGGTGGGCTTAAATGCTTTTCATCCACATGCACAGTCCAGTGTGCCAACAATCTTTGGATAGATGGAAAATCATGTGGGAAGCTTGTACAAAGATACTCAGGCACCTCATTGCATCATAATATAGCCTCCACCAGAGCAGCCATTTTCATTAAAAATTAACTTTTTAAGCTAGGGTGAATTTTTTAGGTGGAAGTTGGACATTGTATGTTTGAACAAAGGTAAAAGGAAGGTTTGTGTGGGTGCCATAAAACAAAGGTTGAAGTTCCCTTGTAGATTATGTACAGAAGCAGGACAGAGAGTGCATAGTCTGCCCTCAAAAAAATTACACTAAAAATACAAATCCTATTGTACAGTAAAGTCTAATTTTTTAAATTCTCTTGACACTACATTTTCAAAATAGAAGGAAACCAGGTTTATATAAAATAAATACAAATGTTTTTGTTTGTTCAGACATTTGAAAGTTCTGTGTGTTATTTACAATTTATCTATTCAAATGTTTGTCGTCAGAACTGCGTCATGGATCAAAAAAGTACTGAACATGTATGTTTTATTTAAAAAGTAGTGAATTTTGTAGTATGAGCTCATAAATGTGAGCGACACAGCACTTGAAGCAAATTTTTTTATCACTCAACTTAAGCAAATCATGCAAGGGCTAGTTTACTAATAATCTTGGCATTTAGGTAGCAGTGTGCTATGTTTAAGCCACTTTATAAGATTATTTCGGTATTAATTAAAGACAATTGCTGTTTTTTCAAGAACATACCCTAATGTTCCCTATTCCTCCTCGCAGGCATACTACTTTGATCGGGATGACCAGGCATTACAGAACTTCGCCAAGTTCTTCCGTAATCAGTCACATGAGGAGCGGGAGCATGCCGAGAAATTAATGAAAGTGCAGAACCAGAGAGGGGGAAGGATCTTCCTTCAAGATGTCAGGGTATGAGCTCGTGTTTGATCTGATTTTAACTAAGTTATTTATTTTGTTTTATGTATGTTGTAACATAAAGCATCTGTGGGGATTTTGAATTTTGTGTTGACTGTTGGCCCGCCCCTCTGGACAAATTCACATATGAGCGAATGAAAGGTGAACATTATTTTACTATCTTTTTTTTATAAGCAGGAGTTCTTCAGGATGCATAGCAATAAGATAATGTTCTGGTCCTGGAAAATGTTATCAATCCATCTGATTGTGCAGGAAATATTACCAGGGTACAGATTTTCAAAATAAATGAACAGAAACAGCAAATCTGCTTGCTGATTGTCTCATTTTCCCGTACGTGTCATACAGATGCATCAGCATTAAATTGAGACTGTTTCATGAACAGTTAAAAACTCCTTTAGCTTGTTTTAGCAC
>JAPZDZ010000001.1:11320112-11330436 GCA_029783805.1 Acanthurus tennentii | reverse complement strand
CTATGAGTGAGCTATACCATTAAAAATAGCTTAATTAAGCAATGAAACACCGACCAAATGCTCAAACAGCCAAAAAACGTCCCATGATAAATGTGATTTCCTGAATCCAGACTGCGAAGCGTCCTCTAATTCATGGAAAGTGAGATTTTGCGACCATTTACTTAATATTCCAGGAACAACGTTTTGCGCCAAACAGAAATTTCTAGGGAAGGGGCTGCACCTCGCAGCACAGATAAATACCTCCCAGCTTCAAAATTCACAACACACTCAATAGGACAGATTAAAACCGTCAGTGCAGAAGATGGATATTATCAATAAAATGTGGTAAGAGAATAAATCGTTCTTCCCAAGGACAAAATGTTGTATTTGTTGGATTTTAAAAAAAAAAAACCTTAGCTGAACCTTTTATTTATTCACAGCAAAAAGGTTTCAGTCTCTATATCTAAGTAGGTTTTTACTTTACTTTTACATTTAGATTTATTTTAAAAGCTGTCTAACTAAATTTTCCAATAATAATATGGCAATGTTTTGTGAGCTGTTGTGAATGAAAGGGTTAGTTATCTAACTCTTCATTGTCCTGAAATGGACCCAATTTTTAGTGTCTCCATTGATCCAGAATAACAGAAACATTCATGTTTGTTTATGATGTGACTCTATGTGAAGGTTTTCCTTGACCGTGTTTCTTCTGGCTGCATGGGTCTGTCTGGCAGATGTGACTCAAACAGAAGAAAGGATGAAACACTCCATGTCAGGTAACACACACTGACAGACTAACATATACAAAACAGAAAACATGTCTGCGCTGATAAACATGGTGTTGTAATTCAGGACCAATTTCTACTTTTTTATTTATTCATCATAAAAAACTAAATACAACAAAATTTGTAAGTAAGGTTCTTATGTCATAAAAAAAAAACATTTTTTATGTTAATGTCGGCATGCTAACACATTCACAATAATGATGGCAACATGCTGATGTTTAGCAGGTTTAATATTTCTAAACCAAACCGTTTTATTTATTAATTTAAATGACTTCAAAACTTCAAAAGCAACAAGTGCAAAATGCAGTACAGCAAAAGCAAGATTAAGGTAATAAAAAAGTCCCAAAAAATGTTTTAGTGCATTAAAGTCATAGTTGCCCCTCAGGACTGAATTGCAGCAATTGCAGCAATGTCACAGCTCCCCCATGAGGCGGTAACAGTAAAAAAAACTTTTTATAAGTACTGGTAATTTGCACACAAAAAAATGTAAAAATAGGGCCCAGGTTTAAAAACATGAATTACCCCTTTAACTGCAATCTCTAGGGGTGAACAAGTTATTGAGGCATTTACAGAAAACATCATACAGTCTCAACACAATATTTGTCAGTGATGACCAATCTGGAGATCTAAACAGCAGCCTTTAACTGCTGAACACCTTTGTATTGATCCAAGAAACCACAGGCTGCTCAGATTGATAAATTCTGCATGAAAAGACAAAGGCCTCCCTGTGGGGTCTTTTCATTCTGATGGTCCCTTTATTTGGCTGAATATGACAGGAGAATTTCCTGCTTCACACATTTCTAAAAAAATAACAATAAACCAAGTAATCTGAGTCCAGTGAGAGATGTGACTAAACTGATCAGACGCTTGTTAACAAAACACATTTGTCGAAAGCTTGTTAACAAAACACATTTGTCAATAAGAGAAGGGGGTGTATTTTCATCACAAAGATGGAAGTAATGAGAAAGAAAACATTAAATGTTACAAAACAAGTGTGCCGGTTTTCTATTCATGCAGTTTCTGTGATGTAATAAACCAATTATTCATTTGTTCGTTTATTTAATTATGCTTACAAGCCATCTTTTTCTGTTTTAAATGCATTGATTGAACATGACTCTGGAAACAGTCCTGGTAAATAATCAATTTCAGGATGTAGAATTACAACAAGAGAAACATGGATCAAAGCACAGAGGGCAGCTGGTTTCCCTGGTTTCACTTCTTTTCTTGATTATGAATAATTAGAAGCCGCTGTTTCCTGGATCTGAGAGCTTGAAAAAAGCATCCCATTCAGACACAAAAGCTCAATTTGACAGAAGCCCTCAGAGAATGATAAGAATAAGCTTTAATGACTGTAGTGCTTTTGCTAAAATTTGATAACCCCAGTGTCAAGGAGATCATATATTATCAATAAGAGCCAAAAAAAAAAGAAAAACAGGGAAGAACAAAAAACCTGTTCACAGTGTTTATTACACAAAGGTAAGCTATTCAAACAAGTGAAGCCCTCCTAATATCAGGGCAAAACAATTCAATTGAGAGCCAGAGAAATTTGAAACCATGTTACATATGGAGCAGAAAGGGAATGGCACAGGAAAACAAGAGAGTTCAGTCAAACAAAACACTAATAAGAACAAACATGATCATTAAAACAACTTCAAACAGCACCTCAAAAATCCAGCAAATAAACCTTTAAGTTTGTTGAAGCAATAAAAAGTGGAGTCGATGGCAAACTTTTGATTAATAATGGATGTCAAAGAGCAGCATGTAACCTGGAGACAGGCTGGTTTGCTGTTGAGTCAGAGGCATGCAAGACGGCAGCATAAGAACAAGAAAGGAAAGAACTCCAGAATATTTTACTCAAGGAAAATTACTGTTACTTACAAGCAAATGTTTCTAAATAAAAAAGAAGGCCAAATATAGACATCATATGAATAATCAGTAAGAAAAAGTTGCAACCATTTCTAAGTTGGTTGCCCTGCATAGTCACTATAATCAGCCCTAGATTCAACATTTCTGCTCAGTTATTTTTAAAGCATAATACAACCAGTCCACTGAGCCGTTCTGTACCACTATAGCCAGTACATTAAGCCTCTAGAACATTTTGAGCTGAAAGAGCCTCCTTCACTCACAGCTGTAACAGAAATCATTGTGAAAAACAGCAGAGTGGCCTCTCACGCCTCACTGAAATGCCTACGTAAGCAAAGAAATCACTGCTGAAAGATCCATCATTGGCATCTTTGCCGAACCTAAAACGCACCTGCTGGTTAATGTAACATTATGGCATTTTTTAAAATACTCAAAAAGTACAAGCACACAGAAAAACTTAATCATAGCAAGACAGTGAATCTCATTTTTCGAGAGCGACAGATAATTTATCACCTTCATCTCCAATTTTTTTGTGCATGAATAGAGTAAACAACAGCAACATGAGGCTCTATTTTACTTGCAACAAGCATGTTGTCACAAACCCTCAAAGCCAAAAATCCTTCAAATACATAAGCAATTGTATCTTATGTCTATGTTTCTGTCTTAGCCTCAAGGTTAGCATCGCTCCGGTCCAGGCGGATGGTCGGGGGGACTCTGGCTCCTCATGTCCCCTGGCAGGCTATGGTCTACCTTGCTGAAAATCTGCTGGATGGAGGCTATGCAGGTGGTGCTCTGATCTCTGACCGCTGGGTTCTAACAGCTGGCAGGAACCTTTTTGTCAGGAAGAGTAAACAGGACGCTCAGGGAAAAGATCCCATCATTCCTAAAGTGTACCTGGGAATCTCCGGACTGGCAGAAGTTAATGCCTCCAAAGAGGTCGCTGTAGAGAAGGTGAGCAAGATTTGATGCTGACAAAACAGAAACCTTAACCTCTTCAAACATGTTCAATATAAAAATGCCTAAATGAGCCAAATTATGCAACAATGTGGATGGGTGACTTGTTCTTAACCTCTTTACCAGGAACACTGTTGTTCATGATGTTTACTGTGATTTTTTTGCTTTACCATTGAATTATAGTTAAATTAGAATTGAACCACTTAAGAACAAACACTCACTCAGACTTCCTCTGTCCTGCAGGTTGTTCTCCATCCACACTTTCAAAACCTATCTGACTGGGACAACGACATCGCTCTGATCCAGCTGAAGAAGCCTGTGGTTATGAGCGGTAAGGTGACTCCCATCCCGCTGCCAGAGAGAGGCCAGGACCTGGCAGACATTGTTGGAGGGTCTGGGGTCATCACCGGCTGGGGATGGGGGACCACCCTCACCCCGGCTGCATTACTCAAACACCTTGTACTCCCTTTGGCCAATCACTCTCAGTGTAAGGCAGAATATGAACATATTCCATTCACACCACATGTAGACCACAACATGTTCTGCACCGGATCCACCCAGTATCAGGAAAATGTTTGTTTTGGTGACGCTGGGGGCGCTCTGGCTGTCACTGATGCTGAAACTGGGGATGTTTACGCAGCAGGAATTCTTTCCTATGACAAATCCTGCAGCAGGTACAAGCATGGAGTCTACATGAAGATTTCTTCATATTTGCCCTGGATCCACAGCGTCATAAGAGGAGATACAGAGAAATCTGCCGCTCTGCGTATTGCAGCGATGTCAAAGATGTACTCATGGCAGTCATAGAGTTTCAGGCTGATTTTGTGTAGAAATCAGTGTGAATTACGTACATGCATGTGATGAAATCATGTCTGTGTTCTGTCACTTACTTGTTGAGACTTCAAAGGAATAAAATAGACATTTTAAAATTCTATTGAATAAATCTGGCTGTTAATCTTGTTTGTGTGATACACACCAATTGCCTCCAAAAGAAAAACATTATCATCATTATTTTTCCAGGGAATTTTACAAAACAACATTTATGACAGAGGGATCTTAAAACTTACAGTTCTTGTCAGAAAAGAGTTCAAGTGAAAGTAGCATGTCATTGTTATAGAGTCAGCTCTGTTTTATTCTTTTTTTCCACAACTATTATTGTCATTTGTTATTAGTACAAACAGAACCATCACTATAGCAACTTTACAGGAAACACTGAATGTGCTTTGTTGTCTCAGAATCAAAACAATTACTGTGTCTCGCCTCTCTTGGCTAAAACACCTGAAAACCAGGGTTTTTTTCTGAGAACATAAAGTTATTTAGTCTGCAGTAAGATGACTGACTGTCTGTCCCTAGCCTTCAACAAGTGTTTTCAACCCAAACCACTTTTTTTTTTTTTTTTTTAAAAAGTTGGAAAAAAAGCTCTAACAGTATTTAAGTCATTTTTGAGCTTAAATCCCCAAAAGAGTTCTTTTTGTTTGTTTTTTGTATGTTTGTTTTTTTAAAGGCACTGACAAGAGACGAAATCCTACTAATAGAAAGACATTAGATATGACAAAATTGAGCTCTGAAGGACCATTTTAAAAAATAAAAAATTGGTTGACTGGTCTTTTTAAAAGTAAACTGCTGAGCCCACATGCTATATTGCTACATTTTGACACAGTTAAGGTAGAAAGGAGGGCTCAAGAGCAAAGATTGAGACATCATCTCATCATGTGCAGTTATCAGTATGAGTTCAAGTTAACAATGGGACAAAAGTAAAAGACAACTCAGACTTTGTGTTTTTCAAGTGTTGCCCGCAGATGTTTTTTTTTCCCCCAAGAATAGCAGCAACTCTTCAAAGATCTGTCTGGTAGATGTGTCCACTCTGCCACAAATCATGACCTGTCATCCAGTGCTTTTCTCAGTGCCACAAAAAAGGAAAGATGACAGGCGCCTGACCAGCCTGTGTGATATCAAAGTAAAGGATAAAACCAAGGAAAAATCAAAGGGAAGAGTAAAGATGAATGGATTCAGTCCTCTGGGTTTCTTTAGGTGTTATGTGAGGACATATAAGTTTATGTGGATGGGATTGAAACGTGGAGGCTGATTTTCTTTATTACTGTCCCCTGAGATATGTAGGGGGTTATTTAATCTGCTAATTATAGCGGTGAAGATTCAACAAAGAAAACCAGTACTGACTTAAACCAACATGCATTTGATTTAAGGTTTTGAGACCATGCAACCTGACTTGTAGACTTTGATTTTGCTGGAATACTGATGTGGGTCTCACAGGGGCTGATCATGGGGTTCATCATGGGCTGATGCAAACATGAGTGCATTTTGGTTCACAGTCAGTGATTTTAGATGGCAATAGAAAGAAAGATTTGAGTCAAATGGAGACTTTAGCTGCTTGCCAATCTCTATATGGAATCCCTTAATGACATTTTTGGCATTTTTTAGTCAAACCAAAAATGGAACAGTTGACAGGAATGAGAGGTACTTTTTAGCAGGCCTGCAGTGAGGTGCAGGGGGTTCTCCTCTATGGCTACTAAAATATTAATATCCCTGTCAAGGGCCATTACTCTCTACCAGTCTCAGAGTGTACTCTCACCAGCTCCATCGCTCCTGCAGAGCACTGACTGAGGTCACAACAGGAACAGTCTCTTACTTAAATGAGCCCAGAATTGGTAGAGATGATGAATATTGTGTAAGCAAGGTGTCTTAGCATGTTTTACGGGAGCATGGATACATGTAAATTTTGTAGTAAAAATGTTTCAGTCACTGGATATTTTAACTTTTTTTGTATAACATTTGTCATATTTAAAAAAAAAGGTGTTACACATTACAAGTGTTTGTGTATTTGTCTAATTTTTCAGGTGTTGTAGCCCAAGTGCCATTACTTTAATCAGATTCTGTAAAGAGCTGTGCAATTTTTTTCTGCTTTATTAAATATGAAAATTAAATTAGTTAAATTAAATTAAATTAAATTTAATCCTCTATCTGACTGAGGTTTGTGCAACTTAATATCTATGATTTATGATGTATGACGATCATGGCTTTGAAATATCAGCAGCCAAACTGTGCAATCCATTGATTAATCCATCGCGCTGTCTCTGGTGCTAAAGTAGCAGATGATAGTAACTGTGCTGTTTTCTATGAGATCTACCTTTCTGCCAGTTTAGACTTAGATCTAAAATCTTCTCTAAACTATATGATATAAATGCTTAACTCTTTACTGTATTAGCTTATGTACTCTACAGCTTTGTGATAAAAGTGACAAGCAGCAACATGTAGCTGTAGAAAAGCAAGGTGATCATAAAGACAAACTACTGTCTTTGATATTCCTATAATATTTCTAGGATCAACGCGTCTGTGCTGCTAAAAGTCAGTCATCTCTGGAACAAAATATTTAAGGTAAGACATGAATACAGGCAGTGGTGTGTGGACAGCAGGGTGCTCCCATTGTGCCCCCCCCCCATGTTAAAAATGAACAAATCACTGGCTGCTGAAGTCATTAATAGTTAAGCAAATATAACACATAGCAAGTGTTCTCTGTTGAGATCAGTTAAGCATGTCCCTCTCTGCTCCTTCATTCTGAACTGTACAGTCATTGTTGATCGTTTCACACAATCAACATAAACATAGCGTTGAGGTAAATACATTGATGATTTTGGCCACCTGCAGATTTACTCATCAAAGCCGAGAACGGCAGCTGGAGGTAATGATCATGTTTTCTAAGCCAGAGTGCAGATGCCAGCATGTTGTGTACTCAGCTGCCAGGTTATGAACTGTGTCCGAATGTGTAACTGTGAAGCTGAGGCTCCGTGGGCTCATTCTCCTGCCTTTATATGTGATGTACCTATACATGATGCTTGTGACAAAGCAATAATAATGCAAGTATCACTTAAAGAACATGCTCTTCTGCTTGCTGGAACAGGATTTGCTTTGTCTTACTTATGTATAAACTCTAATCATCCTTGCTGGCTTGGTCATGAAAAATATTTCTCTTTAATTAGAAGAATCAAGCATTAAAACAGTCACTTTGTGTGTGACCTGTGTGACCTAATCATGCTCATCTGATCATGCTTAATAATTATTCACAATTCCCAATCAGGGTCATTAAAGAGCAACTGATTTTGCTTCTGGAAATTAGCTCTCAGTGGTGGTGTTTGCTTACAGAACATCGCCCTGCAAAATTTGATTTGAATAGTAAATAAAAATATTTTTTAAAAAAAGTCTTTTAAATCATTAAGTCTTGACAGACATAGATGGGTCAGTTGCTTAGCAACAGGTATCGAACCAGTTTTACAGCATGAATTATGCTGAAAGATTGAGTGGACATTTTGTTTATGTTTGGTGATTCAGTCTGAACGTTGCCTCCTTTCAGTGTTTAAAAATCCAAACCACTCAATTAGAATTTTTTTTTTCTCTATCACATTTTTTATTAATTTTACAGCTGTACCCCAGTAATACATTTTAATTAACATTTAATTAACATCTTAAATGTAAGATCTTATATTTTCATGCAAATGATTGCAGCTCATGAGCTTTGTCTTCACACAGTTCTGCTTACAGATGACCAGTTATCACATCTGTGCAGTCCTGCAGTCTTTGCAGTCTAAATGTGCAACCACATATTCTCAGATTCTTGTGCATTGTAACAGTGTGTTGCTGAGATGAACCACAGCTCATCCTCTGCCACTCTTAGGTGTCTCCTCGGGTTCTGACACAGTAGGGAAGGATGTTGGAGCTGACAGGGATTAAATGTCATGCAAATGCCATGTATGTCACACCTTCACATGTATGGCGCACAACCGTGTGTCATGACTCTCTTCAGAGCCTCCGGTTTTATCATCAGTCTCCTATTAGGCAGAAACAGAGTTGATGCTTCTAACAGAGTTGATGCAACCCACATGATTAGTGGCAATCAGTAGCAATGCACAAGCTTCTTCATAAAGTGCTGGCAACTTTTCCAAAAATAGATAAGAAATTAAATGTATCAAAAAAAATGTGATTAAAAAAAAATATCTAAATGTCATATATGTAGTTTAAAAGGTTACATAAACTGTGTGTTCAGCATGTGTTCTGCATGTTTGCTCATCTTGCAAACCTCAGTATATAATTTCTCTGCTGTCATGGTCACTCTGCTGTCATGAATGGATCAAATAAAGAAGACAGCGCACACAGCCTTCTCCGACAGTATCTTCTCATGAGTTGTCGTGTTACTTTACCTCAGCAGCATAGTAAAGGTCAGCATGCTTTCAAGAACAGCACTGTAGAAATACACTCTTTCCTCCCTCTAAAACAGTTACAACAAGATGACTAATGCAGCTTTTACAGAGCTGTTTTTCTAACTGTAAACCAAAGAAACTATGTGTTTCAGTCATATTGACTCCACTGTGCAGAAGCTTTACTCTGAATCAAAAGTGAATGTCCTTTTAAATTTTTGTCCAAACACTGGCCAACACAGTAAGTTTCTCTTTATACAGTGCATGTGTTTGTAGCAAGTCATTCTATTCATGTAATGTTCTGAAAGGGTTTCAGGGGTATATTCAAGTGATAATTATTGCACCTGCATTCAGTTAAAGGACCTGAATGAGATAGATTTCAAAGATAAGAATGGCTAGAACTGATGCAGCATCAACGGAAATATCCTAATCAATAGAATCACTCTGTTAAAAATCTGTTTACCAAAACAATATTCAGGAATTTACCCAGACTTAAACACACAGTATGTAATTTCTGCAAGTAGAGGTCTCACAATCAAACCATTAAAACAAAAGATGTGGTTTCACGATGTTGTGAAGTCATGGAAGTCGCTATCTTCTTTATTTTATGTTTTTAAACTCCAAACTACGATGATTAGTATTTTGTTGACCATAGCGAGTTTAGGGGATCTTTGAATATTGCTTTCTAAGATGAGTAAACTGACCTTTATGTGTAGATATGGCTCATCTTTAAGATTCATTGAGCCAACTTAAAACTTGATGCATCCAGACAGGTCAAGAAACCTTGAAAAAAATTTGCAAAAAACAGTGAAATGCTCTCACTCTTATAAAGAAATGTGTGGTGATAAAAGGTGGCCACCTGGTGGCAAGAGAAGTTATTTCATCTAATTTAATATATTTTGATATTATCAAACCAACAGATGCTTTGTAAATCATGCCATCAACTCTCAGCAACTATAAGAGAAACTTTTGCAAAAAAGAAAACTGCAATCAGTGGAAATCAAAGTATGCTCTGAAGGTGCATGGGCAAAGATTGTTAATTCAGCTGCAGTCCAGTGTTGATCCTTAAAAAGTATGTTAAAAAAATCCGTAAAAAGTAGTAAAGAGTCATTTTGCAGGTAATATCCTCAAATTATTATGGAAGAAATGTTAAGATTGTGTTTAAGTACTAGACACAGTATTAGACAGACATCCATAATTGAACTTTTTACTGGCCCATAAACAAGCAAAAAGACAGATTCTTATGCAAGAAACATGCATTTGCAAGAGCTAACATGAGTTTTAGGCGCACTTCAAATCCCCCTGTTTGTAATGTTTATTGCAGCAAAGAAAAACTAATGCCCACCTAGTCTTTATAAATTAAAATATACCTAAAATATACCTAAAAACAAGTTACCAAGTGCACTTAGCGATAATTTAATGATCTGATCTGAGAACATGAATAAAACTGCCATCTACAATATGTGTGTGTGTGTGTGTGTGTGTATAAATAACAGTGAATACAAATTATTTTCCTTGTCCAAAACAGGAAAGTAAAAC
>JAPZDZ010000001.1:11272876-11286938 GCA_029783805.1 Acanthurus tennentii | reverse complement strand
AAAAAACATCTTATTATTCATCTCAATCTGACACTCAGTTAAGTCTGGATTATTGAGGTTTATTGAGCCTGAAAAAAAAGGTTTAGTGTTGTTACTTTACAGGGTCTGTGGGGGGGATCAGTTTCTGAACTGCATGCCTGGCTTTGCTGGGAACATTAAAACTCATATTACACTGAAAGTCAAGACTCAAGTCGAGAAACTGTTTAGTGAACGATTCAGGTGATGACTCATTTCACAAACAAGTTATTCTGCTTTGTGACAGTGCAGTTTGTTTATAGCTGTGAGAGGAATAAAAGAAAAGAAAAAACATGCAATGTCAGGCGACATGTGTGCATGACACAGTAAATATAAAGGAAATAAACTGAGACATAAACTGTCTATTTACTAATGTTGATGAATCTTACTCTCTATTATGACAGGTATTAGAGGCTACTATGCTATGAAAAGGAATTTTCTCTGATATTTAGGGTGTGAGGCTGTGGTGACCTTATGTACCAAAGCTGGGAGACATGTCAGAGGAGGTATTTCAAAAACTCTGATTGTGAAACATGCTTTGCTTAGATTTCCAGCACCAAACATGGCTGCCTCACCCTGCTGTCAATAGAAACCTGTCACTTTTATTATACAAGACTGCCATAATAATCTGGTTGGTCATTATACTGACATAATGTTATTATTTAAAAGTTAATTCACTGTTTAAGGTGCAATAATATAGTACAGCTTCTGTATCATGACAGACAATGCAAACACTAAATCAAGAACCGAGGGAAGGCTGGTAATATTTCAAAATTTTATTAACGAACATAATCTCTGAGGAACAACAGCAGTTCTCGCGCTCTCTGTACATGCAACTGTAGAAAATAACAATTTAGAATTTTTACTTTTCAGTTTTAGTCTTTTTTTCCCATCCATCCTCATTTTCAGTTTCTCGCATTTTAACTTTTTTATGTCTTTTTTTTCTCTTTAGTTTTTTTGCAGGAAATCAACAACAGCTAGAGGTGAAAGTACTGGATTTCTGTTACAGCACTGACAATAGCATCAACAACCCCCTCATATATCCCCCCCTCTTAGCTGCTCCAACAATATGTACACAAATAAACTACATTGTACAAATAAAAAAAATGTTACATTGTTACATCATAATCACCTGCAGCAAGCGCACGCAGCTCGTTGCTGTTAGAACCCCACATTCTACGCAATTTTTCAGACTAGTACAAAGAGGAGGGTGCAAAACGTCCTGGGAGGTTTTATTTACAGAGCTATGTACAGTATGTCTCTTTCACGCATTACAAGGAGGAAAATTTACACAGCGGAGACCAACTTCAACTCAAAACATACCACAGGTGTCAGAAAAAACAAAAAGATAATAAATAGGTTATTTCTCACCATTTAAAGAGTAGTTCTCCATGCTTTTTATTAGTCATTTTCCACTCTAAAAAAGGAACAAAGAAATAGCTACAGTCTGGGTTTTAATTAAAAAATAAACAAAAACAACAAAACAAACGAAAACTAGAAAAAAAAGGCTTGAAATCGTGATTCTAAAACATGAAAAAATAGCAATTATGTATATTTATGTCCAGTAAGAAAAAACAACAAATAACAAATCTAAAATAAACATTATGAGTGAATGTGAGGAGAGTAGAGGTAATATGTTGCTGACTGAGGTGGTGCCAGGCTAGCATCTGTATCACCACGGCCAAGTGCTCTACTGTGCATCTGAGGACTGATGTGTGTTTGTGTCTGTTTTTCAATTTATCCTGAAATCACTCTTTTTTTTTTTTTTTTTAGTTAGTTGAATATTCACACTGGAGAATCATTGCAGATGGATGTGTTTGAGTCTATTGCTCTGTGCAGCGGTGTACCGCAGACTGGGCCAGAAGAAATCGCCTGTCAGTTGAGTCAACCATCACCATTTCAAGCCTTTGTTGTTCAAATAAATGATTGATTACAGAAGTAAAAACAAAGGCAGGGCTTAAACCATTTAAAAAAAGGTGACACATGAAACGGAAACACACTCAATGTCTTGTAAACAATAGTGAGAGGGTGTGGTCGATCGGGGCATAGTAACGGTATACATTCTGCTCAAAAAGCAACGTGATTGACATGCCACTGGTGTTTATGCTTTATACAGGAACAAAAACCCCTAAGATAAACACAACAACATTCAAAACTACATACACTGAGCTAAAAAACACACAAGGATTCTGTGAACAAAAGACACCCTTAACGTTCTCCCCCAAAACGGTGTAAGAACCCAACAAAAACAAAACAAAACAAAACAAAAAAATGTAAAAAAACATGACAAACAGGGGGTTTGAAAGAAAAACAAATTTCTGGCTATTTGTATCCAAATATGTGTATGTATACCAACCAGGATGTGTGTATCTCTCAAAAATATCCAGGACTATACATCTAGCCACCTTGTCTGCACAGTGTAATAGCAACAACCATTGCACTTGACTAGACATACCATACACAGCTATGCTGACTGACAGTGTGTAAATAACTTAAAAGTTTTCAGGTAATATTGCCATCAGGATACATGAGCAGCTCTCACACACAGACAGGCAGCCTATGCGGTAGGTCGGGAAAGCTCTTCAAAACCCATTAAAAATAGAGAATCAATACAATTCACCACAAATCAACGTTTCAGTGAGATTTTTAGTTGAGGATGATTAAAAATAATCTATTCAGCAAGAAGCCATTTCTTTCCCCTCTACTGTTTGTGTTAATGTCTGTTCACTTTTTGGTTCATTCTGAGAAGATTTAAGTCTCGTAGCTGTCTGCTTGGGCCTGACACAAGAACAAGATCATGGAAAAATGCCACCACACAACAAAATAATATGAGGAAGTAACCTAACATTTAAAATCCCTGACAACACTAGCCAAACCCCTTGTAGATTAAACATTGATAAAATGGCTGATGAGACAATTAAGCCTATTGCAATTCAATTGACTACCAAACTGATTTAGGTGTTGTACTGGAATTACATAAGGGAATTGAACTTTCTATAAGCTGTAATAAAATTTCAATATATTTAAAAACACCCATTCAAGTGAAAGGCCACAGGTCTCATGCAAAGCCAAATACAGTTCTGGAGTTTTCTGACACACTGGCGCCATCCAGAGAGTAAAAGTTGGAACAGCATGTAGAAAAGAGGCTGCCCTCCAACAATAGACAAGGGGCAGACAGACTGAAAAACAGTGTTAAAAGTTGGTATGGAATGAAAGCTTTCAATGGCTGACTGGGCTCTTCAGTCCATTTACTGTGAAGAGCAGACAAACTGAGAGAAAAAAAAGCATGTGCTGAAAGACCCGTGTCCTGTTAGTCGTGGACAATGATGTTTTATAATGATTAGAAATGATTACAGTCCAATTTTGGTAAACTAAAAACACGCAAAATTATTTTGAAACCATTCTACACTAACATGACGGTGTTGCTCGTGACATTTCCCTAACTTTCATCCCACCCATATATATCTATGCGACTTTGCCCAACAATGAGTACATTTTTTTTTTTTTCACTGAAAAAGGCATTTTCTTGGTTCGAATTTTTTTCAGATATAATTGTGTAGTAAAGCAATGAATAATAATCCTCTGTCTATTCTTTAAATAAATCCTCAACAACTATTCTGCTACATCTGAGGGACTATATGGTTGTTGGCCTGTGGGAGGCCGATTTAATCCAGAAGTGTTCTCTGTCAGCTATTGTGAGTTGTGGTGATCCTGGTCCAGGTGAGTCGCCTTACTTAACCCTGGACTGAATCAAGAGATGGGATTATACAACTTGTGCACGGGAGTCTTTCAAATACTGACAGAATCGTGTACACATTTTGGCCCATGGATATGAGGGGGGGAAAGTGCTGCCCGAAAGTGAACTGTACATAAAAAGATACTTTTTATTTCTTTTATGTTTTTTCTTTACACTTAACTGAGTGATATTACAGTACATAGGTTATTTACAACTGTGCAGTAATGTGTGGCAAAATAAATTATCTAGAAGGCAGCAAGAATACATTGGTTAACGAATATAAAAACTGTACATAATTTACGGAATACAACTTTTTTTCCATTTTTCTTTTGTTTTTTTTTCCATTAAACTAATATTGGCTCTGTAGTGTTTCAAGTCACTTTCTCAGAAACAATGAAATGCCCAAGTAAAGAAATAGACAAAAACAATATTTCTCTCCTCCTGCCAAACCACAATTTCTCAATAGTCTCTTTGAATCTCAACATTCGTTGTGTTTGTTTCTTCTGGTTGTCCTGTGGTGTTTTTGCAGTCCATGGCGGTCTGATGTGTTTATGTAGAGGCAAGCAGGGTGGCTGAGGAACTCTCCGGTCTGTCCTCAGAGATCTGTGCCTGTCCTCTTCTGTTTGGCCCGGCTGAGAGGCTGCAGGGTCAGTCTCTTCCTCTCAGACACTGGGCCCTGACGTGCACACATCACTAACCCTCTGCTGTATTCCAACCTGCTGCAGGCTCGTTTGCTCTACTGTTAAGCTAGGCCTGGGTCAGTGTGAACAGAGAGGGTGTCCTCTGGGTGTACGGTCTTACAGCCCCCAAATCATCAGTGGCTGGTTCTGGCTTCCCAGTCTGTCCATCCCAGCTTTCTTGCTGTAGATTCACATTTGAGATCGACATGATACACCACGGCTCCGTTGACCTCCTCTGGGTCAGCGCTGGGCTCGGTCTAGTCTTCCTGCCCCACCAGGAATCCTGGGTCAACAGAGGAGGTTTCTCCTCAGTCCTCTCAGGACAGGCACCACGCTGCTGGGAGAGCTCTTCTCTGATACCCCCCCTCCCCCCTCCGTGGTTGTGGGTCAATAGAAACAGGGACCAAAAGGAACTCAGAAAATATATCTCTGTCCCCCGTCTCACCATAACTGAGCACTGAGGAGTTTTGCCCCGACGTCAGAGCCTCAAAGCAAAAACGGTTTCTGCTTCTCGCACTCTGATCAAACAAAAGCGTAAAAACTTTGAGGATGAAAGTGCAAGTTGTGTATTTTCTTTTTCCCCAGTAAAAACATGTTTCCTTCTTCAAGGAAGGGAATCGAGAGCAAGTTTTTCATCTTCAACTCTTTATCTATAGAATATAATTTTTTTCTGTCTAAAGTCCTCTTTCAAACTTGCTAGCCCTTTCCATTCGTTCTGTTCGACGAAGTCTCTATGAGAAGAAGTGATTCAGACAAAGTTTGCTCTCTCTCTGTGAGCAAAAGTGTGTCATGCAGGCAGCAGGACAAAGTCGTCGTTGACATCGACCATTGGCACGTAGAAGGACGGCACTTCGTTGACGCAGAGGGACTTGTGCCCTGCTGGATCCAGCTCCTGGACCTTCAACTGCCACTCCATCCTTTGCACTGCGTTAAGGGCTGCTGCCTCATGCTGTTGCCGCATCAACAAACATGTCTGAGGAAGGAGGAGCCAACATGATTAACTTTGTATATGAATAAGATTATGGAATCAAATACTTTAAAAGATGGCTTTATAACAAATATTTACCTTCATGCGGTCATATTTATCATCCACATCCTGGATCCAGGAAATAAACTGACGAGCATTAAAGCGATCTCTCACAGATTTGTTCTCATCACCCTAAGAACATACAATACGGCACAATGTTAATTAAGCAATATATTAATAACTGGTTGCCTCTAATGAAATTAGATGCAATTGACCTGACAAATATGGGGATTATTTATATGTTTCTTACCTGGCTCTCTGATGGCATATTGTATACTTCGGAGTCCAACAGCATGGTGCAGGCACTAAATGGCACAGCCTGATTGGCTATTGTCCTGGCCGCTCTGCAGTGGACCCTTAAAACCTCCTGCTCACATGAAACAATCAGCTTCTCCTGTGAACAATAAGCAGAAAAAGAAAGAAAATATATTAGCTGTGTTGGACAGCACCCTTAGAAAAAGGCTGGCTGGTGAGGTAAAAAGAAATGATCAACAAAGCTGCTACCACTGTTTTACAGAAATGGTGGTCACTTAATTAGTGCAAGAGAGGAAATCGATTTGTATCTCTAGTTGACAATGGCACAGTCTGAGTAGGGAGTAGGCAAATTTCACTTGCATTTCTATTAAAAATAGGCTCTTATCTTTCATCAAATAAGTGCACAAAAATTTTAGAACATATGTGAGTAACTGTATGCATGAATGCAAGGAAAGGGGGTGATGGTAAGTGAAATAAGGATAGAGAATAAATCTGGAAAATAGAGCAGCAAATATATTCCTTACCCGCTCTATGCTGTGCTGCAACCTGAGCTTCCCCCTCACTGCCTCCTGTTGTCTGAAGAGCTCCTTCAGAGGTTCTGACAGTGATGGAGGTGGGGCAATCTAATGAGGAAACACAACAGAGAGTATTAAAGACCCTCTGGTCTCTATTAAAACATAATAGATTGTATTTGAGAAAATGTGTTTACGTGTTTAGAATGAGATAGTGATTTTATGCTTAAAAATGCTCAAAAAATATTAACTACACTGACTATTTTATCTAAGAAAATGGGAAAGATATCATAACTTACAACAGGTATATGAAGCTTGCTGAGGGGCTTGCCATCCAGCAGGTATGAGCCGGTGTAGGTCACATATTCAGCGTAACACTGTGGGGCCTGTGGGGTAATGTAACACAGAATCTTCCTCTTTTCCTCAATCTTCTTCCTGATCTGCAGGTACTCAAAGTAAGGGTTGGATCGGTCACTGTGGTAGGGCTCAATATCATCCAGCTTGATGGCATTGACTACAACAGCCAAAGTTTGTTGAATCATTTCCCTGGTCTGCTGCATGGCTGTGTTTACCAGCTGGACCTGGACTTGCTGTCCAGCAGAACGTGGAAATTTCCTCTTCCGTGGGTGCTGAGTCTGAGATTCCTCTTCGTCCATGGGGAGAGGGCGACCTTTTGTCGTCTTACTGAGAACCACTGACGCAGAAGTTGTCACAGATACCGCTGAAGTTGAATTAGACGCAGTAGAGGAAACACTAAAGACAGAGTCTTTGTCTTTCTTCAAAGCTGTGAGGGAAGAGGCTGAGGTGGGTGTTGGGGTTCTGGTAGGAACTGGATTAATGTTCGCTGCGGGACTGGTTGTAACAGGGGTGGCAGTGGCGGACGAGGTTATTATGCTGGAGGTAGGAGGGACAACAGCAGCAGCAGAGGGATTGTTCTTGGCGCGATTACGGGTCATCCTTTGAGGGATTTCATCCACTTTCTTGGGGATATCCACAGTGGTGGACACAGGTGTCAAGGTTACTGGTGATACCTTGGATGTGGTCTCCTGAGTGTCTGGTAGTTCCACTTTGCTGGAGAGGGTGACTGCCACTGGGAGCTGAGGATGAGGACTGCATGACATGGACTCTGCTACAGGCTCAGGCATCTCCTCCTGTCTTACCTCTGGCTTGACTGCAGATACTGAATCAGTGGGTAGCTGCAATGACTCACTGAGTGAATGGATCTGTAGGTGATGCTGCTGAGTGGCATCTGATTTCACAGATGAATAGGACATACTTGGACTGGACTCCTCAGGTCCTTCATAAGGCCCTTTTAGTTCCAACATGCTGCTCTGTTGCTGTGAAAGAGACAAAGAACTGTTGACTGGCACACTTTGGGGCTCAGGATCCAACTCTTGTGCGAAGTTGGCATGTGGTGATGGTACAACTAAGTCTTGCCCGGTAGGTTCCCCCAAACCTAGGTCGCCAGCAGGGCATGTAGTCTTAGCCAAACTTGGTAAGTCCACCTCCATGATGTCCGGGTCTTCTCTGTCTGTAATAGTATGTCTTATGTGGGTCGCCACAGTCTTATTGTGCTCACTTAGTTCTGGGTCCCGAGACTCAGCTTCCTCTGACTTGTCTGGAAGTGGCAGGTCAGGCAAGGAGAACGGTCCTAGGTCATCAAGTTCATCTGCATCAGCAGAAAATGGGTCCACCCAGGGCACCACAGGCTCAGGGCCCACTGCTGGAGCCAGGTGGCCATCAGGGGTAGCAGTGAAGCTGTGCGTGGTCTGCCTGCTGTCTTGTTCTACACAGGGTGACTCATTGTCTATCTGATGACTTTCCTCTATGTTAGGCTTGTTACATTCCTGGAAGAAAGACTCTAGCCTATTGGAGGATGTTGAGTTGTTTAAATAGTTAGGTTCACTATCAATGGCTGTGTCAGGTCTCTCTGGAGAGGGGATGTCAGCCACAGCCTCCTTCTGCTCATCAAAGTCCTCTGGGTCGTCTTTGTGCCACCTATTCCAAGTGGCATAAGGGGGAGTGACAGAAGGGTGTCCAGGCAAGTGCTGCATGTCACTGTCCGAGTGGGAGTAAGGACTGGTTATTTTTGAGACGGCAGCCTCTATCTCCCCATATGTCCTGTGTGGAGATTTGAGGTCCATATCAGGGTTCCAACCCATGTTGTGTTCATAACAGTTCTCTCCATGGTTGGGTGCAGAGTGTGCGGGGGAGATTTGGTGGACCTCTGGATCCTGATGGTCTGGAGATTCAGCAGGCCAGCTCTTCCTCAGAGGGTCTTCAACTTGAGGGGAAAAGGAACATGGCTCCCTTGTTTGTTCTGGCTCCTCCACTGCACAGAGGTTTCTATCAGTTCCCTCATCCATTTCACCTATATCTCCTTCTTCCTCTTCTTCCTCCTCCTCTTCTTCTTCATCCTCGTCTTCCTGCTCCTGTTCTTCTGTGACTGAGGGAAGATCTGAGAGGACAAGATTAGGTTCACTATGGTGAGGCTCGGAGATGTCATCAATGTCCAAAGGTGGCAGAGCAGCAGGAGCTGGGGTTGGTGGTGCTGCTATGTCAAAGCAGGGCTCCTGGGGGTCTGGCCTGTGAACTGGTGTAGAAGGTTTGGGCAAGAAACTGTTGTATACATTTTCAGGAAGGTGTTCATTACCCTCAGTACCAGCAAGAGTTGGTGCTGGCACATCTGGTGTGGGATGTGGGGGTTCTCGCCGAGGGGACAAAATTCTCATTGGGGAGAAATAAGGAGATGGCAGGCACTCCAGTCTATCCACGTTTGCCGATTTCTCCTCTAGAGTATGAGCAGAAGATGATGGATCAAATTCAGCCACTGGATCACTCTGCTGTCGAAGGAACTTGTCAGCCTCAGCCTTGAACTCCTCCTCCAAAGGCCTGCGTACATCTGAGGATGCTGAACGGCTGACGAGTGGCAGCTGGAGGTTCTTCGCTGGAGTCGGACAGGTTCCCTCCTGGAAATTCTGGGAGTTAGAGTACCTGCTGGGTGAACAACAGGGAGACATGACATAAGAAAATAGGAGACATTGATTAGAGTATGAAACACTTCAAATAATGCAAACAGTAACAACTTTCATGTTTGAATACCTTTCAAAGAAGGACGGAGAGCAGGCATTCATTGACATGGTCATAGCTGATGAGTTCTGACAGTCCAGCCCATCCAACATAATGTCAGGGTAATCCTCTGCACTACAAGATGGGGTGCGGGGAGTCTGCATTACTTCCTCAAAGCTGGGGCAGGAGATCACAGACGTAGGTGTGGGGACACCCGTTGGTCTGTTTTGATCTGGCCTGGGAGAAGCCGGGAGGTTCTCTTTCATTTGGTGGCCAGCCAGCCAGTCCTTTGAGTTTTGACTTTCAGTAGGCTGGAACTTTCTGCCAGGTGACATCATTTGGGCTGGAAGACCCACATCCTTCAGCTTCTTCTCTTTGTTAAGACCAGACTCCAGACTGTTGGATTTCTTGGAGAGCTCACTGCGGTTTTTCCTCACTTCCTCTGTAGACTTGCTTTTGTCTTTGAGTTTAGGGTCCCCTGTCTTGGGCCTGAGCTTCTCCATTTGTTTCATCCTTTCTTTGTGTCTCTTATGGCGCTCTTCAATCTCTTGATCTTTTAGACTCAACATTTGACCAAAACTTGTCATCTGATAATCACCATCCACCAAAAGTTTTTCACGTGGACGATTATCTTTCCGTACTGTGTCTTTAGACTGAGAGAGCTTTTCATTTTCATCTTTTGCCTTTGATTTGCTGTGATCCATTCTGTTGTCTTTGTCCAATGTATCCCGATTCCTCTCTTTTTTCACATCAAACTTAGGACTTTCTTCTTTTGACCGGTCTTTTAAAACAGTGACCTGTGGGCTGTCTTTTAAGCTTGACTTCACATCCTCTTTGGAGTGTTTAAATGACCCAAAGCCATCTATGTATTTATTCTTCTCCTCCTTCATTTTTTCCTTATGCTTCTCCTTTTTCTTCTTGTCCTTTATTCTGTCACTGATGACACCACTTGATTTGTCTTTGTCCTTTTTGGACATCTCCTTTTCAAATTCCAATGTTTTATCAAAGTCGTCTTCACCATCTCCCTTACCTCCATATGGGAATGTGTAAGGGTCCGCTTCCAGAGGCATGGGCTCTTTTTCAAAAGGTAGGCTCTCTCTGCGGCTGTAGGACTCTCTGATCTCCTCTGTCTTGTCACGTTTGTCTCCTTTGTCCTTTTTGACCTTTTCTTTCTCCTTGTCATGGCTTTTCTTTGAGGAGGACGAAGAGGAATGTCGATGCCGCTCTTTCTCTCTGAACTTGTCCTGGGGAGTAGATATGGACAGAGAGTCTCTCCTGTCCTCAGACACATCAGTCAGGCTGATAGAGTCATAGTAAGAAGTGAGGACTGGCTCATGACCTCTATCAGTGAAACTATCTGAAGAGATTTCACTGTTCTTATCATTGGAGTCATCCTTGTAGTCATTCATAGCTTCCTCCTCCAATTTTTCTAAGAGGGACTTCTCATTCTCACCACTGCTTTTTGAGGGTTTTCTTTCCTTAGAATGGTCCAGCTTGTCTTTATATTTGCTTTTGGTCTTTTCCTCACTGGTGTCCCTTTTGTCCAGCAGCTTTTGCTTATTTTTCTTCTCTTGATTTGAGTCCACTGACATTCTGTCTTTTCTTTCTTTATGTTTTGCATCTACAGAATCTTTCTTGTCTTTGTTATGTTTCTCGAGGGAGCCTTTTCTCTCTTTACCTGTGTCAAATGTGGCTTTTTCTTTCTTCTTTTCTTTATGTTCCTTGTCTTTAGCCTTTTCCATATTATGTTTAGCCTCTGCGGAAGATTTTCTCAGTTTTTCTGAAGGGAAGTGATCAAGCTCATCCCGATCAGGAGTTGAGTCTTTTCTGATGGAGTCAGAGACAAGAGCAACACCTCCATTGTAACTGTCCTCCTCATCATCACTTTCATCAGTGAATATGTCAGCTATCTTGTACCATGTTTTCTCTCGGATTTTATCAGGTTTTCTTTCCTCCTTCTTTACCTCCAAGAAATCTTTCTCCCTATCAGTGTGTTTTTCTTGGGAAGCCTTTTCTTTCTTGTCCTTGCCCTGTTCTGAGGACATCTTTCGATCTTTGTCTTTTCCATGAAACTCTTTGTGTTTGTCTTTGGCTCCCTCCTTCTTGTCTTTGGTGCCCCGGTCTGCATCCTTGTCCTTGATAGTTTTTTCTGTGGAGCTTTTCTCACTCTTATCCTTTTCCTGATCAGCTTGTCTGTCTTTTGTTTTCTCTTTGTGCTTGTCAGCTTTTGTCTTTTCTCGCTTTTCCATTCCCTCACCCTTCTTTTCTTTCTCCTTCCCAGAGTGGTTTCTCTCTCTGATATCACAAGATTTACCGACAGCATCAGTGTCTTTGAAAAAGGTATCACTGCCATATTCGTCTCTGACGGATTCCTGCTTGATTTTTATGTCCTTTCTTTCTTTCATGAACTCATATGAGTCTTTACGGTCTCGACTGTTGTCCAAACAATCTTTGTCTTTTTTGTCTTTGACTACATCTGTGGACTCTTTCCTCTTCTTGTCTTTTTCAACTGAGTGGCTGGAATTTAATTTTTGCTTTTCTGACCAGTCTTTTTTCTTTTCATTTGTCTTTTCTGACGAGTCTTTGTCTTTCTTTTTAGAAGTGGTGTCTTTGTCTGATCTTTTGTCATTGTGTTCCGATTTCTTGTCCTTGACTTTGTTTTCTTTCCTCCTAGTTTCTTCCTTAACAGTCTCAACAATTAGTTTAACAGAGTTATTGGCTTTGTATTCCTTGTACTCTTTAACAGGAGCATCCCAGCTGTCATCTCCATAGAGGGAGGAGTCAGAGGACATTTCAGAGCCCCATCTGTCATGATGATCATCTGAGGCACTGAGCTTCGTGTCCTCCAGGTTGAGGAAGCGATTGTTAACGTCATAGCCTTCGTACTCAGGCTCTTCCTTCTGTGCTTTTTCTTTTTTACATTTCTCCTTCTCCTCCTTGATGTTTTTCTCCTTGTCCACCTTTAGATGCTTTTCCTCTTTCTGCTCACTTTTCCTGTCAGCCTTTGAAGATGACTTCTCCTTGGATTTTTTCTTCTTCTCCTCTTTGTGAGCCTTTTGTTTATCCTCTTTCGGCTTCTCCTTCTCCTTGACATTTCTCTCCTTGTCAGATTTTACAGGCTTCTCCCTCTCCTCCTTATTTGTCTTTTCCTTTGTGGAGTCCTTTGCTTTCTTGTTTTTCTCCTCTTTTGCTGTTCTATGCAGGTCTTTTCCAGATGACCAATCCTTATCCTCAGACTTACTTTTCGAAAGCCTGTCCTCCTTTTTTGAATGGTCTTTTTCGTGTTTAGATAATTTGACCTTGCTCTCAGCTGTAGATTCTGACTCAACAATTAGGGACTTCTGCCTTGAATCGTCAAAGTCAAAAGAATAGCTCTTGACAAATTTCTCATTCATGTCTTGATTAAGCACTAGACTAGGAGCTTTGTCCTTTTCCTTATTTTTGTGCTTGTGTTTCACTTTATGCTTTTTCAGCACTTTGCCATCTACATCAGTTTTAGATACCGCACTATCTGCGTTGACGTTTTTATACAGCTCAGAGTTTTTCTTGTCTACTGTGTTGCTGTGCACACTGTTATTCTTCTTTTTGTTCTCCTGCGCTTTCCTTTTTACTTGTTTTATTGACTCTACACTGGAATCAGCAGAGGAGTAGTCAGATTCACTTGATAATCTTGTTCTGACTGAATCTGAGAGAGAACTGACGTCTGACCATGTAGGAGATGACACAGTCTTCCATCCATCTGTCCTCCACTGCTTTGGATGCTGTTCTGCTAATGATGGTACTTGTTTCTGAGAATTCAAGTTTCCATGGGAAGAGGAGGAGGATGCATTAAAGCCAGGGGATTCTTTCAGGCTCGTAGCAGAGGAGTCCTTTATACTGTTTGAGCCCTTATCATCCTCACTCTCCATATCTCCACAATCAGAGTCAGATGTACAGAATTTGTCATTGACTTTGCCAAACCTGACTTCTTTACTGACATTATTTTTACTCTCCTTCTTCCGCTTCTTTTTGACCTTATTTTTGTCTTTCTGTTGTTTAGAGCTCATGCTGCCAGAGTCTCTAGTCTTTGTATTTGTTTGCTGGGCTTGTTGCCGTGGCGTAGGTGCTGGCGTGAAACACAATGTCCTGTCATCCTCGTCCGAACTGTTACTGTCAGAGATGATCCGCCTGACAGTTTTCTTTGGTGTGAGCGAGTTGCTTTTGGAATAGGTTTTGACCTCCATCTTGGGTATGGAGATGAAGCTGTTGGCCTTGCTGATCGAATCCTTACGAAAGTCTTTTTTCAAAAGGTGTTTATCGTCCACAGGAGGAACACGTTCCTCCTCATCATCCTCATCAAATTCGTATTCGTCTTTGACAGGTGTGACAGCAGATTTAGGAGGGTCAATGGTTTTCCCTTTCGACTTCAGGCCCTTCTCAAACTCTGAGTCTGTGTTATTGCCATCAACAGAGCTGGACGGGGCAAATGAGGGGGCATCTTCCTCCTCTGACGATTCTGTGGAGAGTAAAAGACGCGTGATGACTACACATTTTAAACACAACATATAGAGCCTCATCTTTACTAAAAACTTACATTACTTTGAGGAATCAAGTAATTAGATGACTCAAAGCTCTAACATCACATACCTGATGAACTTTCTTCACTTGAGGTGTAAGTGCCCTTCCCCAGTAATAGATTCAGCATTGTTGGAGAGTTGGCAACCTTTAAAGGTGTTTCACCTCTCCTGTTGCTTTGACGTGGGTCCCCTCCATACCGTAAAAGTAGCTT
>JAPZDZ010000001.1:11259959-11272776 GCA_029783805.1 Acanthurus tennentii | reverse complement strand
GAGTTGGCAACCTTTAAAGGTGTTTCACCTCTCCTGTTGCTTTGACGTGGGTCCCCTCCATACCGTAAAAGTAGCTTCACCACCTGAAATAAATAAAATTAACACTTCAATATTTAAAATTAAAATTACAAGGTGATATTACAGAGTTTTCTGCTGGTTCAGAATTAAAAAAAAAATAGTGCTAATAGTTATTTGGTTATATGCGTGGTCAAGATAAAAGAACGTAGTAAGGTGCCCTCACTGACAATTTCTGCTTTTTACCTTAAAATGTCCATTGTTAGATGCATCATGTAGAGGGGTGTCATCATCCAGACCCTTGGTGTTAACCTCTGCTCCGGCTGCCAGCAGCTGCTTGGCCACATCATAGTAACCCCTGTTGCACGCCTCATGCAATGCAGTCCAGCCTAAAAGTATGAAGAATATGTTAATTCACTGATGTGCCGGGTTTATGGAACATATATATAAATATCGATTGCCACATTCACTAAGTAAAGAGAGTCCATGCGAAGAGCCGCTCACCTGCAAAGTCTTTTACATTCACATCAGCTCCCTCGCTGATGAGCTCCTTGATGCGGCGTACCTCTCCGCGAATTGCTGCTCTATGCAGCCGAGTCTCTCCTCTCTCATTCCGTTTATTCACTTTGTCTTTGGTTTTAGATGCAGAGTTTGGCGTTCCCTTCTGACCCAGACTGGACTGTGACTGATGCTTTGGTGTTGTGTCTGTAGGAAGGAGACAGGCACTTAAACACAAGAACAAATTCTTATGGCACATATTTGTAAAATTCTATTTTGTATACTAAAACTAAAACAGTTTGTCTAAATGGCTTATAGCCAGAAGGGGGCAATCTTACTCTAACAATCAACAGTCAAGTGGTTGAACCCCATTCTATTGAGCTCACTTCATCACATTTACAAAATTAAACTCATAACTTAATCATATTTACATTACTGAGTTTACACAACTATTTTTCCCAAATGACATTAAAAATTCATTCAGTTAGCCTATGTCCATTCCGTCAGTCATACAACAAAAGTAATATTATATAGATAAAAGTAATTATGCTTTGGTCCTTGCCAAATTAATCATATCTCAAATGTCAACAGTAAGAGAAAAGGTAAAATGCTGCAACAATAATAGGTTTTTAATACATTTACAGCTCTATGACTTTGCCCATAACAAGGAAATGTACCATTTAGGAGGACGTGCGGATGCCATTTATTGAATATTAAGTATAATCATCGACCTGCACAAAAGATATAAAATAACAAAAATAAATAAATAAATAAAACTTTTGCAGGCCTTTTGGGTTGTTAGGGATGTTTCCTGTGTTTTGACTGAGACACTGAGATTGCACCATTGGTTCCAGACTAATGAAGGACTGGTTTCATTTCCTAAAGACAGCTCTACAGTTTTTTTTTAGAAAAATAATTTACCACTTCAAATTCAAACTGCTTCTAAGAAAAAAACAACTGTTTTCTGACTGAAAGCAGAGGTAAACATTGCAGTAGTAATGAAAATTTGTGAGGATAAGCTTTATGACTATAAGCTTGTAATAAAAAATGCAGCAACTGGTCATGTAGAAAGGGAAAGTTTGAAAACATAAGGAGAAAAAAAGAGGACAGTCATGTGCTAAACCTTCGAAAAAGAGACAAAACCATAAACTCCATGCCTTAGCCTCTCTTTTAAAACCCACCTTCATTTCTCTCCTACAAACACTGTCTACACATTTAGTTCCTTCCCATCCCTCTTTTCTTGTCGGCCACCCATCCATAGAAGACGTGGCCTCCATGATAAGCACGCACCTGGACTGTTGACGGACTCCTCAGCTGTCATTTGCATGAGCAAGGCCACCTGCTGCCGCTCAGAGAGGGGGTACCCAGCCCGGATCCCTGGCATCCCCATTCCAAACGGCAATCCCGCCTTCCGGGTGTTGGTGGGCTCCTTTTTAATGCGCTTCCGCTCTGGACCTGGTTTCTCTGTAACGCAAGTGAGAGGAGAAAAGAAAAATTAATCTGGCTGTGCTGCAGACAGACACACATATCTGCATGCACTTAACCACAAATTCATTTCTGCACACACAAACAGATCTAATTTTCTAAATCCTGCAGAAAGAAGAACAAGTATGAATGTTATACCAATTAAAGACATTTAGCAGTATTATGAAGCTATTAGCTGGGTGAATTTCTTATTTATTTATTTTATTATGACTAAAAAAAGTGAAAACAGTCTGACAAATTTCATATTCATGTTGAATACATCATAACAGTAGGACTAAGTTTGTTATTATTGTAAAATCTATATATCTTATATATATATAATTTTTTTATTTTTTATTATTCTTTAGTTTTTACTGAAACGCCTGTGACCACAAAATGTTTTTCTGGAAAGCCCTAATTACTACATACACTTTTACCTCTCCTTCAGAATTTCCACTGCAAAGAGTCAGCTAGTTTCCATTCCTATTACATAAATAAACCTCCATGAAACAACATGTTTGCTCACACACTACATACTGTATATGCAGCCCAATATATGAGAGGTTTGGTGGGAGTCAAGGGTAACTTTTGTGTTATTACCCAGCTGCCCCTGAGGAAGGGAGGAGCCAGCAAGCAGTGTGTTTATGTCTGTCTGTCTACAAGCCAATCAGCATGAGCTGCGAAGAGAGGAAGGAGGGTTTGACTTGGCAGAGTCACAGTTATTACAAAATAGTTGGTTTACATTTCAATTCAACGTGGCCTTGCCAAGGTCACCACATGCCTGCCTGCCTGCCAGGCTTACTGGAGACACGGTGCTACTGGACAAAAGCAGCTGCTCCGCAGAGGCACACCCAGCAATTATTTTCAGTGGCAACATACCATCTGATGACCCTTACCGAGGGTAAAGCTACATGACTGTAACACTTCATCACTGAGGGGAAACAACACCGACAGACCAAGGCGAGGAAATGCTAGCAGCCTTACAAACTTCTACCACAAAAGATCAAACTGAAATGTGCATATTCAGAGACACCAGCGAAGTAGTAAATGTGTTTGAGCCTGATTTCTTTGGGCTTTTTCTAACTACTTAACTGGCTGCATTGCTTAAACCCACAAACATACCAGTAAATAAGGCAAGAAGGAAGGATGGCAGCACATGCTTCCGGTGGCTTAAGGCTTTTTAGGCGAATATTTTTCAGTCACAGGGAAAGAGCTGATGAACTTTAGCTAACATCTGTGAACACTTAGAGCTAATGTGCCCCCACCCCTCTTTGATACACTCTCACGTTCTCCAAAGCATTTGCCATTTAGACACATTCCTTCTACAAGGACTTTAACAGCAGGAACCACAGAAGCAGTCCAAACATGTTTTTCAAACAGCAGAACAGAGAAAGTGCTACGCTAGCTTTTTCAGGCTTAGTTTACAAGTTTGGGAAACAGGAAGGCTGTTATTACCCTGATGCACACATGCAGAGGATCGCTACTCAATAACATACAAGGCCAAAGTCTCTAATACAAGATTCATCATCAGTGACAGCAACTGGGGTGCTCATCTCTGAAAATGATCAGACTCCAGGTAGCGCATATCTAAATACAATCGGGACACTTGGAATGGGTACTGCTGGTGATTACTGCTTCAAATTGACAATTTTTAGGCTTTGCTAGCTATGCAAAAATGGCAAATTTCCAACACAGAAAGTTCAAATTGTGCAGAACGTTTAAGAATTTAATTTAACAGGATGTTGTGGGATAATGGGACAAAGCTTGTTTATTAAGACAGTGATATGACTTTGCTTTTATAAGATCTGGGTTTAGTTAATGAGAATCTGAGGAAAGTGACATCTCAACATAGTGAAGTTGGCTTGATTAAACAAGACTCTGTCCAGTGAATGCCTACAGTTATTCATCATCACTTAAATCCAAATAAACACATGCATCATTGAGTTTCAAAAAATAAACAAACAATTGCACAACATAGTGTGCTGTCTCCCATAGAATGCAGTTCTTGTGGGTGTCTATTTAAGGAACACTTCTGGGGGATTCATGTGTCTCTGTAAAAAGATATTACTCAGCTCACAGACAGGGTTGAAACCTTACTCTCCTTACTGCTCGAAACTTGACGAACAAGATAAGAGAAAAGAAGAATAAAAGAGCAAGCAAGCTTGGGATAGCCATCCTTTAATAGAGTGTCTATCTGAGCCAGGGCAGGGGACCATAGCAATCAGAGATGTCTGGTTGTAACAGAGGCAGATTTTGATGTGACAGACAGACAATATTACAGTGTCAGCTATCACAAAAACAAAGAGACTATCTGATTTAGTTAGCAATAGACTTCATGACAAGATGAACCACTCTAACCAGTCCAACCAGGTATGTTTGACCGTAGCGGTAAGTGTGAAACTATGTTCTGCTTAGGGACTAATGAAAATTGCACAAACAGGAAGTTAAGGGAGAAGAGGCAGGAAGTGGCCAACAGGATGTTTTGTCAAGGCTTTGTATTGAGCAAGAGACTCATAAATATATAGTAAGACCTGCATGTTGTCTCTAACTGGCTTGTTTGTTGTATTTTGCTTTAATCAGTAAGGCAGTGAGTGTATAGCTTCTAATAACTTGTTTTAGGCAGAACCACTGTTAGTCTGGTAGATGGATAGACAAATATGTATAATTTCACCTGATAGGAGGAAAAGATGAGCAGGCCCAGAATTATTGTTTTTCCTTTGCAATCCACTCTATACTGCTCAGCTCACACCTTCTTTGAATATTCGTATACCTACCACTGCGTCCTGAATTAACTTATTGACTCACTGGCCATGAGGACCGGTGAAAAAAATCCACCAGCGTTGACAAACAAAGCAATTTAGTATGCAAAGCAAGCATATGAGGTACACCTAAATGCATGTCTCTGTGTGTGTGACATGGACAGGAAAGGATGGTGGACGTTTACCTATATAGGTAAAAAAGACTCTCATAGGTAAGGTGTATTACTGAGATTTACTCACTAAAAAGCAAGCCTGAACAAATTTGCTCACTGGCAAGTGTTTATTTTGGACCCTGTCTATCAGATCATCATTACCAAAAACTGACTTAAAGGCAAAGACATTCCCACAATTTATATCCTAAAAGGCTCAAAAAAAAGGAAAAAGTGACTCAGTATGACTACATTATGGTATGCTGTGAGTCCAAATACAAACATAAGAGTGACTGACTTAGATCAAACAAGCTAAGTCAGTTTTTGGGAAACAGTATCGAGGAAGAATCACTATTGGGAAGGAAAAAATAGGTGGCAAAATTTATTGATGCTCAAAATAATGATTTTCTTTTAAAATACTTATTACTCAATCAATCAGTGCAGACTCCAACAAACCAAACTTTGAACATGTGAAGTGGGAACTCACTAATTATTGTATTAGCTTAATCAATATATGATGGACTGACTCTAGAACTATCAAATATGTAAAGCAAGGAACTGTTGTATTGGCTACTGTAAAACACAGTGTGAATAATCAGAGCAATCATAATGCTACAAAAAGAACTCATGGGCAGTTTTGGCCTACTTTTTATGAAATGCAAGTAAATGCATGCATATTTGTACAATTTTGTTATTTACCTACTAATAGAAGAGCCGGAGAGGGCAGATTTTTTTTGCATTTTTCTTATTATTGTTGTGTTTCATAGATGACGGAGCGCCTCACAAAAACAACTTGCAAGTGCTAAATTTTTTCACATGTAAGCAGCACTTTCAGATCTATCCTTGTTAGTGTGGGCGTAGTCATAATCTGATAACATTGTTCCATCAACTATCCCTGATGTCTCAGTGCTGCTGCTGTGGATACTCGTAGTGAGAAGGATGAAGGGAGCTGAGAGCGGTAGGAGGATGAACTCAGGAAGGAAGAATGTTGCTGTCTAGCACTTGTCAGGAGGAGGTCAAGGGAAACTTGGCGATTTTGCAAAAGAAGGGATGAGCACTGAAGTTTGAGGGCTTTGTAAAACTTAAACTTGAATGATCTGCAGTGTGCTGTCCTCGGGCAAACAGCGACTACATAACTCTGTCCTCCTCTAGCTCACTTATAGGCTCTTTGCCATTCGTAAACACTAAGCAGACAACTTGCATATGTATGCTAATTAGAGGCTGAGTTGAGAGCAATGCATTTAAACAACATGGGCACCACCACAAAGGTCATGTTTGCCATTACAGAAATGGGAAATACAGTGAAATACCTTTAGAGTCAACCCAAGTATAAGCTAGTGTGTACCTTTCAGATAAATTTAGTGTTAACCAGAAATAAAATTTTCAACACTAGATTTTGACACACCTTTAAACAACATACCTGAGACATTTAGTAAGGAAACCTTAATAAAACAGAATTGAAAAGGATGAAAAATAATAAAACAAAACAGCAAATTTTATATAACATTCAGATATTCTTTAGTCTGAATTTACGTGCACGGATCAGCAGTCCTTAACTTTTACATAATTTCCATTTTTATTAACTTTAAATTAAAGTCCTTGGTAGCCACAGAGAAAAATGTGGATTAAATAAATATCAATGTTTTCCTGACAGTTTATTCATTGGAGCCAAGGACAAGGCTACTGTATATTCTGGTGCACGATACCATTCCCCTCAGCCATAGTTAATCTCAATCAAGATACAAAGGAGAGCTGGTAGTGGTGTGGGTTTGTGTGGGTGGGTGGGGACTGTAACATGCCAAAGGTGTAAAATTTGCGGAGGGGCTAGACACTGACCCAACAGGGTTAGACATTGAAAGGCCAAGCAAAAGAGTTAGGCTATGAAACACAAATGTGCAGAAACAACTCAACATACAGTAAAAAAAATGTGCGTGGACACATAAATCCTGACAAACTACTGCCACAGGCATGTTCACAGAGCACATTTACTTCCTCAAACTCAATGGATCTGTTAGGCGAGCAACCACCACCATTATTTTGCCAATGTGCTGAAATACATCTTAGCGAACTTGATGTTCTGAGCTTGGTTATATAAACTTTGAGAACTGTTGAACAGCATGAGACCTGCAATCATTCAGGCTTCCACAATTTGTAAACATGAACAATTAGGAGCCAGTTCTCTTATGTTGAGGTTAAATTAGGAGTTAAGGGCTGAAGGACAAGAAAGCCCAGCCCCAATAATAGATTAAGCCATTATCATGCCAAAAGACTGTCCAGCTATTGTTCCTGGGATGAGAGTTTACACCTCCTCTCATTGAGGGGGGTTGGGGTTGACTGATTTTTTGGAAAAGCAACAAGAAGCATCGTAAAAAGCAAACATATATATGATATTAAAACATGATTATCAAGAGTGGCAATCAATGGATTATTAAGGAAACAAGTCACAGCCTCTCAAATCAAGCATTCCACACGTTAATAATTATTTTGAGCCAAACAGGAATGACGAACAAGCCCAAGTGTCTACAAAATACATGTCCTACCTTGTTAAACTTGACCCAAAACACAATAGTTAGCTGCTGCAACAATCACACTTTTAGCATTACAATCAATTTTTAAGTATAATCAAAGAACATAAACCAAAGAAGGGTCTGAGCCAGCACTGACGATGAAGGCTGTGACCAAAGCCTCTGAGTTGGACCATTATCAGCAAACTAAATCCTGAATCCTTAAAGCCCTAAGTCAAACAAGCATGAGCAGGAGTCCTTCTCTCCCTAATTAAAGAAAACACAAAGCCGGAGCCTTACCAAAGCCAGACCTGGTCAGGCCTGTAGATTATACAAATTCCCACTTAATTGGATCATGATTTTGTGTGGTCTTCCTCTCCTTTTGGACTGCAATTGTTGGAAAAAAGTCTTCGTTTCTGCCACAGACACACAGCCAAGTTGAAGCCAGAGCTTGGAGCTCATTCACTACACACAAAACCCAACCCCCTCTCACAGAGCACACCTAAGTATTTCCTGCAAGCTTGAGAGGATGTGATGTAATGACACCTATTCCTCTTTGATTCCCACTTCAAAGTCACACAGAGGTGGAGATGTCAAACACACGGGTAAATGCATTCATGCAATAGTCTCTTACCTGAATCAGAATCTTTCTGGTCTCCATTAGCTCCAGCAGTGAAGGGCAGCTTCCTTTTAGGGGCCTTTTCTTTCATCTCTTTGACCCCATCACTGCGATCCAATTTGGGAGTCTTGTTTGACAACACTTTATCCTGTGAAAGAGATGATTGAGAACATGAAGTACACTTTAAGTAACATGGTATAGAAGTAACACAGCAAGAATAGAGATTAGTCCTTGAAGTCAAGTGTCTACTTCTGTGTGAACAGAAAGTATACAAAGTTAACAAGAGACAAAGGCCAGTACAGACAGACAAGAACAAGCTAGCTGCAGATACTGCAGCCTTCTCCTGCAGTTGGTGCTCTTCCCTACCCTAACTCTTAGACATTAATGGGCTTTGCAGAGCGTAACTTTTCCATGGAGTTTCTTGTAGATTGCTGTCTACCCAACCTCAAAACAAAGAGCCAGATATAGGGAGAGGAGGCTAAGTTGAAACTGTCTCGCCTCTGTGGTTAAAAGCGGCTGGAGACAATTACAAAGCCATGTGTATCTGTTATCAATAGATGTAAATACTAATGTTGCAATACAACTGTTTTTTTTGTATAGGACATGATCGTTATTGAGACTTGCTTATCCTGATGGGCAGCCTTGTCACACTTAGAAATGAAAACAAATGTCAAAAAGAAGTAAACCTGGAATTTTTATCATAAACTCTTGTATGGTTACAGTTAAATAATATACTGTAAATGTAATTTTATTAACAGATGTTTTAATCGACATACATTGCATGATAAGCCACTGGAGTTGAAGGCCATTTTTTCTTATTTTTATTGACAAAAATCTCAAAACTAAAAACTATTAAATTTACAATTTCATTGAGAAAAAGGAAAGCAGAAAATACTAGCATGCCTTTACAAAAATTCATAATTGTTTTAGCAAAATTAATTAAGGTTCATAGAAGAAATGAGAAAAAAAAAACACTTTATGTAAAGCATCCCAAATCTGCAGTGTACACATGCAGCAATAAAACACAATTAGGAAAAAAATCATTCTTTACACACATACAAAAAAACAAGGATTTTTTTTCTTTATTACCAAGTAATCTCTATGAAGTGTTATACATATGGGCATGCATGTTTACACACACACACTAGCCAGGCAGGGACTCTATTAATTGTACAGCAATTTCTGTTTTTTCCAAGGTGTATATTTAAAGGGTCTTACCCACCAAAACAGATATTTAAGGTTTTGACTGCAGTTGTATTTTAGTGTTAGGTCAAGATGTTTAAACAGTAGGGTTCAGATACAGAAAGTTAAAGATTTCATAATGGGAATGCAAGAGCAGATCAGATGTACTGTAATTTACACACTCACTTTATTTCTCTTAATTTGTCTGTCCTTACTTCTGTCCCCTTCACATCTCTTTCTATCCTCAGGGCAGGTTTTCCATTATGTGTCGACTCTTTGAACTCCTCCCCCTGCCCTGCCTCAGTCATAAGACTATGATGTCATGGTACAGTAGAGACAGTGTCAACTACAGTTAGCTGAGCTCTCTCTTTCTCTCTCTCTGTCCAGCTACACAAAGGCTCTTACAAGAAAACACACAATTCATGCAAAAGCATGATACACCCATCTGGGCCCGTGCAAAAGCTACAGTACATCTACACTGAGAAAGAGATGCAAGAAAATGATTTCTTTAAGAGTAGACACAGTAAATTTAAAGCTATCACTTTCACTTTTGCAAAAAGAAAATAGTCCCATTACCTTAGGGTATTTTTAGGGCTAGAATGGGTTGTTTTCTGCTGAATTAAATTTTTAGAAAGTTTGGACAACTACAGAGTTTCTTCAGATCGGCTTTCATGTGACACCCTGTTTGATGGTCTCCTAGCAATGTCTGCTCTCTTCGACTCCCTCCATTTTCCACCCACCCCTGTGCGCTTCATTCCCTCCCTCCCTTCCTCCATGCTAGAGTCTGATGCAATCCTTTGCAGAGGGTTGTAAATCCATGCCTGCATAAGCTATACCTCTCCTCTCTTCGCCTCTTGGTGCTGCTGCTGGTAGCTTGACAGTTGGCACACAACATGACATCATTAAGCTGCGCCAAAAACTTTGTAACACTGCAATCAACATGACTGTATCTGTGTCAATAAAAGGATGCTATGTTCACAGCCCCGCATTTCAGAGCCATATATGCCATAAGAGACTAACAAGGCTGTACCAGTCCAAGGGTGCCTCTGACTGTGGCTGAGGAATTAATTCTTTTTTTTGCCTACATTTCAAGGACAAAACCCTGGATTCTTTGCGGCCATCAGTTTCAAACAATCAATTATGCAATAGTTAGTTGTGTAAATTTGCATTTAGGTGGTCCTTGTGAAGTTAAGACATAATAACTTCCAAAACCAAACTTAAATCACTGTGAATTTGTATTCGGGTGGTCATCAGTAGCAAATACATAACACGTTTTAATACAATAGTATATGCCTGCAAATTGTAAATACTAAAAGTAAATTCTAGTATCAGGTACACAAGTATGTTGCTAATCACTACTATATTGTTTTTGTCGGTCATTTTTGATGCCCAAAATGAGTAGCCTTGGACCTTCTATTTGTTAGATGAAAAAATGATGCATGATGACTTTACAGATAAGATATTCATATAATGTGTGTGTCCTACACAAACAGGTGAGAGAGCAGGATCAACTGACCAGCGAAACTTAAGCTAGAAGACATTTGCATCATGACAAAAAACAGTTAATGTCCCTTCAGACCAGATTTGGTGCTGTGCTGAAAATGTAAGTTCTGCAGTGCATTTTAAAGTCAGTAATCTGGTGAGGAGACCAGCAAGGGGCTACAATGACTATAAGGAGCCTCCTGCCACAAAAAAAAGTTTAAGCAGAGTCGAATTTTGGATAAACAAAACACAACATCACATTGTTGCTTCTCATTAGTTGACCAACTGATCTGCACAAGGAGAGATAAACAACCCTGACATGAGAGAATACAAAGACTTAATTTGCATTTGCAAAAATGCCAACACTCTCACACCTCTGCACAGACATGTAGTGATCGACACAACACCTGATTGTGTCTGAATGTCGTACAAGGAGGGGCAGATACTTCCTAGGGTATGTCCCCAGGCAAACTGGTTTAAGGATAGTCTGGCCACTATTTCAAAACTAGTTTTCTTATATATTTTAACTCACATCCCTTCTCTGTCATTAAGACCTTCAAATATTTTTTACTTGTAGATCAGAAACAATGTTTTAGAGTCAGGTTTCAAGGAAAAACAGCAACTGAAACTGGGCTTGTATACTGTATACAAATATTTGGTTATTAGACACTGTGTGTATGGAGGTTTTTTCAGTCTTACCTTCTTCCCACCCTGCTTTTCCACCATGTCGGTGTTGAGTGGGAAGTGGTCCAGCTGGGGGGTTTTAGAACCCCCACCTTTGGGCATCGTTCAGCTCTCCCCACGCCAAGCTTCATTCACGCTGCCATTGCATCGTCATCAACCGTCTGGAACAAAGGGAGAAGGGAAAAGAGATGGTGGGGGAAGTTAGCAACTGGCCACTACGTTTCTTTGAAAATACATTTACACTCTGTCAGACAATGCAGCCATTAGCGGTACATCAAGCAATCTATTTTCAACCATTACACCCTGGCTCTAGAGGAAGAGCAGTTGAGAGGGAGGGCAGCCGGCCGGGTTGCAGCTGTGGCAGGCAAAAAGCTCGTCTGTTTTTCGGGCTGAACCTAGAGAGCAAGCTAGGTCTGCCCAAATAACTTTTAAAAACATGCCTGGCAATCTCTGCTGTACGTACAATAATAGAAACTAAACTCCCTCACAGCAACAGATTCACACTATTCACATCAATCATACTACAATTAAAGCAGTCATAGACTGGAATTTAGGAATAAGGGACAAACCATGTAAGACAATGCATGAACCCAGTGTTGTGGCATACTGTGAGAGCTAGGAACAGCTAAGGAATGTCTTCAGGAACGTGACTGGCACGTTTCAACAAATAACAAAACAGCTACTTACTGCCACAGCTAACCATGCTTTGTAATTGCGGGCTTTACCCTGTCTAATTCATAGTATCCCTACCAAAGCCAGTTAAGAAAATAGGCCATGGCTCTCTTTGAGACAGATTTGATAACAAATTTAAACAGCAGTTTAATATGCTTTGTGTTCTGAAAATTGTCTCAAAGATTGTGCATTATTTTCCACCGTCCTCCTTTGGGAAGAAAGGCCCTCTGCTGTACATGGCCATAGATCAAGCATATATTACATCCCTCTATTCTCTCCACCATAATATACATGTACCTCTTTGTGCGTCCAAGTATGTTCATCCTTGTGACTGACTGAGTTAGTGAACAGATGAGACCATGGCTGCATCATGTTTTTTCTCTACTCTACTAAAATGTTGGCACTCCTATCTTCTCTGGCGCCACTTCCATCTGCCCTCACCTCCCCTACCCCCACCCTCCTTCCCTTCCCTCCGCAGTTATCCTATTCAAAGACAGCTATTTATATCCCCCCAGTCAAGTCAGTCAAGTCAAGACAGCCAGCCAGCCAGCCAGCCAGCCAGCCAACCAGAGAGGCACAGCTACAGAGGATGTACTGCTCCCCTTTTGCTGGTGTATGGAAAGAGAAGCATGAGAGACTGAGCAAACCACAGCCCCTTTCTTCTTTCCTATGGTACATTGTAACTCCCTGGTTCACTCTCTGCTACTGCCAGTCCCTTACTCCAGCCTCTCCTAAACTCCCACCTCTCACCACACCAAACAAAGTGGCAGGAAGGTCGACTACTCTCAG
>JAPZDZ010000001.1:11220576-11259859 GCA_029783805.1 Acanthurus tennentii | reverse complement strand
ACACACACACACACACACACACACACACACACACACACACACACACACACACACACACACACACACACACACCTCAAACTAGGTCAGCTGAGCTTCTGGAACAATAATTTCTGCACTATTTTAGGATTACTATGATGGGCAGAGTTTTTCGCTGACATGTGAAATGCAGGAATATGATGTTTGCAAACTAGCAGTCATACAAAGGCAGACAGCAGGAAAAGAAACCCTGCTAAATACCATATGCCTAATTTCCTTTGTTATTCCGTCCCATCCAGAACACATATCATCACAACATCTGCCAGCAGTGTGTTTTACTCAGCAAAGTGTTTTTGCCACTAAAACAGTTGATGAGTTTCTTGTGTATTTTTTGTATGCAAGATAGCAAGTCTTTTAACCAATTATGAAAAAATAATGCCCAGTATGAGAAATGTACTACAAGTTTCTCTGCAATACAATGATAACTTTTGTGATATTGTCAAGAAGCAATCCATCCCGTCATTTTTTTGGGGGGGGGGCTTAATTGTGAACGTCATCTAGTTGCCCTGTGCCCCAAAACTAAATAAATATATAAAAAAATAAATAAAAGGAAATAACAAACAAAAAAAAACCCTGTAAACCAGTTTGTGTAACGTATTTAGAATTAAACAGCAGTGGGTCGCTTAATCTTGCTGATTGAAACAGCAAGGCATCACTGATCTGTTTTAGCAAAACAATCTCTCGTCTAGCTCAGCTAGAAACACAAAACCACCTCTCTCTTCAGGCTGTCGACATGACTGTGTGTGTGTGTGTGTGTGTGTGTGTGTGTGACACCAAAACATAGCAGCATAGTTTGTTTTGGTCATTCTTAAGGGGCTGTGAAAAGAAAGAAAAAATATTTTTATATACTTAATTCAAATTTTGTCAATTACTTAGATATTCTGCGCTCTGCAGTTTTCTTTGTTTCTTTGTAATTCAGTCTGTGTTTCTTGCATAATAGAAATAATAAGGCTGTAAGTACCTGGAAAACTACCAAGCCTGTTTCTGAACTGTAATGTTGTTAAAACACAAAAGCACAAATCCGCTAACATGTTAGCCTGTCACTCACTAAGGAGCCCGGTATTAACTGGTAACATGTCGGCACCTTATCTTTAGGTTAAAGTTAATGTTGTTGTTGTGAAGCAAAAGATGACCAGGTGAAGTGCACTTATTTTTTCTCTCTTCTATTTTGCTGTGAGTGTGCAGAAAGGAATTAGCTCTTGGTAAAATACAGGGGCATAAAGTATTAGTGAATGTGTAAAATTTTGGAAGTAGAATTATTAGGCGTTTTGTGATGAGGAGCTGTGGACTGAATATATTAGAAACAGTGGGGTACAAGAAACCCGTTTTTATTGTATATTAATTATGGCATTGTCTAATAATATAATATTTACGCATTGTAACAAGAAAAAACATAAGAGCAGCACTGTTGAGTTTTGATGTTTTAAACATTAAGTCAGCCAATTTAGACTTGGCGATAGAGACGATGACTGCAGAAGGAAGTGGTGAAAGGTGAGCCAGAGAAGCAATCTCTTCCAAATGAAGGACATGAGCTGCCAGTCCTACTATCAATCCCTTTTCTCTAACTTGCCTAAACACACGCACACACACCCTCCCTGCCATGTCCCCCATTCCTTTCTCGCTTCATCCTCTAGCATCCTCTCTATCCTCTGAGCCACTCCCTCTGCGGTCAGATAGAGGCCAACACTTCAGCATATTGCAGCATACTGTGTGCACACTCAAAGATGCACTGACACACACCACAAGCAAACTTACACCAGGATGTTGTAGTACTAGCTTCATTGTTTTGGGCAACATTGCGACTTCAAGAATGACAATAAGAGGTGATTTGAAATTTATCAAGTCTCATCTGTGTTTAACAATTTTGCAACAAGTGAAACTGTCATGCAAAATGGGCAATGGATTCCAATTTAAATCGCTTTGGTGAGATCTCGTTTCCAGCCTACTATGCTGCTTTTTAGCTAACTAGAACTCATTCACCCCAAATCGGGCATTGCGGCAAAAACACAAGTTTTTACATTTTTTAAAATGTGTACAGTCTGTTTAGGCTGCGGCAGTGTGGACCATAGGGACTTTCAAAAAAACCCCACAAAAGCCCAGCGGCAGAAAGCTGAAGCACAGTGAAGTTTGGGAGAAATTCTTGAGGGAGAACAAAGAAATAAATTTGCATTTGCTACTTAGCTGACACTCCCAGTCTGCCGCAAAAACCTGGGATGATAACAGAAATGCCTGATTTGGTCTGAAACAACCCTTTGTGATTGATAAACTGATGCTTTTTCATAACTTCTAAAACTATGAAAAGGTGTGAATGCAGCCATAATCTTAATAATAGTGCATTCAGCTGGCGATTTTTCCTTTTAAAGCACAAGGGGTCTATTGTGCTCGTGCATGGTTCAACATTATGTTATTTTCCCAAATAATTGTGTTGTATAGTGTACAATAGTGAGATGCATACATATAAGATACATGTATTAAGGTGTGGTGATCCACCACAAAGGATTTGATGTTTCTCATGAAGTTGTAAAGCATTCAAAACAGCAAGATCAAAGAATAGCATGACTAAGTATACTTCTAGACTTCTTACACACTAAAAATGCACGAAACAATGACCTCAAACCTGGAGGAGTTCTAGTCCAGTTCCTACTAGAGCTTTTTAGCATAGTAAGCAATTATGCCACAACATGCAATCTTGTTCATATGCAGGGGAAGAGGAGACAGCAAAGGGAAAATACAAAGATATAAACAGAGAGAAATAACCGAGAAGTAGTGATGGTGCAGTTGCAGAGATGAAAAGTAGTGTTTGCTCCAACTCAATGCCACTCCTTACTCGTGACTCTCATTGTACACACAGAAACACACCTCACATTTTCCACACTGACAGCTGAACAAGGCAGCAGCTGCATGCAGGGATGGGCATGTTGCTCTCTGTCTGTGCTCGAGCTTGTGTGTCATTGTGGTGTGTGCACAAACCCCATTGCCTATTGCACAATCAGATACAAATCAGTAGCACACTGCCTGGCAGTCAGTCAACTGATATCTCATCGTTGGTTTACAGATATGCTACGGCTTACACACAGTAACATAAATGATGAAGCACATGTTATACAGGTCAAAATGTCCTCAAACCAGAGATATTTATGTGTCACAAAATCAAGTTAAATTTACTCTTTCCTGAGGGCCAGATATTTTACTCTCCGTTAGAATATCTTTCCTACTACAACAACACAGTCAAAGTCAGACAGGAGCCTACAGCTGAAGTGAAATATTTTTTACACTATTCTCTGTTTTGATTGGACACCACTCACTATTTTAAGAGTCAGAAAAAGTCATAAAAAAACCTTGCCATAAGTTTGTGTGTTTGTGATAAGGCTATAAAAATATGTCTTTCATTAATATAGCAATTATCATTTATAATCAATCATTTTGTGTTTATTCTTATTTTATTATGAGTACAATTTAATAATACAAAGTAATCACATTTCTTCTTCCATATTATCTAAAAATACTGGAAAACAATAGCTGTAAATGAGCAGTTATATAATAGGCAATAGGCAATTACTGCAGTGTATATTAAAACAAAGACTTCTGACCATTATGATATTAAAAATGTTCATATTATCTTCAGCACCAGAATATGCATGTGTGTGAACCACAGTGCCTGTAGCAGTTTAGTGCCATGACATGCACGTAAATATTCTATAGAAGGACAGCAGCAGCTAGCTAGCTAGCTTGTATGGTGTGCAAATAAAGCCAGCCGGGCTCTGCTGCAGTATCCTGGCAACCAGATCCCAGCTTGGCTGCTCAGTCCCTGACCTGGGCCCATTCACTTCATTATAAACCTGTGTAGAGAAAGAAAAGACTGACACATGAACGCAAATACACAAACATGCGCTAACGCATACACAAGCACTGAGGGGAAAGATGCTTTATGCCAGACAGAGCTGCATTCTTACAAAAGGAGCGGGGAAAGGAGCAGAATAACTGTGTGTGCAGTGTTCTAATTACTAACTGTACTTCTTGAGCTTCTTCATGAGCTTTCAGTATGTTTCTGGAAAATTCACAGGTTCAGTACCCTTGCCTATATACTCAGTAACTAGAATCTGTTTATATATTCAGCAAGCAAGTTTTTTGGGTTAAGTATCATAGTATTAGATCTCAATCTTCATTTCTTTTTCTTCTTATTAGGGTCTCATGCTTAAATGTCGATATGAGCAGCAGGTGATACACAAGGGCATCTGGAAATTACAAAATATATTTGAAATGTGAGTGAGTGGGAGTGGTCCTATTATCCGTGAGGCTCTAGGAGAAGAGAGAGCCAGAGAGCAAGAGAGGAGTGAGATGTGGGGAGGAATCCAATCACTTGGTCTGATTCTCTATTCCGAGCACGTTCACTCTCCCTTACACCTCTCTGTTCCATCCAATAACAGCTCAGTGCTTGCAGCCTGCCTGCCTGCCTGCCAGTCTGGTAAATCATGCCGTCTTTGCCAGTGACCTCGCTAAGATAGTGGCAGGCCTGTATATATATAAATATATAAATATATATATGCAGCTAGGCTGCAGGAAAGGCCAGAAACAATCGAGTGCTTTTTGGCTCCCTCCTCTCCAATCCCTCAGCTTCATCAGTACTCTGACTCATTCTCATTTCTCCCCCCTCTCCTCTCTGAGTACTTCTCTCTCATCTGCCTTTCTCTCTATTCTCAACATCCCTCTCTCCTCTCTCACAGGCAAAAGCCTGACATTGCCACAGCAACGTGTGAGCACAGAGACACACACGCACACACATGGAATGCTTGTTGCTTAGCAACTCAGGGATGAGACAGATGCTGGCCTATCAGAGAAGCTAGTGAAAGACCCGTGAACGGAGAGAGGGAACCTATTGATGGAAGAGTGCCTCTGCATATCAACCTCAAGCAATGAGAATTCAATCGCTTTCTGACCTTTGGATCACCATCTGACCAAACAGAACTGTTTCACACATTCACAGACTCCTGAGTGCTGACAGATACCACATAAGTGCACAGTTTGGTGTCTGTAGCCACTTTGCATGAATGTTTATACTGCACAACAGTGAGGACAATAACATAAGAGGTTGTGCAGCATAACTACCCATGAAAACATGAGCAGTTTTAAGTGAACACACTATCTAGAAATACAGTCAATTTAAGGCTGAAGCTCTATGACAAACACAAACAACAAAAATGCCACTTCAAACACAAGCAGAAGGCACATTATCAGCTCCATTTCCCTGGGTTGTTGGGCCCTGTTTTCTAATATTCAACCCAACATACTGAGTGGCTGTTAAGTAGGAGTGATGGAAAGAACAACAGTGTTTTCAGTCGACCTAGGCCTGGGCAATGCGGCAAAAAATGATAACAATATAAATGTTTTTGTTATATTGATCAGTGTTTATGCTTGTTATTAATAATTATTTTATAATGCTGAAAATTTAAAAAAGTATCATAATAAGAAGTGAGTTCTGAGGAAACCTGAGGGCTCATTTTTTAAACTTTAGACTATAACATAAAATACAAATAGAATAACTATGCAAACATGTTTTACCTGTCCTAACAATACAAGTTAGCTTTCCCTCTAACTTATTAAAACAAATGGTGTGATTGCTGGGATGATAACTTTAAGGTGATGGAACAGTTTCCTTGTGTGTCTACTTTCCTTTGGCCCTGACTGACAACATGTTTCTCTGTATTGTCCCCTTTGAAGTATTCAAACTCATTCATATAACTAACATATCTAGTGGCTTTACCAGCAGCTCAAATAATGCTTTGTAGGAAATGGACATGTACTTTGAAGTGCAAGCCGACTGACTGGTTGTTCGGCTGCTTTTTTTGTGCAGTGTAATAGGCTGTTAGATCTATGAATAGAGTGCAAGTGTCCAGTTTCTCATTAGTATTGACTTGAAGTTTATCAAGGTCCTCTACTGAGAGCATTTAATTAAATGACCAATGGTAGGTCCATCTTCCAATGCAAGGCATTTTTAAAAAAACTGTTAGACACAAGCTAACTCTGTTTTTCAGTGCATGTGGAAGCAAGTATGAAGCAGCTAGATGCTACACCCACACTGGGCAAGAAGCTCACTGAATTTAGATCACAAGACAGAAAAAATTCTGTACAAACACAATTTTTTAGGAGCCACTATAAGTAAGACATATCTTAATCAGAGAGACTTTTCTTATATGTATCGGTCAGCCTATACCATGGGTTGATTTTGGCCTCTCATATTAAAAAGATCAGAGATTTATCAGCATTGAGGTTGGAATTGCAACGTAACTTATGAAACACTACTATCACAATAATTATGGTATCTCAATACAGTTATTCACATATTATAAACCCATGCTGTGTGGTATGTGTCACAACATATAAAATAAGGTCATGGCTGATTAAAAGAAAATATCAAGGATGTGGGTGACCAGATAAGGAAGGCATCTTTGGCAGAGAGTAAAATAGGTCTTGACCCTTCATTCAGTGGAAACTAAACCAACTGGTTAATAATTAACCTACCTACTCAGAAATACAATGTGATTCACAGCACTAGAGTAGCGTGGATGTACAATGAAGAGAAACAGACGAGAAATAAAGGATTCAAAAGAAACGGGAAAGACAACCATGCAATTCTCAAGTCATATTCAAGTACATATAGCATTAGAGTGGTAAGTCTGTATCTAAAGGAAAGCAAGACAGCCAGCACCAGGGCAGCAGTTGATACCTCTTCAATTCAGGTTCTTGCACTGATCAAACTGGTGACGATCAACTAAAGACTGAGTGTTGGGTGAGTGTTGAGCACTCCATGCTTTGGGTGGACATCTAAAAGGAGGCTCAGCTTTGAAACATTACAATGAGTTTTGTGACATGCGGTGGTTAGCTTACAACATAGCGCATGGTGAGGGCTAACCACTGAAGTGCAAAAATGTCCTCTCTGGTGTCATAATTTTTCTGAGCGCTAACACAACCCTATCAAAAAGTCACTTGACATAGGAAATCTCAATATAACTTATCATAGGCCTTATAAAATCATTAATGAAATAAGTAAAGATTGATTGCATGTTTATCAAAGTCAAAGGGGTATATACCAATATGGTTTCAATTTAGGTGAGTTTGTCAAGATTTGTTTTGTTTGTTTTCACTTTGATATTACTTTTTTTTCTCTATTGATCACTGTAGAAAACAGACTAATGTACTTCCTGTGACTAAAGGTTTGTACTGAACAACAGATGTGGGAAAAACCTAAGGTTTGGACTGAAGGAGCAACCTATCTCGCTACACATGAAGCTTTTAATTCATTTATCCTACAAATATATAGTCTTTCCTGTGACAATGCAAAACAATAAAATAACTACGAACAATTGACTTGAAGCACACATTCTGAAACAAAAACTACATTTCCGAATTAGAATTAAGAAGTGAAAGCAATTTATTCTGCTTATCTTAAATTTGGTAACTGAATAAAACAGTGACAATTCAATAGACAGAAAAGTTTTAGCTGTTTGTGATTTTAAATTATTTAGATCAGCTGCAGTATAAGAGAGATGACATGCATTGGGGAACCCAGTCTAGATTGAGCCCAATACATTATTGTTGTGTACTCAAACTCACCAAGCAATGAGGCAACCTCATCTGCCTATTATTGTAAAGTCTGCAGTGGGTAAAGATCTGTGTGTGATCTACATCATTATGCTTCTGCAAGAGACTGGCAGAAAAGATAAATGACTGAATGTGTGTGTGCCTGCTTGAGAGAAAATGAATGAGTGAGTGTGTATGCGTAAATGTGTACAAATGTGTATGGTAGTAGAATGTGAGGCATGGTGACTGGATCTACATTAATTAAGGATTACGTGAGGAGGTAAAAATAAATGCAGAGCACAGGGAGAAAGCCTGGCTGGATAATGAACAGAGCGAGAGAGGCAAGGGAGGAGAGGCACAGAGGGTGGATATGACCTTTCCACAGATGAGCATTATAACGTCTTGCACTCACACACACTCACACACACACACACACACAAACAAACACACATCCTTGCAAACCTATCTTTGTGGGGACGCATCACTGACATAATGCATTCCCTGGCCTCTTACCCTAACCTTAACCATTACAACTGCAAATCTAAGCCTAACCACACACATAAAACTGCCACGTCAACAACTGTCCCACTTTTGAAGCAGACCGTAGGCCATGATGAAATTTAAAAAAGGTTTTGGATATGTCAGACGTACAACATTGTTTTTGGTAGCCATTTGATCTGCCTGTTGTAGTCCTGCACATGGCTACAACACTGGCATCGCACATGCTCTCTCACACGCACCAGGCATTCTTTGTTGTTACACATTATGGTTAAAGAAGATCGGTTTAAAGGATAATGATTAGTCTCTCTGCAAGCTTTCAATTTTTTTTTCTTCACAGAGTCTCCGCTGCACACACCTACTTGAACCTCTTCTATTACAGCCACTGTGTTATCCCACTTAAAAACATCCAACTTCCAAAGGAACAAGAACTGGATTACAACAACAAAGAAAGAACATATTCACATGATAAACTACCAGCTTCATTACAACCATCCTCAGCACAATAAAGTCCACTAGGGGAAGGACCACTTATTCTCTATATTCACCATTTCCTTTGAACACATTGCCTCATTGAAAAACAGAAATGCAGAAAAGCAGTGACTACAAATGGAGACATCAGGCACCTTACAAAGTAATTAATTTTTTTTTTGAAAAAAAGAACACCTTTAATTTTTTTTCAGAGAAACAATTAACTGCCTTTTTGTTCTATCAACATCATGATATTAACTAACAATTAGAAAACCATTTCATGGCATTTCTGAATCAATTCTGAGTCGTAGCAGCATAAGAATCAAGATTCTTATGGGAATCCGTTTTTATAACCACTATTGAAGAAGACCCCTCAACTGCCATTACATCATAACAGTAAAACATTCTGCCGCACTGCTTTCTGTTATTACACAGGGACCAGAAGGTGGGACAGGCAGCTGACTTGGCACATATGAAGGCAGAAGAGAAGGAGAACCAACAGCAGAGACCAGCAGCAGACAGACAGCCAGACAGGCAACCTGATCCCTACAATGACAGGAACGCAGGCAGAGCCAGAACAGAGAGAACACATAAAGCCATTCTAAAAGGAGCCTTACTGGCCAGGCCTAGCATTCATTCCTCAGACACACACACACACACACACACACACAACATACGCACGTGGGTGCAGTGTAGCTGGGGACCAAACAGAATGTTAATGCTGTCCTGGTGCAGAGGGGTGGAGGGAGGCAGGATCCCAGATGAATTATAAATCACTGGGCAGGGCCGGATGGAGGGATAGAAGGATGGAGGGATGAAAGGCCTGCTACTGCAGAGCACAGCGAGCTTAGGGCTGGGGCGGTGCCTGCTTTAAGAGGGGGCAGGGAACTGATGCCAGACTGAGGCTGTGGTGAGGGCATGTACATAATCTTATTAAGAATATACACATCTGTATACTCCTCATAAGAATGTATGCATGTATTTGGGGTGTATTTTTGCGTTTGTATGTCAGCACAAGAACTGAAGAGTTCAGGTGCCATTTAAAATTCTTAGACAAAATCAAATCAATTGTCTTTCTTTTGAGAAGAAAAAATATCACACTGATGCAGAGAAAAAAGAAACTGTTCAATTAAAAGAGCTTCTGAATATTTCTGGTTCGCTGCAGTGTCATCACCAAGAACAGGAGCTCTAAAGTCTGCCTAGACTTGAATACACTGCTGCAATCATTCAGAAGTGCCAAGAGTTCTTGCAGTACATCCCTGTTATTCAACATCCTGTTGCCTGCAATTGCACATGCACTTAAAATAAGATGACAGTCCTGTGTAAACTTAATCATTTACTGTATTTCAAATAGATAGATAAGAATGTATGTGAAATTCCACATTCAATTTATTTAAAAAAAATATTTTTGAATTTATATTAAGCCATTTCTTCACAGCAACACAAGAGACAGCACATTCATCAACATTCCAAAAAGTCAAAGTAATTCCTCCGTGGCAAGTTTCCAAGGAAAAATTGTATAAACAGCCAATGCAAATATATGAATACAAAAAAATGCTTGTGAGCCATTTATTAGGTAAGCTTGTTGGGCTAGTTAGGCCAGTAATTACACAATATTACAATCCTCAGCTATGTGAGGAGTTGACAACTGCTCAAGGCAAATACTTTTGGTACCGTACCTTTGATTTAAGTGATTCTGTTTGTAAAGATTTGTGTGAGTCCCAGGTGTTAGGCAATTCAGACATCTAATTACATAAGATTCAACATTTATTATACAAAAGCAAAAGTTAATTTTGTATGCTGTTAATAAAGCTGTGTTGAAAAAAGTAAGAAGTCAGTCACAAATGATTTACAAGGATCACAAACGAATTTTCTTGAATATCAATTTTTTTTCACTTGTTTCTCTGAAAGTGGCTACTGCTTGGGCCGTTTTACACATATTGCAATTATTTTTGCATGAGGAGTGCAAAATATTTTGTGGATACTTTGTATTCCGTCATCCAGAGAGTAGTCAGACATTAGCTAACCATAGTGGTCTGCAGCATCAAGATCCAGAGCTAAAAGAAATGAGCAGGAAAAAACCTCAACACAATCCGCTTCATTTCAAAAGATGTGCACCTGTTCAGAGTGTTGGTTAATAATGTATTTACCATAATAAACACTGTAAAAGAGAGACTGCTCTCCGTTAGTGGAGATAAAACATTAGATTATCAAAACAGAGCACTCAATGATCTATTCTGATTTCAAATCAAATGAAATTGTACTAATCTTAAAGATTCCCAGCCCTATCTGACCGTATTAGTGTATTTACCCCCTGAGCTATCATTCCAATTGTAGGCAAAGTTACATTCCAAAGTAGTTGTGGGTGTGTGTAACAAGCTGATACACACACATCTATTGCTGCCATGTGAATGCATTCAATACATACCTGAATACACTGTTATCATGAATCCCTAATGAGCATCTTAGCTCCCCAAAGCAAAACAAACCTTAACCTTAACCACAGTACAGTGAATACAGATGCAGCACCAATAAACATAACAGGTAGCCAGACAAACTAACGAATGACCACACAGTTTGTGGCAGGCCACAGTAACTCATACTGGGACCATCAATAAATCCATCAGACTGCACAGAAAAGCTGCAGTTAGTGGTTGGACTAAGTGCTGTTTGAGACACCTAGGGGCAAAAAGACAAAAGATGCTAAGGGATGCGTGACATCTCCAACAATTGTTTGTCAGTATAATCTGTAAGACATCAATTAAAATCATAATTCTACCATGTTCAAAAATGATCATAATCAACTATGTTTTTCTGGTAACACCCAGAAACACACAGAGACATGAGGATAGCAGCAGCTCATCCATAATGACACCAAAATGTGGTAGAGACTGTCAGCATGGTTTCTTATTCAATTACTATTTTGGTACATTTACTCGCCAGTATGGCTGACAGCCTTATGAGATTTACTTGCCAAACAGAAAATCTACATGAATTTTGATTCCACAGATGTTAATTTCAGACCTTGTTAGACATTTATATGAAAAAAGCATATATAAAAAAATAGTTATTGGGTTTTTTAACTAATCTATGTTGGATAATTCAAATGAAGATCAATTTGAACTGGAAAATTGATTTGTACTATAACCAATCTAAATATAACATAGAAATTAAGTTGAGAACCAAACTCTGTATTTTAGAGGGTATGGACACAATTGTGTCTGCAGTATTAGTAGTATAGTGATTCATCATTAATCAATCAGTGCCCGAGATCACATCCTTAATAAACAATAAGGAAGAGAGACAAGACTACATCACCCCTTGAGCTTTGCTCAAGTGTGGTTACACTTTTCAATACCAAACATAGAAAAGACCCGTCGCAGGGTTTGTGATGCAAAGGATGGCCAGGACAACTAATAAAAACAACGCAGCAAAAGGACCTTAAGCTAGTCACTGTATGTACAAATTTGCACATTTGGCTCTAAATTTTTATCTGAAATGGAAACTATATGTTGCAAGAGGCACCACTGAGGGAGTTGTTCTTCCGATGCTCACAAGGTATAAGTTCTTCTTCATTTGAGCCTACACACACAGATGTGAACAAACACACACACATTCAGAGAACAGCTATCGACATATGCATGCAATTAAGTCCATTTAAGCTTGAACTCATAACCCAGCGCAGCCCTACCGCAGAGGTAATACAAAGTGTTTACATGTGAGAGGAAAGTAGACATGGAAAAGAAACAAAGGATACATAGTTATTTCAGTCAGCCAAGCGCTCACGATGGAATACTAGAATATTCTCTGGTCTAGCTCCGTTAAAAACGCAAACATACTAGATCTGTAAGTATGTTAACATGTTGTTACCGAGCCTGTTTGTACCTGAAACCAAAAACATTATCTTCACTTCTAGTCTCATTGTGTAGATCCACTGTTTAAATCTGTCCAAAGAACAGACAGGCTTCAGATTTTTCTGCAGTTTTTAAAAACATTTGGTCAATGACAGACAGTTTGGTTACTGTGACCCCTCATTGAGACAGCTTCTGTTTTTAGGGTAGGAGGAAATAAGACGACAGGTTATTGGCACCATGAGAGACATTGTGATATACAGCAACATATTCTATATTCTTTACGTCTCCATTCCAGCAGTGCTTGAACATCATTCAGATGACATTGACTTTCAAAGAGAGATTGATAACAGGGACTTGTTCTTGGCAACCGTCATTTTCATCGATACAAGAATGTGTTAGGTTTTAAGTGCTATGTCTGCCCTGCATTGTTAATCAAAGCCTGTACAAACCTCAGAATTATTAGCTATGTTTGATCTTTTAACATTGCACAGTCATTTGTTGAGGGTATACATAAGCCATTTACAACGACAGCATTTTTTAAATTTTATTTTGTTCAAAAATCAAGCTATTTACTAAAACCATTACTGAAACAACACATTTATCTGGAAATGATGTAAACTTCAAAAGGGTTTCATTGGATATTTTTTTAAGTAATTATTACTGATCAAGGATCATTGATCATTACAGTGGTCTACAATTGATTCGGGGAACTCGTGAAAAAATCTGCATCCCTAGGGATAAAAACCTACAGTATATCATGTCAAAGGACATGATACTGGAGTTTCTAGATATTCAGAAACTTAAGAGCAGTGGTTAAAGAAGTTCAGTAATCCCTAAAACAATGATGATGCTGAAAACTTTTTAGCACTTATTTTAGCACAAACAACACAAACATATTCTGTGAAAAATTGAAGGAGGCAAATAAGTTGAGTATGATTTGAAAAAGGAAAAAAACATAACATTGCTCAAACCAAAGCTAAGAAGAATGCTGGGATGAAAAAAAAAGTAAGGTTTAGCAGAAAGCTGATGCAAAACTTATTATTATGAAGTTGTTGTTTCTTTTGTTTTCCATTCAACAGTCCAAAGGAAGCCATCATGCAGTCGAAATGAGTTGGAGACATTTGGGTGCTCTCAAAAAGCTGCCAAACAAACTCCTGATCTTCCTCACTTCTCTTCCAGCCATCCCCTACCCCCACACTCCAAGGCTGGAATTTCCTGTTGATGGCCCAGTGCAAACGCCCACTCTCTTACGGAAAACTTACTTTGAAGATGAGCACGAGAGACAGAGGAAGAAAACTACAGACTAGAAATGCAGGCCATGTTTGTGCTTTCTTGCAGAATCTGGAAAATTTATACTGCCAGGACACTTTTCTATTTACTGATGCCAGAGAGACAGATTACTACTAAAACTACACATAAACACCAGAGTATAATACACAAATGTAACTGAAGTGAAGAGGAGTTTTGAACAGAGTATTAGGAAGTTGATAGTTTAGTTAGAATATTACACCAAGGGTACAAAGCTGGGCTGCACTTCACTGCACTAGACAGGATTACACAGAACTCAAGATCATTTCTCAATAATAGCTTGGAATTTTTCATAGACTGGGGGTTTGTTGAAGACGAGTTACTTGTCAAGGTCCAGTTTCTTGTTTTACTAGTAGAAGAGTAGCTGTAAGAGGGTCCGATGTGTTGAGGCAATTTACAGGACAAGGGATGCATTGAAGTTGGGGAAAAGGGAAAGATGATACACGCGTGTGAATGTACAGCCCCAAAACCAAGCCTACTCAGGTTTCCACCACAAAGCTTCCTTTTTACCATGGCACACCCAGCCCCCTCCTCATCTTGAACACAGATGCACATCCCCCCTCAGCTTCTCCCCCTATTTCACTTGCTTGGCAATTTAAATGTCCTCTCAGTACATCCTTTTGCATTATGGCATAATGTTGCATGTAATGGCTGACCACCATTAGGACTACTAGACAGACTCTTTACTGTCAGCCCTCTGTGTATGTGATGTAATATCAGAGTGTTTTCAGGAAGCACTGAAGAGGGGACGGGGTTGCAGGCCATTGTATTTTCTCCTTCACCCCTCCTGCTGTTTTTTTCGCTTGAGTGACTCATCAAAAAAGTCCCTATGCACTCTTTTCTCCCCATCCAAGGTCTGGCCAATATGAAAGAAGCCCCAGAGAGAGGAGGACAAAAGGACACACATGACACACTAAGGCCTTTGGGATCTGGGTCAGGATAGTGAACTGGTCCTCAAAGTCTGGCTTTCCAATAGTAAACACCTTCAACCAACCACACTCACAAACACGTATGAGAAGGGGATGTTGATCCAAGCAACTTAGAATAAGAAAGAGATGTTCTAAATTTAAAGAAAATTTCTTCTTTTTGACAATGCAGACACGCACAATCATACACATACACAAGGCTTCAGTGTCAGAGCTGAGAAGCAGAAGGTATCATTCATATGCAGATATTCTGCCATGTGTGGAAGGGGCAAAGAAGAAAGGCCTTCTCTCCACATTAGAACTTTGATAAACAACCCCACACAGGCATGAGACACATAAGCACACACAAATACCGAGCTAACCAGTCAACAGGTAGCAAACTGAACCACTAGTAAGACCGAGCACAGCCAACAGATGTTCTACGTGCACTGGCCTGAATTTGACCCTATTAGATTATTAACACGGTCACGCAACGGGCCTGGGGCTTTAAAAACAGTGAACATATATGAAATTAATCTAAAATTGTATTTGAAAAGTATATAGATAGACAAAGACGCTAAATAAACTCTTTACAGGGTGAAAACCTGACAATAACAGAAACCGGAAAAAATGGTTAAGACAATTTTAAATCCTAACTCTGATGGCAAATTTAAACCTTAGCAAAAATCTGGAAATAGGCCTAAGCATTTTATTTCTGACGCACTACTAAATCTGCTTGCCGCAGCTGATGGATTCAGCATCTAGGTCAGAGTGAATGCGGTGTAAAGAGAAGAAGAGAAGCCGGCAGGACTGGTTGTTATTATACGCCTTTGTACAGTTTTTCCTTGTAATAACAGTACACTTCAGTTGAAGTATATGTCTACTACAAAGGAACAAAAAAAAGATAAGAATTAACACTCATGACTATCTGAATTATATAAATTAAGCAGAAAACAAATATCAAACATAAAACGGTCATATTTAGCTCCCTTGCCTCCACACTCAAATAGTCAAACACACTTTTCTTACACAACGCTGAACGTGAGAGGGCTCAAGATAGAGCAACTGAGCAGGGATCCGGCTTTTGAAGCATAAAGGAGTGAGTCATGATGACCTACATAGGCTGTGGGGAGAGAGAGTGAGAGAGAAAGAGATGGGGGTGGGGGGTGGGAGAGATTCCTTCCGCATATCAAAGTGTTTACTTGGCTCTGCATGAGCCTTCTCGATGGGAGGGAGGAAAGGAAAAAAAAAGGAAAGAAAAAAGGGGGTAGATAACACAGGGATGGAACAGAAAATGAGAGGACAGGAAAGAGGGAGTTAAATAATACAATGGCTGTCACTGTTGTTGCCTCCCTTGATCTCTGCGCTTCATGGCATACAGAAAGCCAGGCCAAAGAGAGAAAGGCCCCAAAATCTACCCTTAAAGCAAAAACAGAAATCAGGACTAGCACAGTTATTTAGGGTTCTAGCTAGTCCAGTCCAACATCTATATGGTATGAACAAGCAAAATAATCAACCAGCAAACAAGCATCCTCTGCATGTTTTCTGCATTTTCCCACAAGACAAATTATAAACATTGTGATTAAAATGTATATGGAGGTAGAGCAGCATCTCCATTATATTTCAGCTAGAATTGACTCCAATAAAAAGGAGACCAGCAATATTCCTGGGTGATCAATAAGCACTGCAGAGTGATCCAGTTCCTTTTGAGGCTGAGCCATGGATCTGGTTTCCTAATCAACTCCACCACTGCACCCTTTTCCTCCTCCTCCTCCTCCTCTTTTGTCCTGCCCACAGATTTCCAATACAATGGCGCAGTTTTCACACTACATGTGGGCCTTGCTGGGTCGGCCTGTTTGGGAGAAGAGGGGGGAGTAGTGGCTTCAGTAAGAGGCACTGATGGAAAGCAAAGGAGAACAAGGAAAAGTGGTACACAGGGGGGGATAAGCTATCATTCTGGAAATGGAACAACAGAGGAGCCTTGTATTTAAAGTTTGTGCAACATAATTAGCAGTTTAAATATCTTTTTACAACAGAAAGTATGGGGTCTTACTAGCATGTTGTGTTTCAGCCCCTTATTTGAAAGTGGTTGGATTATATATAAAAAATACTGAGAGATTTTTAAAGTGTGTCTGGCTATGCAGCTAGCTTGTAAAAAATCATATTCAAGTTGATTAATTAAACTGAATACAATGCTAAAATATAACAACAAAACTGCTGTAAAACATAATTCCACAATGCAGAGAGAGGCAGAACTCATTTTGCCCCATGTCTTTCTCTCTCTCGGTTCTGTGCTGCATCACCAGTAAATTCAGCCATGGGAGCTCTGCCAAAGAGCTGTAAACTGCCATCCACTAGAGAATGGCTGCAACCAAAACAACCAACTACGTCACCCCTCTGAATACATTTCTGTCCACTAACTCTCTCTCAGATACACGAGCGGGGATTATCTTGGGATACGACCCTATTATGACTCCTGGACCACAAAACCTGATAATACAAACTACACAACTTTGTAAGCATTTGTCTGCATTTCTAGGCATTGGAGCCACAAAGACTTTTTACAGATTAGTCATAAAAATAATAGGCAGAATAATCAATAATGGAACACAAACAATAGTTGTAGCCTTGCTAGACATATACTAAAAACATCTTTGCCACCAATTGTCTTTAAGTGAAAGGGGAAAGGGGTTAAGATGGACAGAGGCCTGTACTGGCTGGGGACTTCATCTTACATCGAAGAGAATGGAGCAACAATAGTATGGTGAGTAATGAGGGGTTTTTATTTGTGTGTGTGTGTGTGTGTGTGTGTGTGAGTGTGTTCGACTGTTCATGTGTGTATGATTTTGGGTGGTGCATGGGTGATGGGCAAAGGGGAGATGAGGTTAGGGGAAAGAGGGAGGACAGAAAAGGCAGCTTGGGGGAGGGGAAGTAAGAAGGAGGGGAGACGCACTAAAAGGACTGGTGAATTATTGATGAGAGCCAGCAGGCTGGCCCTCAGTACTAATGCGTGGACACACATACACACTAAAGGTGCACACAGGAATTTAGACAGAGCATGGATATTGTTACACATTACATCACCCCCTTCCCTCTCTTCATCTCTCTCAGCCACCACCCACAACCTCAGCCTCAATTTAGTCTGCCTGTTCTCTCATCTCTTTAGCTCAGCCTGTCTCCTGTCCTCTGTCACGCCATACCCATTACATCTTTTACCCTCCTGCTCGAGCCTCCCCACCACACAGTCTGCTACTGAATCCTGCTACCTGATAAAATAAAACTAAATAAGCTCTATCACGGAAACTCCAAACCATACACCAAACAAAATGCTTCAAATAACTTCACAGAAAATTAATACTCGTATTTTGAGCTAAGGTACACAGTTTGGGTCAAGCCAGCCACGAGATCAAAGTTCATGTAGAGGGTAGGGAGCCTGATCAAGAACAGCGTTGCAACAACACTGTGTGCAGGCCAAGCACAGCACATGGTGGTGGACAAATCCATTCCACAAAAACACAAAGGGGGGACTAAACCAAAGCGACTGCTACCCCTTCTTGGAGCTCTGTGTGTGTCTTCGTGAGTGTATGTGTGAGAAAGCAGGGAGAGAGAAGGAGGGAGTGTGTGTGCGTCACAGGGCCTGCAGGAAATGTTGTGTCTGAGACTGGACAGCAAGGGAAAGCACAAGGCTGAAGCTGGTTGAAGAGGCAGAGTGGAATTGGTAAAACAGAATAAGAGGAGATCATTAGAATATAGTGTTAAGTCTGCTCTATTTGAGCATATTCATCACAAAATTAAAGCAGCAGCTTTTTTAGATAGTAAGATACAGTAAGAATTCAAAACTAGATCCCATTAGAGCCTTAGGAATCAGCTAGGTCATCCAAGACTCCCTTTACTCATACCAGAGACAAATAAGACAACAAATTTATCCATTTTATGCATGCAATTTCCTGTCATACTACCTTTTCCCGGACAAGAATTATTGCTTTACACATCATGTCTTTGCTAAGTAATAACATGAATAGTGGAGGAAGGAGAAAATAAAAACAAGGGCATGCTATGTTTTTTTCTCTTAAAAAAATCTGCAAGTGCAATATTGCAGAATATCAGAAATCACTGGGACTTCTAAAGGTCAAAACAAAATAGGCAGTTTGTGTATAGTGAAAAATTTAAAGTAATTTCTTCATGAAAACAGTCATTTTTATCATTCATAATTGCATGTTGATGTATTTCAACAGCAGAATGATTAAATGTCGTGAAATGTCTTATTTATGTGAAGTTTTAGCAAAAAACAGATGGTTTTTACTATCTGTAAACATTTCCAGATGACACCAAGGCATAGGTATATATTTTGAGTTTCTGTTTGTGCATATGCAAGCTGAGCACTGCATCCTGAACTGAGCAGAGCAGAGCTGACCTGCATACAGAGCTGCCTAGCTCTGCCTCAACATTGTTGTTGCCTGTAAAGCTCTGGTCTGCCCTTCCCCCATTCCTCTCTCTCTTTCCTCTTGCTTTCCCCTCCCCCTGACTGCGGCAGGCAGGCAGGCAGGCAGGGCAGATGGTATCCTAGCAAGCAGAATGACCCTGGTGTTCCTGCCCCTTGTTTTGATCCTGCAGTCCTGATTGTCCAAGCCTAATCCTACACTAGCCAGAGCTGCTGGACCGCTGCCAGCACTCTTATTAAGCACACAAAGGCTTTTCATTGGAGCTAGGGTGCTAGCTAACTCATCAGCCTACACACACTACCTCTGTGCCGTCACCCGGCTGCTTTCCTCCATCCTTTTACACTCCAGCTTGCTTCTGCTATTGCTCACATACTTGCTCAATACTACAGAAATACTTTGTTTCAATAATGTGCCTGTCTCCACCTTTTTTTCCTTTTATATCCCTCTATTTCTATCAGGTCTGCTTCAAATCAGGCAATCCATATTTTCTCCCCGTTTCTGTACTTTATTTTCTACCAATTTTTGATAAGCCTGTGTTAACATCATCCCGCTGTAGACAATAGAGATTGTGAAACCACTGATATATCAGTATTACAAACTAACTATGGCAGATAACATATTTTAAGCCATGGGAAATGGATTTAAATAGCATTAGGTATTGAATGTGATCAGACCATCCTGCTTTCAGCATATGGAGTGTCAAGGTACAAATGAAACCAGTCTAAATAAGGCCAAATAATAACATGATAAGACCTGGGTGTATTCTAAGGCAATCAAAATGTGAAACTGGGACAAACTTGATATGTGATGGATGAAGAGATTGTAACTGTTCTGCATGAGTGTGTTTATTCTTTGCAGGGATTACTACAGGATAAGTCAAATTACTATACTCGCCATGCACTATCTACTAAGCTATAACATTCTTCTTTCACTAAGAATAGCCACCTTTATTTGAAGCCCCCTCTGACTAAAGGCACAAACATTAGAAAATACAATTAATTGCATGTGAGATATGGTATAAATATGTTCCATTCTCCCTTTTCCCCTTTATATCTGCGGCAATTTCACACAGAGAAGTGAAAGTCACAACAACTGAGCCAAAGGCACTCTTCTCACTTCAAAAAAAAAATCAAACTCATGGTCCCACAAAAAGAAGTGATCAATTTTCTTGTTATCAGACATGCAGCTGCTTCATTGTCAAATTTAACACCATTTGACTCCTCTCTATATTTCACATTAAACCATTAGAAACATTAAGCATAGCTCCAAGAAGATGATGAGCTAAAAACTATTTTTAGCAGCATAGAAATAAACAAAATGATAAAAATCATACGAGCACCCATAATTCACTGCAATCACAGTCAGAGCACTGTGGCTCGTTTAGGCGCTGAATTTGTTTTTTTCTGTGAGCTTAGCTAGGACTGTGAAACACTTGCTCATTCTTGCTTCCTCCTCCACTCGCTCCTCTCCGTCTCTCTGAGCTAAAAATCAAAGATTATGACTGAGAATTCTACAGCATGTTGCCTAGCAACCAGCACAAGAAAGCCACACTACATCAGATCACATGAGGGACATGTGCATGATCGTGCACACCCACACACACACACACACACACACACACACACACACACAATAGTTTGGGGTTATGCTTCCCCGAAGCCAAATCCAGAATAGCAGAAAAATAACAACACTTTATATAGCTTTATGTCTTCTATTTTCATAACAGAAGAAAGTGGGGAATTCATTGTTCCTATGTCAAGGGCAAGAACATACGGAAACTGAAAAAGTCACAACTCTTTATTTTCAAAATGTATTCTTACTATTTTGAGCGACAAGCAGAGCTGTCAAGGCCGAGATGTTGCAAGTCCTTGGAAAACTTAAAATGTTATTTGGTTTAGACAACTACTGTTCTGAAGCATGTTGCTAGGTAAAGAGAAACAAATCACATAATGTATTAAAAACAGGAGCAATGACAAAGAGAGAGGGTGAGAACAGCAGAGAGGAAAGTATTCAGAGGCAGACACTCCTCAGTTTGAAGATGGGTCATAAAAGGGTCTGGTTAACACTTTTACAGCTGTCATGTTTACCAACACAAAAGGTTTAGTGCATAGTCCAGCCCAGCATTGCTCAGCTCAACCAGATGTCATTTGCTTTAAGATCCTTACAAACTCAAACGTACAGCGTGTTTAAATATTAACCTTTCTGTTACGAGGATTTTTATGCCACATGCTTGTGGTAGACTTACTACAGGGGTTCTCTAAAGGCAGTTAGCTTATCAGTGTGAACAGGTCGGGTCAATGCAGATGATGTAAGACAGTTTCAACCAGACAAGCCAACCTTCTGTACTTAAGAATCCATCAGGCTTAACGATCAATAGAAACAGGCCCTGGCTTTGTGCTGCAGCTGCCGCATTGCAATAAAAGCCTCACTGGCTGAGCCTGACCCGACAAAACCTAACACTGATAAAAAAAAAAAAAAAAAAGGCTGTGTTGGATTACCACCGAGCCCTGCCCTCTGCTCTTCCTGCCATAGCACACACCTTAACCGTAAATTTCAGTCACATGCTACTCAGTAGGTTGTACACCTTTCTGCAGTGGTCATCATCTGTTCAGTGTTATGCTACAGTCCTTGCAGAGGAAAAGACAGAGTAGAGGCTTGTATGTGTGTGCATGCACGTACGTAAATCTTACTGCAGTACACTGAGCTCTCCTCCATATTTCTCTTATTGCAACCCATTTCAAATGCTGTCACGTAATCACAGTTTTTTTTCCTGCTAGAGGCCTGAGAGGATTACAAATTAGTGCTGTGCAACAAAGGTAGCCTTCCTGATATGAAGGGTGGGGTGGGTGTGTGTGCGATGCCATCTGTGCCAATATTACCTACTCTTCAACAAATAGACTACATGGGAAAGAAAAATCCCCAGGTAAAGTGAACACCTTGTTGTTGCCTGAATGATTGCTAATCAAAGTTACACAAAGTTGCTAAGCCAATTTATACATGCAGTTTGATTACTTCCCTTTCATGTGTAGCTCTGTTGTTACCTTTAAGGTATTCTTATCAAGCAATATTCAAACAGCGTTCACACACACACATAGACATAAAACAACTATGCAGAAGTTAGGATAACGGATTAAGGCTTCTGTCAGTTTCACTTAAACTGCTGTTTTCTTCAGTCTAAAACACTTAAATCCGGTCATGATGTCCAGTGAAAATAATTCCCTCTGAGTATATGGTAAACTGTACTATAACTAAAAACTATAAACTATACTAAACATAAACAAAAATTATGTTTTTGGGTGATGACTGTCATTTTATGGAATAGCCTACATAGAGCAAGTAAGAACTATTGCTCTGTGATTTGCTTAGTGAGTTACAGATGCCAACAAAGGCTGAAAGAGGCAGTCTGAATAAATAGCTTGTAGAGCAAAATCTATACTTAATTCCACATATCCCCAAGAAAGTTTACAAAATAAACTCTGAGCTCTCCTCAGCTTTATTTTGTACAGTAGTGATGTCAGTTTGATTTGATAATATCAAAGCTTTCGAATAACTAATAATTCACGTTTGCTCATAGCATCTTAACATTCTTACAATTAAGTGTGGATTAACTGCAGGTTACAACTTTTAATAAAGAATATAAAAATGTGAAAATATAGCTTATCTCCTTGGTGTCTGCCACAAGAGGCAGATAATGCTCAAGTTCTGGTGTGTTTTATTTTGTTTCTGTTGACTTGAAGAAATGTATTTTTCAACGAGTAGCCTAGGCAATCAAATCTGTCTCGGTTTAAGGATAGAGATGTAAGGATAGAGGAGATGTGCTGAAATCTTTTAGCACACATGTACAAGCAATCACAACTCTGGCTTCTATATAATAAAAAAGCTATGCTAAGCTGCCGGCTAAGCTAGCATAGCATTATGAATTTCCACAAAACACAGTAACTGATATAAAACTTTGCGCTTACATTTTTTAAAGCTTGTTTCAAGTGAGACTAAAAATGTTCTCATGGCTGTTTGCCAATTTTCTCACATGAGTCCAACATGGCCACTTAAGCCTCACAACATAATAACGTCAAATCCAACTAACAGTTGAACAACATAAACATGACAAAAGTTACAGCTCTGAAGTTTGCAAACATTGTGGGATTCATCATTCATCATAACACTTGAACTGTTCTCTGCCCTTGCCAAAAGTCTGGTCTAAAACACACACACACACACTTTAAGAATCAAAAATAAACTTAACACAGGTACCTATTATCATAAACTTGTCATACATCTTGTACCTTATGCTTAAATTCCATAGGAAAACTTTAATTGCATTTCAAATTAAATATTTTCAGCGTAACTATATAATGACTATAATTACATCAGAAAGCAGATTGCTACATTTTCTCTTGCTTCACTTATATCTAAAACACAGCTCTTTATGCATGCCTGAAGGTAAAGTAGTGAGAGAGCCAGACGATGACTAACTATCGACCTGTAAAAGTGACCGCTGCCTCTAAGCTGCAGTTCTTCTTTTTTCCCTGTTTGCTTCTCCTCTCTTCTCTGGCCTGTGACATCATCACCGCTCCAAAGAGGTGATCTATATTTAGCTGCTCACACCCCTGCTGGGTCTCACTACTCTGTCAATGCCTTGGACGAGCTCAATCTCCCTCCCTCTCAGCCTCAGATGGCTCATCTCTCCCTCTTAGCTGAGAAGGTTGGATGCTTTTTAAAAAAGGGAATAGTGGAAAAGGGGTAGAGCTGGAGAGAAAAGACTTGAAGGGGATTGAAAAGAGATAAAGAGGAAGATGCTCAATGAGAAAGACAGAGGGGAGGGTTTGGAGGAACGAGCAGGATGGTGTGAATAGCTGTGCTGTAAAACAGCCTCTCCATAAAGTCTCCCTGTGAGAACAGCTCACGTGTTACGCCACACTGACACAATGTGTGCCGGCATGCTCAAACACTTCAAAAAACACAAAAAAATAAGCCCTGCAGAGCTCTGCAATACTACACTGCACTCTTCCACTGCTGCTCAACGGTACATTATAAAAGGACTGTGTGTGTGGGAGAGAGGATGGGGGAGGGTGCAGTGTGTCTGTGACTGGCATTTCAAACATCCTCAGTGCACAAAATAACATCCTGGGAAGATAATCTGTGAGTGTGTGACAATTTATTCAGGCTCACGTTTCTGCAGAGTGTGAAAGCCACTGAGTGGTAGAGGGGAAGTGCAGGAGACCAATAAGTGTGTGCTGGTTTATTCTGCCTAGAGACACTTAGCTAACAGTTTCACCAACCACACACAATAAGAAAGTACACACTGCTTCATTTCATTTGCTCTACCTAACACACCACCTCACTCAATAACGAGCCCTTTTTAATTTTTCTACCCAATCCTTTTTTGTATCCACATCACTGCCAACTCCTCTATCTACCCATCCCCCCCTTGTTGCTGTTGAGGCTGCTCAGTAAAACTCAAGGGAGGCTGACACAGTGTGGAATGAGCTAAAGTGTGATGCAGAGGAGGTGGGTTCATGATGTTTAGAAGGAGTGAGCAGGAATGTACCATTTGTTGGCCCTATTTCTACAGGTTTTCTCTGCTTCTGCTCTGGAGAGTGCACACAAGTCTGCTCACCTGACCTGACAAGCTGCTACGCTTAAAAGGTTGGTGTTAACCAGCGTCTTGGCCATTTTACACAGTGCACAGTTTCGCTGCAGTGAAGACTCCTCTTTGCAACGCATTTGTTTTTTGCACTGAAACAAACAACTTGGCCATAATGTCACCACAGTGTGAAATTTTAGACTGCATGGCGTCGTGGCTGAACATAAAGAGTCATTGACAGACAAGATGCATCGCACAACAGTGTCTGCATCTAAGTTTGTGTATAACATACACAAAAGGCAGTGCTTTCTAAACAATAACAATGACTTAACTTGATGTAAACAACAATTTACAATCCCTGTTGTATGGTGGCTAATCCTGCCCTCTGCTTGGAGGGTAAGGAACACCTGGACCTTACTAATGCTCAGACATTTTAAGTCCCTATACTTTTTCATGGATGTAGCTGCTTATTGTTGATAGTTGTTTTCTAAATCTCCTACTAGAAGGTCACACACTTAACACATTGACAAAATACTTCACCCTGTCCGAATGTGCTGACTCTGCTTATTCACAGACATCGACTTTGTGCTGCAACTACCGCCATTAGCAGCTCAGTGGCAAACGGTGAGGCACATCAATGGCGCTATATTCCCAAACTGAACTTTCTAAACACAGCTTCCAAACAGCACAGAGAGCCTTGATTTAGAGCAGCTGATAATTCTATGGTGTTTTGGTAAAGGTTGCTTCAACTGATCGACCACTGATTGTTTCTAGCCAATATATGCTCTGAATAGTTTGATCAGTGGTCCTTACACTTAACAAAGTGAGATCAGAAGAGTAGATTAGATAACACAAAACCCTGAGAGATTTTTTCTATAGTTAAACACACAGCAGGGCTGAGAGTTTTTGCTTAGAGAAACATGAAACATTAAACAGTGAACTGTATCTGCATTGGATCATGCTTAGTTTAAAATACAATTCTTCTGCAGTACCCCCCCCCCCCCTTAAATCCATCTTAAATGGGTGCAAAAGTTCTCCCATACAGAAAAGAAACTGAGGGAAAGCAGCTGGTCAGCAACCATATGCTACACACAACAGCTGCTAGCCATTCTCTGCAGCTCACGATATTTAATTTATGTTACTCAGTTGCTAGCATTTTAAAACATACCACAAGGAGTAAGACCAGGTTACTGGTGTCTGGATGACTAGTTGTCGTATCCAGCACCATAGCATGGCCCTGAAGGGTTTTTTGTCTGAGGAACACTGGACTCTCTTGTTCAAAACCCAAACACACATGCCTAAACCCCCTACTACCACCACCAGTAATGTGGTAGTGATTGAAGTGGGAACTAGGGGCTGTACTAACAGGTGGGCACACATGCTGCTGGGGAGATTCATCAGATTATCCCGCCGGCACTCAGGGCAGGCTTGCCTTGATGCACTGTGTGTGTGTGTGTGTGTGTGTATACGTGTGAGTTTGTCTGTATGTGTATTATCGCTCTCGACAGGACAGGTGAAGAGCAGATCTGCCTCATCTCATTCCTGATCACGTACGGATCCAGCTCCATTAGGACACGCCACTCCCAGCTCCCCCACTCACTGTTACACACACACACACCTCCCGTTCTCAAACCACAAAAGTCGGCCAAAAACAAGGCAGTTGCTATTCACCTTACGTTTCCCAGCAACAAGGATTCACTCCACTACAATGTCTTGTCATTTCACTTCCTGTTAGTGCCAGAGATGAGAACATTGCTTTATATACCTCTACATAATCCTTTCATCTGCATTTTGTCAATCATCCTATATTTTGTACAATATGTTGTAACATACATTATATGATTAAATTGTTCTACATAATCGTTATGTCGAATGTTGAAAATTAAAGCTGATCAAAGCATTCCATACAGTTGGACCCACTCGCAGTCCCAACATTTTGGCGTCAGAAGGACAGTAGTGACAGCAATGTTTCTTCAGGCTCTGGTGGTCAACAAAGTGTCTAAGTAGGTGAGGCAGGGTATCGCAACTGATTTCTCAAATTTTCCTATAGTTGACTGATTTGGTTTTATATTGATTAGGTTAGGGTATTTAATTTACAAACCTTAAACCATAAGATTATCTGATTAATAAAATTACCGCAGTCAAAGAACAAGAAAGTAAGGAGAGATGCTGGCCTATGTATTTCAACAAAGGTATGTAGAAAAAAAATATCAACGTTCCCCTTTAAAAAGAAAACCTATGTAGCTGTTTGAATAGAGATTTTTCAAGTTTATGAGATGCACTTACATGCACACTGAAGCCCCATTTGGTGCCCACATGCTCTGCCATATGAAACAATAAAGAATTCAGAGTTGAGGTGCAGTGAATGCACCATGAACTCAAGTTTTTCAAATGTGCATGAATCTCTGACACAGACAGCAGTAGCCCTTGACGACAAAGTGTGGTAGAGACTCTTAGCTCTTATGTAATTACATGACTACTTTGGTACACACATTTACCTGCCAGTGTGGCAGATAGGCATCTGAGATTTACTCCCTAATCGGAGAATTTACTTGCATTCAACACTTGGCAGGTGTTAATTTTGAGACCGTCAGATACTCACTAGAAAAGGCATACATTTAAGGATCAAGCTCAAGATTTTATGAATTAATGACAGCTCATTAAAATAAATTCACAAATGTTCATCAGCTGTATTAAAAAGTGTTATTCATGCATTGGATGGGATTGTCTGATTGTCAAAATACAGACACTTTTTGTTTTTTAATGTTTTGTATTTCCAAATGCTTACTCAAATCTGATGTGTTACCTTTGAAACAACTACATTTGAGCGTGGATTGAGTCACTTCTCTTGGCACTGAATCCAAATATGAAGGAAAAGGCTTGTTTTCTATAAACCTAACTACCTGGAGAGACAGTCATTCTAGATCACAAACAAACAAAAGTAGAGACACACATTCATTCTCTAAACTCCACAGAGAGACAATTAAGCGTTTAAGACCAGTATGCTGAGATCACTTTGCATTTCAGAGAAGAACTATGCCTTGGCTACCCTCATCTTACTGTCACTGAAGATAGTCAAGCTGTAACCTTGTAAACTATTTATCTAATGCTTAAGCTTTCTAAAAGCTATTATCTCCTTAAGGTCTTACTTACAGTGACATTAAATGATGGCACTTAGGTAGCAACAAGGTTTTCAAAAATTATTTTTTATTAGTTCTTTCAAATTGTATTTTTCATTCATGTCTCCCTTTTGATTATATAAAATTATGGATGAATGTAAAAAAATACAGTCTGAATCCCTTTTTGGTTGCAGAGAAGTTAAACGTGTTGCAATTAAGAAAAGAACATGAGTAAGGCTCTATCACAGCATGAAAAAAATGGAGTAAGAGATTCTGGCTTAAAAAATCTCATCTGTTGAGATTATGCAGCTCTCATCACGTGTGGATTATAGAAATTCAATCAAAGTAATGATAAAAACCTGATATATTGTGCAGTCCTATTTGTTAAGTAAAGAGGCTGGAATTATATAGAAACAGACAGAGAAACATACAGAGAGAGCACTGCTGGTACAGTGCAGTCATCTCTGTCCCTCTCAGGCCTCTGTGACAGGTGCTGTGCTTTTTTCCACTGCTAAGGACCTCATTTCATTGCAGCTCACCAGGCTACGTGAGGCACAGGACTGGAAAGTTAGAGAATCTAATGCCAACTAGGGCACAGGTGAACAGAGCATGAGATCACCATCAACATTTCTACAGAAAATAAGCAGCTAAATGATGAAACTGGAGCTTAACTGGTCTAAAAGAAAAACAATGAGCTGGTGTAAATGTCTGATACATACACCTTGGCTGAACTCAGTGACCCGTTTGTGTGGGAGGAAAAACACAAACACCCATGCAGGATTCAATAAACTGGCTGGCAGCTATGCACTTAAATTCATGATGATAGGGTGACAACCATTTGCTGATGCCAAAATTTAGCATTCCACTCTGGTCTGTGCTAAAAACAGGACTATGAAACTCAGGGGAGAGAGTCAGAGAAAAGATTAGACTTCCTATTGTTTCATTTCAGTGTACTCAGGGTCCAGTGCTCTGCAACACAACAATAATAGAGGAGCAACCGAAATAAGCTCATGAACGTCACAACATCTAAACCAAGAAAAATCCCCTACCAGAGCCAGCAGGAAGCAATGTGAAAAAAAAATTTCCATGGTAAAAACAATGTTCAAATGTAATGCACAGAAATTCTGCCTTTATTATACATTGGAAATGGAGCAAAGTGTTTATGCTCTCACATAAATAAACAAATGAAGTGATGAATTCCTTCCCATTCTTTTTACTGTGTGGAATGAGTAGGATAACTTATTGATCCAATTCTGGCACTGAAACACATCAGAGTGACAGTTTAAACACTCACAGCAACATCTACAGGATTCTGTCCCAACAGAATAACAGTAGATTTCAAGCAGTTCATATTCAAATTATAATTTACATATTAAACTGGAAAAGCACAGATTCCACATTTTGGAATTTTGAGTTGCATTACAATATAAACGATGGGAAAATGTAAGAAGAAATTTCTCTTGATAAACTTCAAAGGAAAGAGAACAGCCCTGTTATACTATTTTGACCAAATATACACATTGCAAATAACATTTGACTTTAACAGTGCACACTTTTTAAACATCACGTGCAAGCCTTTTTTATACATTTATTTAGACCTGAAATCATATGCTGTGGACTGAAAGAACCTGGGCTGTGACTGTGACTATTTATTGCTCTAATCTATTAAGGCTGTTAAATAGAGCTGATAATGCAAAGTTAATCTACACTTAACAAGCACAAGATCTACAAACTTAAATACAGTAGGTTGCAGTATGCATGTTGAAAGTTAGTTTGTGATTTGCAAATGACCTCAGACAAGAAAGGAAGTGGAAGATGAAGAAGAGAAAGAGGAAGAAGAAGTCAAACAAGAAGACAAAGACAAAGACAATTAAGATCAGAAACAACAACAGACTATGGTCACCTGAGTAGAATGAGGCAACTAAGACTACAGAGCCAAACATGCCGTTGCTAATGATATTAAATTATTTTAAAAAAGAGAAATACCAAAAATTCAGATTTTTAAAATACACGGATGTAGTGGATTGTGCATGTCAAATAAAAACACTGAATTCATTACAGATTGATCAATTCATCAAGAAATCATTTCAAAATTCTTATATCAGGTTGTGCAAATGTCTAGAAATTACGAAACGAAATTGTACAACCAGAATTATTATCTCTGGGTTGTGTGCCTCTGAACAAGTTGCAGTTTGCATCCATGTTGACAGTAATTTCTAGTGAAAAACATGCTGTGTTCACTATTTTGACAGAGGAGCACACGGGACCGACAGCTTTGTCACATGGTGTAACTACAATCACCTGAAGCTCAATACCAGCACAACTAGCAGCTACACAGCAGGTAAAAAACTGTAAAATCGAGATGCTTCATCCCGTTTCTGATCCGGCAGTAAAATTACCACAGTTTTAAAATGGGCAACCAATACTGTCAATTTGACTAATTCAGTATTCCACCAAATGTAAGATATGATTACACTCCTCTGACAATCAGTTATGGAGTTACAGAGTTGATTACACTCCTCTGACAATCATTTATGGAGTTACAGAATTGAATAACGGCCAGATAAGTGTTTTAACAGTAATATAAAGGTATAACAATGTGATGTCACAGTGCAGTACTGACCTTTTGGATGTTAAATGTGGTCTCTTCATTATCTGTCCTGATAGAAACTGTGAAGTTTTGTCACAGTTGTAGTAATTATTTTGGTGTTTTGGCCTAAAAAAATGCAGTCACAGTAACCTTGATCTCTGACAACTAAATTCTTCATCCTTGAGTCCAAGTGGCTGTTTGAGCCAAATTTGCAGAAACTCACGCAAGGCATTTCTGAGATATCAAGTTCACAAGAGTGGGAGAGAAGTACGGATAGCTACTGCTACTGTCTAAGTGTATCAGGTCAAAACATCACACTGGCTGGTTTTACTAAATATCTGATTTAGTCTGGTCTGAAATAACAATGTGAGAATCCAGAAGGTTATACCTAAGGTGCACTGTTTTCCAGTGGTGGGGGGTAGTTCTACCAGGCACAGGGTATTCATCTCACTGAAGCATATGGCAGATGTTCAGGACAGTCAGGTGAAATGTTACAAGCTTTGTCTAGACAGCCTAACAGCCACAAACAGCATAGTCAGCACCTATAAACTGCAAACATTACAGCAATGTAAATAACTGAAGCACCGTTGGACTGGCAAACTTTTGCTACCTGGAAAATTATGCATTAAATTAACTGATCCATTCAAAATATATAGTCAATGTGTAAAAAGAACTAAAATCCCACATATATCCATATTCGAAAAGATGTTCATTCAATTAGAGACGTCATATACAAAGAGTCTGATATAACAAATTCAAAAAAAGGCATTTTGGTCATCGAAAATTAAATGTGTTTTTGAATCACAAACCACATTTTCATGTTATTTTTCTTATTTGATAACAATTCCAATAGACAAGGAGCAACACGACGAAGGCAAGATTTAAATTCACCAAATATATGAATAAGTGATTTTGAGACATGGTCTTAACAGCAACTGTAAACCTTAGAAAAGCAACCTATAACCTTAGAGGCAAAGTGCCATTTTTAGCTGCTTATAACACCAACACACAGACACAGGCTCTTGTACAACAATATAATGTGGACCTCGAAGTTTCATTCTCTGTGATAACATACATGCAAACACTTAAATGATTTCAAAATTGGAGTAACACTCAGATTTTCACAGCTCACTCACTCACTGGATGACTGAAAATGGTGCCTACAGAGGCTTAAAGCATGCATAAAAAGTAATTTTTGGTCAAGTGTGTAAAAATGTATTGCCAACATCTGCACGCGTAACAATGCACACACATCAATTCTACCCTTAAAGAACAAAAGCAATTAAAAATAAGAATGTATGTCTTCTGGCATGACATGTTCTGTAAAATTATTATAAGCAAGAAGCTGTACTGTTATTTTCTGCCTCTGTGTCTAAAAACATTTCAGGTACTGTGAGTGAGACAGTTGCAAAGCTATTTCTACGTATGCAATGCAAAAGACACAACAGCACTCAATGGCACTCAGCATAATAAATAAAGAATCAAAAATAAAGAATACTGCAGAAGAAAAATGACAGGTGGGATGCTAGCTCAGTCTGTTTCCAGCTGGCTTAATTAAACCAAATTAACACAGGTTTCTGGAGAAAATGGTTACTGCTGACTGACAAAAGGTAAAGATCCAATACAGTTTAAAGTGATTAGTGGGTTAGTTTCTAGCTTTGTGATTTTACCAGGAGCAGCAGATAAAGATGCAGGACAGAAAATAGACAGTCACCACACCTCTGATGTCTTATCTAAACACATCGCTGTCACACAAACAAGCCCCACACTCCTCACAAGCGCACACTCTCTGAATGTGAGGGCGGATGAGAGTGAGTCACTCTGCCTTCTGGCTGTGAAAAAAAAAGCAATCTGTGGCAGAGGGACTGAGCTTTAACCAATTGATTCTAAATACATTGCAATGTTTTTTTTCTTTTTTTTTCTTTTTTTTTTACATTTGTGCGCTCATTAAGTAATTGAATGATGAGAACTGATTCCATTTATTGATGTTACAAGAGTAAAACAAAGCTGATAAACCACAAACACGTTAGATGCATACTATAATATTAGTAAAATAGTAGTAAGTAGTTGTGGTTGGTATCTCCCCAGGAGAATACTGCTATCTAAGGAAATCAGGAAGTGCTGCTGGACATAAAACCAATGTTTCATACAGCTCAGTCTAGTGAATCTAGAGTCCAAACCCTCCATTTTATCAACAACTAAGGGCACAGGGAAGAAAAAAACAGATGCAGAGAGAGAAAAAGACCAGCTCTAAATCTGGCTGATGCAATCTAATGGAACATCATACTATGAGGGGCTAATGTCTAGGACAGTCAGTCAGGGCTCTGTCCACATTAAGCCTGCTAAATATAAAAGGCATCTTTTTCCTCCTAGTTCAGGCCTTCCATCTGCGATAAGACAACGCTGTCATTACCATCATGGTGCTTTGGGACACGAATTTGCAAAAATGGATAGAACTCATATACTGTGGTGCGAATGGGAGAACAAAGCTCTTAAAAAGGAACATCAAAAACAACATGGGGTGTAGTGTTAAATTACAATAAACAAAACAAAAAAAAAAAAAAACAACCAACAAACAAAAAAAGACAGGTCTCTGTCGCATCCGAATCCCTGGGGTCTCTCCAATACATATATTTTCATTGACCTACATTTATTTTTCAGAGTCAACTTTGCCATTAAATAGCAATTCAATCGAAGGTCCAAGTGCAGTAGCACAGGAAAAAAACTAGAAGCAACAATGTTTTTTATCCAGCTAACAAGTGTGTGCACCCCTAGACAGATTCAACCTACGCCTCTATGCAACAGAGCTCTTTAAAAACTAATCACAAAGACATACTGTTGCACTGCTTGATATGTCCCTTCAATATAACAGGGTCTGATTGTTGTTTCATTCTGAAGCACCTCTGAGACATGTCAGAGACATGTCAATGCACATACCCCAGGACACATTTTTCTGTTTACATTGATATGCTTTTATCACATGTTGAGAGGCAGAGCCTACACTTGCTGGGGACAGAATCTGGGATCGCCATTTTACAATAGATTCATGTTGTAACAGCAGCAGACTACATCACTCCAGCAAGGCAAAGACAGAAACATGATATTACACTGCAGGTTGCTGACGAGTGAGGAAGTTAAGCTTTTCAGCAGTATCATGGTCAGCATCAGGTGCACAGTATAACAGTACAAAAAAAAAGAAGTGAAATATCTGAACATGTAATGCTTAAGCTGTACTGAACTCAGCACATCAAATAAGTGAATAATAATGACATCTTATTTTATTAGGAACATAAACAGGTTGTTTTAATCAATACTGAATGTGTAGAGGTGGCTGTCAGACTAAAGCCCTCTTTACAAAGCCTTTTCAGGGTTTGAGTATTGGGGCATTATTGCACCTAACTGTTCTGTACAAAAAATATGAAGGCAGAAAAAGGGGGCCATTGTTGATCCGCCTCTAAGCCAGCAAGGGAGGTAGTACAGTGCTGAATCGACATTTGTATAAAAAGCCAAGCCTCCACACCAGGACGACTGTTAAGTTTAATCCACACGCAAAAGATTTAAAGCAGCAAACAGTAACAACAATCAAAAATCAAAAATTTCTGCAAACTGGGGAGACATCTAGGTCTAAGAGCTCCTTAACCTCACGGGACAGGACACAGTTAACATATTATAATGCCATGTTATGCCGTTGCTATTGTTTATAAAGCTTTACTGTATGTAGAAGTGACACTAGACTGTGAGGATGTTGTGTTTCGTATCATTCCCGTAATGCTGGCATGCTATCTTAAATCACATGCTGGTGAGGCATTACTTAGGCAAAAAAATATCTGTGAAAAGGGGCTTAAGAGAAAAAGAAAGAGGAAAACAAAAATCAACAGAAAATTTAGACAATATATGAGAGTTTATCAGACTGAAATAAACAGTAGCAGGAGAGGAATGACAAAGACTAAGGCTGATTGTCAATAATTTTTTAGATGAAATACAGTCAAAACAGAGAAACCAGCCACTGACTCAATTTAGTATACATTGTGTGTTGGTTTACCCAACAACACTTCTAAATATAACCATCCACAACTGGAGCAAATGTTGAATAATGAAGTGTGGGAGGTTTTGGAAAAGAAAGACCTTGCTTGCTAAATTTTGGCCAACAAATTTAAACAAAATAATTCACTTTTTTGCAAGGCTCACAGCCAATCAGATAATTAAGTATGTCGTAATACATCCTTAAAATTTTCATGTACACCCCTTGTTTATTCATCACATTTTTTTAAAATCCTTTGAACAAATCTGAGCTAGTAGAAAGACGGGTTGTGAGACAAGTCCGTAATAACCTGGATCCAATAAAATAGGAAACAGTTCAAAAGCACAAAACTATAAATGACATCAAGTGCGTGTCAGATAAAATGCTTGAGGTTTATGAACCATGTAAATACAACTGGGTCCGCTGGCACTCTTGAAGAAGTGGTACATCCACAATCACCACTCTGTTACAAAGAATGAGGGCACAGAGGGTGTCTTCTCTAGAAAATGCAATTTTGCACTTCTGCCTACTCAGGGGCCAAGTCAAACAGGAGAGGTGGTGTCAGAGCTGGCACGTACAGTACTACACAGTCACTGTGGGAGTGTGGCAGGCATCAGCACAGCAAGAACAAATGCAATTCAACACAAAATCCTGCAACACTATCTCACAATAACATACCTTACTCATTTTTATAAGGCTACTGAAAGGCTGTCCTCTTGCCTCTGATGTGCCATGAGGGGAAACATTGTGTCATGATCATATGTTACAGTCAGAAAAGGGATAATTCACATCCACTTAATTTAAATAACTTAGACTGTCATTTCCCTTTAAAAAAATACTTCCTGAATCTACAAACTGTCTTTAGTCAAAAAGTCAAAAAGTCATAAAAGATTTGCTTTAATTCAGTATGAAACAATTTATAAGATAGCATTTGGAAGATCAAAGAAATTATAAAAAGAAACTGGCAAGAGGATGGAGTTGGCACAAGGCTTTCAAGGCAGTGTTAGTAAGTTTGTGCCAAAGGTCACAAAGAGGCCGACTCTGCCCTGAAAGCATAGAGGGGGCAAAATAGGAATTGTGAGCATAACACAATTCAGATGATCATTATGTAAACACAGCAGAACTCAGTACTCCCTTGAGAGTAATTTGGCATCCATGGAGAAAATAATAGAAGTAAAAACTAGAGGAGTGTGAACCTAACTTGCTGACTTACAAAATCCAGGAAAATGTTTTCAAATCAAGAGCTTAGCTTCAACAAAATCCTTGTCTTCCCTCCCCCCAACCCCCATCTCTATAAAACACATACACTCACACAATCACACACCACAAACCTGACTCTTTTTTCCCCCAAACAAAAGCCGCCCCTCGATGCTCCTCCCATTTGCCCCTTTCTCTACTTGACTGTGGCTTCAGTGCTCTCCTTCTGTTATGGTTATCTACATCTCTGAGAACAATAAGGTTGAGGCAGCGGAGCCCAGAGAGGGCTGGAGAGGGCCACAGATGTCTGTCTCGCCACCCACCCCCATGTTACATTCAGCTCTCACTTCAGCTGGTTGACAGAAAAGGGGACACAGAGTGTAGTGGGCGGATATTTGTTGTGGTGGTAGTAATGGAGAATTGGCAGGAAGGAGTTGAAAAGTGAACTTAAATTATTGTTACCATACAGCAAAACATGACATAATTTCACTGGCCCACAGCTGCATTCTCTTCTGAAAAGTGGATGAAAGCAGCCAATATAGAGAGGTAAAGATTCAAGTCAGTATATTTCTCCCATCCTCAAACACTTGAAGGATAGCTGAGTAGACAAAAAGATAAAACTAGACCAACATGCGCAGCCACTCTCAAAAAAGAAGATGGTGGCAAGTTTTTTTGGAAACCAGAACCATTTCTCTATAAAACATGCCGTGCAGCTCGTGCATACTTCTTCAATCTGTAAGCAACTCTTCTTGTCAAAAGGCAAAGTTTGTATTGATCTTCCCTGGGGATTTTTTATTTACAGTCTGCTGGTTAGAGGGGAATGCAGAGAGGGTGTCTTCCAGAAACTTTATTTATTTCGAAAAATTATTTCGATAATGTGATGTGGGACTAAACATTGACTTTGATAACAGATGTCAATTTATCATGAACTGGCAAAAGAGTCTTTTTTACTGCATTAGAGTACAGTTATGTAATTTTCTGAACTTACCAGAGTGTTCTAGCTGTTCTAGTAATTGACTTTACCTACGTAGTTAAATATATTTCTCAACATCCAGAAAGTTATATAACGTATAACTAAGGATAGACATCTGGTACTATATAAAGAAAAGACTGTCAGCTACATTAAGGTAATTAAATCTTCAAGTGATGTGCCTTTCACATGTTTAATTTAGAAAACAATGAGCATGTTTAACATAATTACACTGCCCTTAGAAAATATCACATATGTGCTGCTTATTCAATGGACACCAGATTTTTTAACATGTTTTACTTATGTGGACTCCAGGAAGAATGGCTTCTACCATGGTAGTGGCTAATGGGGATCCAAATAAATAAAATCACATGGCAGATGCTAAATGTTGCACGCTTGCCACTTCCAGGCAAATGTTACATAGGAAACATTATTTGAAAACTTTCTATGGTGATGCTTGTAGAAAGATGTGACCAGACCATGCCATTGACTGAACAGCATGGTCTCAATTGATCACCCCTTAGCACATTTATTAACTAACAAATCAACATGGGAATCAGGGCACATAATAAGCACCAGACAAATTCTGCTAAAATATGCAAGTGGCTCTTGAAATTGCTTCATTTAACAGTGGCAAAAAAGGCAATTTATTGATGGGCTCATACAATTTAAACATTCACTAGCCATTTGGCTGGTGGCTGTTGAAAAAAAAGTGAGGTTGTTATCATTGTACTACTGCATACTCATATCAAAAATGGTCATAAAAGTGTACTGCACAAAGCAATGAAAGTCAGTCTGTGGAAAAAGGATTTTATCATGGAACTAATAGCATTTATAAGTTTGCAGATAAATTCTTCCCACTGAAAGACAGACAGAGTAAAAAAGTAGGAGGTTAAGTGGCTAAAACAGTCAGCAGACAGCCAGTAGATTTCACAGGGTGTGGTGACTCTATATCCCAGAAAAGGCAAGACATTTCCGGGACAAACAAGCAAAGTGCTGGTTTGGCTGAGAGAGCAGACAGCAGACTGTACCAGAGGGGGAAAACAGCTGAAGAGAGACACGGAGACACAGAGCAGACCAGGAGTTCCAACATGGAGGCAAGAGCCATATGTCAGCACAGTTCAGGACACACAAGGTCTGTAAGGAAAGGACTGCAAAGGCAAAGCCTCTCTGGTTTCTGTCTGCCTCTCTGCTTTGTGCTAGTAGCTTTACAACTATTCCCCATCCCCCAAACACCATACACTCCCACTCAGCCCCCTTCCTTCTTCTCTGATGAGAGACATGCAGGTTGGAAGAGGAGGGCCAGTGAGATGAAGTGGCGTGGGAAGGGTTAAGTCCAAACAGATCCATCTGCTTTCTCGTCTGTCCTCCTAACTGCCTGCTGGCCCCAACCCAGCTCTTACACAGCCTGCAGCATGATGCAAAGCATAAACACATACACACAACTGGACAGCACATAACAAAACCACAATGCTGACAGGTCTGAGCATTTGAGGAAAGCTTTCGTTTTTAAAAATATTAAGAGGGAAAGGTTTTTTCCAGATGGTCTTCAACATGAGATACTCATGCCCTGAGCTTAAGACCTGGCAAACAAATTTAACTGAACGCCTGACAATGCCTTTACAATTTCACTACATCCAAACGGTACAAACTGTATGCAAACGCATCATTTCCTCCTTATATGCACTATTTTCCAGAAAAAAATGTATCACACTTCAATTAAGTTTACATGCACTATAATAATTAACAGATAAGGGCATAATCTTGAAGCATCCATGAGTTTAGCTTCAATTCCACTTGGCTGCTACTCACAGATTGTAAACCATAGCACCTATTGTTTTTCTAGCCAACATCTTCTTATCTTTAAGCATAAACATGAATCTTGTGTTTCACTTTGGCTCCCTAATTGCACTATCAAATAAATTTCCCCAGGGGAAAATACATCTGTAAACATCATCTCTTTAGGATCATACACCTAGTTGGCTTGTCAGCAGTAGCATTTGGAACAGTTTAAAAACTCACCTACAAATCAACTAAGATGGGATATAATGTCAGAAATCTTTGGATATCTGTCAGCTGGTAAACAACAGTTACAAGGCCAGTTAGTTTACATTGTGTCTCTGTGCAACTGCATACTCACCTGTCAAACTTGTACACTGGTTTGCCTACCTAGAAATCTAGAGGCTAAAAAAGCTTTTCAGATTCCATTTACCCATAAAAACATTTTTCTCCTTTCAATGTTTCAAAAGTGTACAGTTAAGGCCTATACAGAGGTTGATGTGGACTGAATGGATAGACAATTTTTGAAACACGTACACATCAGTGACGTCTCCTTTATGGTATAGGCATGTAAAATAGCATGGGTAAATTGAAAGATCCAAGCTCACTTATTTAAAGACATTTTTAATCTGACAATGACCTTACATCAACAACCTGTTTGCACTGTTTACATGACAGTCAGATGAACTGAAGCATTGTTTTTTCTGATCATCACATTTAAAGCACATACTGACATACAACACTGTTAAGTGATGTCTTCAAATTGCCTGTTTTGTTCAAACAGCAGTCCAAAACCCAAGGACTTGCTGCAGCTCCAAACACCATGAACTTCTAATTTGCTGTCCCTACTACCTTCTGCAACTACATCAAAGTGAAAACAAAAGTCATCTACTCCACAGTTGTGTCAATAGTTAGAGCCATTGATTGGACC
>JAPZDZ010000001.1:11205039-11220476 GCA_029783805.1 Acanthurus tennentii | reverse complement strand
AATAGCATGGGTAAATTGAAAGATCCAAGCTCACTTATTTAAAGACATTTTTAATCTGACAATGACCTTACATCAACGACCTGTTTGCACTGTTTACATGACAGTCAGATGAACTGAAGCATTCTTTTTTCTGATTATCACATTTAAAGCACATATTGACATACAACACTGTTAAGTGATGTCTTCAAATTGCCTGTTTTGTTCAAACAGCAGTCCAAAACCCAAAGACTTGCTGCAGCTCCAAACACCATGAACTTCTAATTTGCTGTCCCTACTACCATCTGCAACTACATCAAAGTGAAAACAAAAGTCATCTACTCCACAGTTGTGTCAATAGTTAGAGCCATTGATTGGACCTTAGCTACACAGTCAAAATGAAGTGTAAGGGCAACGAAAAAGAGAAATAACTTTGACAGGCAGAGCTAAAACAATCACTGACATTTGAACACTTTTTCAGCTATGGGCCTTCAATGAAACAAACATACATTTCTGTCCCATTCCATGCACTGTACACTGCTGGACAGCTGCAGGGACACAAAGGCAAGGGCATACAGTGAGCAGACAAGAGTATACACTGCTACATATGCCCTAATAAAAGAGTATGTCGTCACTGATAGGAGAGGTTGTTTGGTGAAGGAACACCTGGTTAGGGAGAGGCCAAAACCGTCTGAACCCACAGTTATTCAACCTTTGTATTTAAACAACACAACAAAGGGACCTGCTTTTACACAGTATACTGTGCTAGACTTGCATCGGTGAAGTTAAAAAAGAAGAACTTGTGAATAAAAGTGAGACAGAAAGAGAGACATAGAGGGGTGTGCAGACTTACAGTATGTCAGACAACAAGGTCAGCCCATCCCGGGAGAGGTGTTGGCTTTCTAACAGAGTACAGCTACTTGAAACCAAGGTCACTGCTCTGTGGCTGTGAGAGGGACAGGAGGCTGGGGCCAGACAGGGACAGCTTTGCAAGATGGCCTATGTATAGGTTTGATGTGTTGTTTGCGCTTAATGTGTGTTTTGAATGTTTCGTAGGTGTGTTTGAAAGTGTGTGTGGCTTAAAATTGATTGAATTCAGATTACTGTCAGAAAATAAATAAATAAATGAATGAATAACATTCAGGGCCAAATTTCCTGAAACCAGATGCCTTCCTGACATAAAAAAATCAGTCCATTATCGCTGCCATTATGTCTAGAAATTGTAGAGTAGGGATCTTAGCTGCTCTCTGCACTCATTCGATCTTTAATAGCCCCTAGCATGGTTTTGACTGCCTTCCTAGAAAAAGAGGCCTCTTGACTAGCATTGCACTCTCCCACAGGGAAAGATTAGAGCAGAGTTTCCTGAAGAAACTAAACACAGCCAAACATATGGTTAAGTTTAGCATTTCAAACTAGCTGCTTATCAGGGCTGAGCTCTTACACACTGATGTGGTCACAAAACTATGAACGTTACAAATTAAAGGAAAAATGTATGGAAAAACAGGATGCCAATGCCATCCAAAGGGCATGAGGGCTAACTGAATGGTTTGATGAGTATAAAAATGATGTGAAGTATATGCAATGGCCATCACAGTGACCAGATCTTAACCCAATCAAATACATATGGGAGATTTTGGACTAATGCTTTAAACAGTGCCCTTAACCACAATCATCAAAATACCAATTGTGGGAATATATATATATATATATTTTATTTTTTTTTTTGAGGATTGGTGTTACATAACTCCAATAGAGTTCCAGATACTTGTACAATTTGTGCCAAAGCATATTGAAGATGTTATGGCAGCTCATGCTGGCTTTAGCTGTTAACTGTATAAACATACATGACGTAACATAAACATGCCACATTTCAAAATGTTGTGGCCCACTCATCAGATGTCTGAACTTTGGTTAGCTGTATGTACTTACACACAGTTACTTTTGTCAGTTCTTACTTAACGTGACATTACATTGCCAATAGTATAAATAAAAAATGTTTCTAATGAACTATATTGACAGATCTATAAAAGTATGTGTTCTTGCATTTATGATTTTTAGTGAGATCAAAGATCAACTGAAGCTAGAAAATATGAATTATATTTGTGTTTGGACACAGTATCATACCCAATATGTTTATCGGAGCACATTTTGCACAGAGGCCTATTGGACAAGGCCAGATGAGGGTTAGTGAATGGACAAACAAAACCAAAACTGTGTAAGGAAGGAGAGCTACTTCCATGTTATCTTATCCTCCCCCACCTTGGACAAGGGCCTAGCAGCTCTAAAATTAGAAGTCACATCTAAACAGCCTTTGGTGTAGCAACTACTCTTTGATAGGAACTTGGCTCACAGCTGACAGTTTTTAAAAGAAACTGAAGCCCATCTAAAACTGTAGAGACAAAGCCGAGATAGTATACAAATGCAAACTAGAGATGCACAGTCTTCAACTATCTCTTTTACAGTTACAATGAAAGCATTTGGACAAGCCAAGCAAAATAATTGATTATATTTCAAGCAAAAAACAATTGAAGATGTCAAATTAGGGCACACAGGTAATCCTGTGGTGTAGAACACTACCAGATAACCATGAAAGTGATATTTTGTGCATTTATTATAAATACAATCAATATCATATTATAATGAAGATGCATGCTTTTGACATATTGATAATGTATATTGAAAAAAATGAAAATACCAACTTCAACAGCACACTCCATTTTTTTTTGATAGTTAACTAACCTAATTAGTGACCAAAAATAGTGTAGTGACAAGTTTTTAAAAAGATAAATTGATCATAAGGGCGAATCATGGTAAGACAGATAGTTGCCCATATATAAAAGTGATACTGAGGATCAATTAGAAATACAAGAAAAGAAGTTAGTGGACATGACTGAACAGGGAGACTGTCACATGAAACAGACTTTTTTTTTTTTTTAAATATAGGGTTTTAGACAATGACGGGATAAGTAGATTATAGAATACATGGCAATTCATAGACCACCAACATAATAAAGCAGCATTGAGTGTAAATCAGTCTAACCAGCAGGTAGAGATCCTGTTGGTGCATGCGTATACTTAAGCTTGTGGAAAACAGTGATTGGGAAGCAACTATTACCTCCCAGCGAGAACAGAAAAAAAGAGCATAATGGAAGCAAAACCAAGATCCTGTGCTCATGGCTGTGCAGAAGCACAAGACTAGATACTAAATACTGGACTATTTTTGTTTACACATTTGCTCAACCACATTATTTGTATTTCTATTTAGACAGCAGGAGCAGCTTATGTGTTACAAAAGCAATGTTTACAACATCAAAAGTTGTCAGCTATTCTTTTTCGCTATAGACACTGCCAATAGTTGACATAATAGTTGGTTTTTGTGGCCCATATATAAATTCTATGTTTTCTTAATACTCTACTCTACTCTAAATACTAAAAATAGAAGTCCTAGAGAATAACAAAAAGATAGCAATACCTATTGCAGCACTATGTCTGTTTACGCCAGGCAGTCCAATGAGAAGACTTGCAACCTGCTTCTACCAGGACTACAGGCATGCTTTTAAAATATCTTAACAATTTTGATAAACGTCAGACAAAACAGATGCATGTTCTAAGTTACTTAAGGTAATAAAAAGGAACGTCACTACCACTCATACTAGTAACTAGGGATGAAATGACTGATCAGCAGCCCATCATTCTTGGCTGATATTCAGTAAAATATGTGATCTGAGGTCACAAATAAGGCTTTTTGGTAGCTAATTGCAGATGGTGGTTGGGAATGTATAAGTAATAAGTACTGCTCAGCTTTTCCACGTGTGTGTTTTATTAAGTTTCTAGGTACACCGTAGGCGCTTTGCTAATACCTTATTACACCTGAACACCTACTGCTGCAGCGTGCAGTGCCTTCAGCCTGCCTCACGCGTCCAGACACTGACAGCTTGAACACACTGCAAGACCAGAGAGAGAGAAAGACCAGGGAGCTGTTGGCTAAGGAGCCATGGACTGTGCTGTTACTACTTTTTTTAAAAAATAAGCGACTAGGAGGGTTTGAAAGTTGCTAAATGTATCAACAAAGTCACCAAACTGACAATAATAAAGGCAAGATCATGTTCTGATTTAGAGCGTGCACAGAGAGGACGGGTGATTCACAGATGGCTGCGTTATGTTAGTGAGAGAGACAGACATAGGCTGATGAATCAATGCTGTTTTGAGTTTGATGATGAAATTAGGTTTGCTTACTTAACAATATAATAATGCTTCTAATACGTCACTAATGACAAAGACGGTTAAAATATAAACAACATTTTGATTTCCCCTTAATTTCAATAATTAATATACAACCATCAATTGGAACAGTCAAATAAATAGTCACTGTTACGCAATAAATAGTCCCAATAGGCTTCAAAAGGGACCTAAGTTTTGGTAATACTGTTGACAACAATTGGTTTCCTGATCAGGACGTCCCTACAACTAATAGCAAGTGTCTCCTGGTCCTGATCAGTTCTTTAACAGAGACCTCTGTTGTCTCTTGGCAGTAATTCCCAAACTCCTAAGAAGCAAAAATACAGAAACAGAAAACAAAAACCTTTGACACAATGCTGCAAGATATAGTAAAACTGCCAGCATGGACTGCTATTTATCCCTTTTACTCTGACGCCTACAAGTTACTTCTACTCTAGAGTGCTAACTGGTCTGAACCTCCATTACACAGAGCACCCTGGCCTCACACTCCCACCCTTCAAACAATGGCAGACTGCCAGGTGGGGAAGAGTGCGTGTGTGTGCATGTATGTGTGGTCAAACTGAACAGGACAATGGCACTAAAACAAAGAATTTGGGAATACTTACAAACCATCTCAAAACATGCCAACATTGAGAAAACTGACACGAAGCAAAAGAACTCTAACCTTCTGTGTCACCACTGGAGATGCTGATATGAAAGCCGTGGCCAGGCAGTAATGCATAGTGTTGCAATTTGATGGTTCCCATCTCCCTGAAACTGTGGGTCATACGGTAGACCTAAAATTCCTCTGCCTAAGACGTGAGCTCTCTGCCATTCAGCTTACTATTGGCGTATTTTGCCGCACTCCTTGCCACAGTGCCTTGCCTGTTCCCTGCAAACAGGCTCCTTCTATACGACATCAGTATGCAGCCTGCCTGAGGGGTAGGAGGAGGAGCAGCAGAGGGGAGGAAGAAGGAAAGGCTGGGAAAACAAAGCCTCTATAGTTGTCTCTCCAGCCGGGCCAGGCCGAGCCGCACTAGCGGGGGCAAGTTATGTAATGTGACTGGCAGGGCCCACTTCCCTGTTCAGAGCTGCTGCACACACTAATCCCCACTGAGTAACAAGCCTTGCTTTAGAGGAGGAGGAGACAGAAGGGGAGCTGTGAGGGAACCAGTGGAAAAGGTGTGATTACAAGAGTTTTAGCCTTTCATCTGCACCAAATCGAACACAGAGACACCTCCCCACAGCTCCTCTGCTGAAAGATAACAGTCAGAGTGATATCAGCACTGTCGATGGCTGGCTGCAGCAGAGACACCATTTTTACGCAGAAAGCCTGTGTATGACATTTGACAATGAAATGCATTCAACACACTTAAGCTTAATAGCTAATAAAAAGTGGTCGTAGTTTACACAAGACCTTAGGTTTTTGATTGTATTTTCAGATAAATCCACTGTACTATTGATTTATAAATAGTTATAATTACATGTGTTCAACATGTCATTTGCAGTGGCAATTTTATGGTAGATATGCAATAAATCAGCCTGTGAAAATGCTCCAGTCTTGTTCGGTAGGATCTCTTTATTCAGACATGTTATAAAAACTTAATGCTTATTATGCAACAGCTTATGCTCTAAGATCTTGTTCCTATTCAAGCAACTCTGCAGTACATCATTGAAGAACGTACGTGTGAAAGGTCTTAAAGTCACCACCAATGTCTACCACATTTTTACATTAGAGTAGCTCTTGGTTTACCCTTTAATGCGAAGGAGAGCATTGTTAAACCCAAATAAAGCCTACATATACTGAGAGGTGAGAAGTGACACCAAGACAACCACATAGTGAAAGAGGCACAGAGAGTGAAGAAAAGGACAGCAGAAAGTGATCGACAGACACCTCAGTCAGCTCTGCTAACCATGGAGCCCAGGTGGAGGATTTAAAGCAGTTAAAAATAAAAGTCTGATTCTGATTTACTTAGCCTCTTGCCTGGAAACCATGTGACTGGCATCACATGAGAAGGAGGAGGAGGAGAATGGCAGAGGGTTTGTGTGTGTGTGTGTCTGTGTGTGTCCAGCCCCCATAGGCACACACGCACACAGCATGTACTCCACTCCTGGCACCATAATAAGCTTTGTGATCAGTTTCCTTGGTTTCCACTGACAGTAAGCAGATATAGGCAGCTCAGAGAGGTAAACAGTAGAAGCTCTAGCTGGTGCACAGCCACAGGCGCAGGCACACAGACTCAAGAGGATGCAAAGCAAGAGAGTAGGGAGGGAGGGAGCTAGCGTTGCAGATGTTGATTGGGGCTGGGTAAAAGGAAAAAGAAAAATCTATTTTCCTATTAATCGATGCGTCTATATAAATTATCCAGTAGTTATTCTTTGAAATCACAAGACTGATCTTATAATGCATTTTTCTCAATATATATCTCAATCTATATCTCAATAAATACGGGGAAAAACACAGACACCAAAGCCATTAGCACGTGTGTAGCTCACTACCATGCCTGTCTGGAACTGCAGCACAAAATTTTCCTGTGAAAAATACTCCCTCATTGTTTAATGGCATATCATTGATGGCATCCTGACAAACAAAATTGGCAATGATAATATCACTTTTAAGCACTAGCGTTGAATCGGTATTCTATGTCAGCTGAATTTCAGGTATCATCATGATTAAGAAAAACAGGGTTTCGGAATATCTCTTAAATTCAAATTATATGCCTTTTTGTCCCCTTTACGAGTGGCACACCTTTACCGTGAATGCAATCTATAATTACAACCTTCAAGTAAAGCTAGGGAGCATGTTTGTTGACAGACATTCCAACAACTTTGTCCTTTATCAAGCTGTATCATTGTGTATTGTGTGTGTGGAGTGGTAAACACCGATGTTTGTGACATTGAAATGTAAAATAAATATCGTCTTGTGCTCATTTCAAATTTTACATGACCAGGACTATCAGCTACAGTCACATTCACTGACATATGGAAGTATGTATTTGTGCATGTGCGATGCATTTGTGAGTGAGACGGAGAGGGTAATGGAGGGCTTTTGTTGGACACATGCTAGTTCTGCACTACAGAAGCTGTGACCTACTTTTTACAGTCTCTAATACACACACACACACAAACACACACACACACACACACACACACAAAACGTTCGTGCACAGACAGACACACAACCGCTGACAAAGGGACAGGAAAGCAGTGGTTAGGCATGCACTAAGCCCCGTTCTTAATACATGCATTCCAGTGGATAGAGTTCAATGCTGCTGCGCTTTCAGCCTGCCTGTTGGTACAAGCAACTCCTGCATACACAGTTGTCCTGCATGACTGACAATAAAGGGCAGAGCCTGTAGTATTTAAGTATACATGTATACAAGTATACTCTTTACACTGGTTAAAAAAGGAAGAAAAATAACAGGCATTACAGTGATTTGATTGGACATACATTACTTTAGTTGCCTGATCTTCCATTATAGCAATGATAAGATTTACTAAGCTAAAAAATTTCAAATAAGAAAGAAAAATAAAGCTCTCAATGTGTTACATAATTATCACCAACAAACTCCATTCTATAAAGCATCAAGACGTAATGCTGTATGCTTCAAAAATGCAAACACACAAAGGATGATAAAATGAGAAAAGATCTAAATGAGACATGTCAGTCCTCTTTTCTTGAATTGCTGTGTTCACAAAATTGCCCACACACATACACCATATTGTACAGCATACCCTGTATTACGATGCCAACACAAACAAATACCAAAAAAAAAAAAATCGCCAAAAAACATCCTTTTAGGAAGCAAGTGCTTTACAAACAGTGTTTCAATGAAAGCATCCTTAGAGGGCAGAGCCTGATGATTTTATTTTAAAAAAGATATTTGTCAACATACCGATTCCATGGCTGTGCGAGAATGTCAGTGGGCTAAAATCCAACTCAAAAAACACCTGCCTCTGTAGAGTCCACAGAATCCTGAAAAATAAGATGAAAACAAAGCAAAGCATTAATTACTAGGACAGCACAAGCAGTTTCACATTCCCCATGATGGATGGTATTAGGATTAGGGTGGATGCAGAGGGTTATGTTTCTCAGTTCTCAGATCAGTTCTCCCATAGTTCTCTGGCAAGAAAGGCTCATTGAAGCTCCGGGAAATTAGGTCTCTGTATTGTTACCTTAATCTAAAATTAAGACATTCAATCATCTACTAAGATTTACTTGCTCAAAAACCTCTACATAAAATGTAGACAATCAAAACATGACAAAGCATGAAAGCACATGACAAATGGTTCCAGCCTCACTTATACACACAAAAATAGATTCCATTAAAATCATAGCAGCACTCAGCAAAGTAGTCAGTGAGTTAGTGTATCACTAAGTTTCCTAAGGCATGGTTAGGGGGAAGAAAAATAAAGAACAAATATTTATAAACAGACTGTTGACATTTTCTGAATGTAAGAATATGGCCAGCAATGCAATGAATCGATTCAGGAAAAAGTTTAAAATTTTCACTTTGAAATCTTTAAAGTTAACTGCAGTTTTATTACAGAATTAGCTTTCAATTTATCATTGCATCAAGCTCATAACAAATGAGACATGTCACAACATTTAACTTTTATATAATATTTATTTGCATCATGTTAAATGCACTTGGAAACTAGCATATATACAGATGGCTCCGATGCCAGTCAGTGAACAGATACAGTAACATTGGTTACACATCAATATTTAGCTAGGTTACCTAAACATTATGTAACATTTTGCCACTGGTCACACCCAAAAAAGAAATACAAGTTTATTTAGCTTGTTGCCCACAGAACATTTCCATTTTGTGAGTTGCCAAACGGAGCACAAGAGGACCAAACTTAACCAGCTGAGGCCCACTCTCCCAGTCCTGCTCATGTTCCTAACCTTCCTAGCCGGTCGCCCTTCCCCCATTCCCCTCCCAACTATGAGGACAAGGATTTATCTGGATTTGGGAGGCAGTACATGGAGGCGTATTTAACAGAGGCCCAGTGTTGGGCTAGACTGGTGACATTCCAGTGAATATAGGACCCGTTTCCCCAATATGAACCCACATTTGTTCCATCAACCTGATTTGAAAGTATCACAAGAGGACTTAAGACCAAAAGTCAGAGGGAACCAGCTGTTAATTTTAACACCATTAAAAATACAGCACCAACGACCGCATTTTACTTCCTAATCAACATGTACCTAAATTACTAAGTACCGTTATTATTTGTAAATGTTCATTTATATCTCTGCTGCATGATAGTATCAAATAAGACCTGTGTGGAGGGTTTCAGAGGATAGAGTACAAAGGCTGGTAGTGCAAACTGGGTAGCAGGTGGGTACATCGTAAAGGATTAAGGCCAGACCTCACTGGGTTGGCCTAAGTGGTAAGGAGGATGATGGTTAGATGCGTATTTGTGTTTGTACTGGAGTGTAACCTGTGGTGCTTTCCCAGCAGGAAGCACAGGATTGACGGATTGTAATGATCCAGGCAGGAAACAGAACACCACCCTCCCAACAGAGTTTTTGGAGACAGCATAGAGATAATCCCCCTTGAAGATCACCTACAAAAACTGTCAAGAGACAGATCTAATGCAAGGTCAACAAAAGGGAATTTTAATGTCTAATATAACTGCGAAAAATTCAATACGGTTGGAAATAAACTATTTTTTAATTTACTGTGAACTGGATAGTAACTAAACTTGTAAGTCAAAGTAGTGAGTCCTTGGTTTGCACTTGCATACTATAAGCTCAAAGTGCCTCACCTGTAAACTCTCTCCTGCTCACAAAAGTAAGACTGCTGGGGTGTGGCCTTTCAATGCAGTGTAAATAGACACTGTAACCAATAAGATAACCAATAAATTGTTTCTGCCAATTTAAAAAGGTGGCCATTATAAGGATCAAGTTTAAAGATACTGCTAAGTAAACTATAACTATGGTTATCTTCTGTACTGACATTACTTTGACTTTCTGTACAGATTCTGCATGTAAATCTGTGAAGTACATCCTGGCCTGTCTGTTGAAGGCATCAGCTACTAGTGACGACAAGTTCCTTGGATTACAGATTGTTTGTAAAAGTTCTATACGCACAAAGGCAATCAATCTCAAGTTTAAAAAGGGCTGTACACCTAAAAAAAAAACCATACACTAACGAGCACAATCTTACCCTTTCCTGACAAAAGTCAGACCAGCAAGCACACTTTTGAGCAGAAAGACAAATAATAACAATCAGGTATTTCTGTTAAATGAAAATTTCTGGATTGCCGACAACTGTTATAAAGTACAAGAAGTGGAGCCACTTAAAGTAAAAAAACTGATCATCTACTTTCTTATTTAGTGACAAATTCACAGGTGTACTAAGCCACTTAAGTGCTGCTAATGGCTGAAAATTACACATAAACTTTGATATTTTGTTTTAAACAGAGTATGAAGAAAGAAGGTGCTTTTCCTCCCAGAGTTTTCTCCTACAATAGATCCAGACTGACACTTTATTTTACTTAAAAAAAATAGTGCTCTATGAAGAACACTTCTGAAACTCCCCTCTCCATGGGAACAAGAACACAACATACAGCGCACATTCCTCTGGCCGTAGGAACTGAGATACTATAGATAACATTACTGATAGCAATACACTTTAAGAGCCAGGTGCATAAGCTTTTAACAAGGTTGGACTAAGCCCAGTAAAAACATAAGAGTCCATTCAGTTACCATTGTTGGAATTGGTCTGTCTGTGTTGGATCAATTCTAAGACTGTAAAAAACTGACAATCTTACATTTAATCCTGGTGGGGTAAGAGGAGTTTGTGCTCTTCTTCTCAACAGTTTCTTTTATCATTTTTTTAACAGGACAATTTCTGTCACTTTTCATGTGTACAGAGTATTAAGTGCAACACAATGAGTGCCTTGAAAATTAGGCAAAATTATGAACATACTTGAAATAAAATTGTGTCTATCTCCTCTTCCTAAGACGACTGCCTTGACAGCCATTATAGACTACATTTCATGTCTAATTTCACAGAGTGTGATTATGACAACTGCACATTCTCTCCCTTCCGATGAAGTAGGACAACACATCTCTAACAATGTGGTAGTTCTACTTATTTAAATGGCAAAGATCTCATAATTTAACAGTCTGGTAGTAAAACAAGATTTCCACAAAATGCTTTTGCAAGAGCATATATTAATAGAAAAATAGCTATGCCATTGTTTGCCTCTGGACATGCATCTTTCATTTGCTTCTATCAGCATTAATAGCAGTGTCAAACAGAACTGTGCTGAGGAAGAAATTTCCGACTAACCCAATATGTTTACAGGGTTGCTCACTGGGTGGCATTGACAGGCTCCCTAGTAACGGTTGCTTCCTAGCTAATTAGCGTTGACTAAGCTGCACCCGGTGAAAATGAGAGGACGACACATATGTGGCACGCTCACAGAAACTGCTGACGGAACAAATTCACACACAACATCAATCATTTCCTCAATCAGATTAATCACTAAAAAGATAAAAAGTTGCATGTACAAGTGTGTACACATTTGCACATATATTTTCAACATAGTCTGTAAAAGCTATGTAATATTTGTGTATAAGACTAATGCAGTGGATTTGATGAAAAGGTCGTTTCCCAGACTGAAGATGGGTTCCATTTAAGTTAGCTGTATGTCAAAAGCACTGCCTCCACACTGTGACGAGTGGAGGCCAAACATTCGGCATTATCATGCATAATTACAGCATATTTCTAGTTCTGCATCACCATGACAACACGTCTGCATATTTAATTTTTCTGCATATTTACTGGACATGTCCCTGTTATCTAACAATCAAAATACCAGCAGCGTGTTTTTAGAACACTAAAGCACAGCTAAGCTCATAACAGCATTGGAGGTGTTTCCATGTATCAGTGAGGAACACAACCGTTTTAACAGGCCAACTAGCACATTTGTGCAGTCAAGGGAGCTGACCTACAAGCTCTTCAAAACACTACTGTGAATGAGAGAGATGGTAAGAACAACCCAGGTTTTAACAGAGACCTTCAACAAGAATCAGAGAGGCAATCATTGATGCTGATGGACACAACTGCAGATAAGGTTAAATCTCTTCACTGAAGCTGAGAGAATGGCATTGCATTAGAGGGACTATAACATTTACTTGCAGCTAAGCAGGAAAAATGGCTAATTTGCTACCACTGCAAAAGCTGTATAAGCACAACAAATGTCCCACTGTTTTAACCTATTATAACAATAGCTCTTTTTATGCTTCATGGCCCAACATGCATAGTTATGGATCAAGCTTATGAGTTGTGGTGACAGGAAAGACATAAGCAAAGGGAGGCGTTAAATAAAAGGGAACATGTAATTACTAAAATAAATAGACACAACGAAACCTGTAAACAGCTAACATGACTTCCAGGTGGGCAAAATCAATACTCGGCGAGATTCTGTCTTCATGTGCATGACCACTAGTGACACATGAAGTTTGTTTGCGTGAAATAGAGAAAAACCTTTCCAAGGTACTGGGATTAATGGAGAAGGCATGGCTTTAGTTGGCTATAGGTCAATAGGTAGAGGACTCAGAGTCTGTTATGCACCACAATCAAAATCTAGCAGACATATCAGAGTTTTAAGTGTAGTTAGCATCTTTTATTTATGTTGTTTGTTAGCTTTTAAATGGCATTGGACTTGCACAGCATTAGTGGTTATGCTAATGTAAACTCTCATTCTCTGTGGTGATTAGTCTTCTCTGTGTTGCAGGTTTGAGGTTTGTTTGCCAGTGATTGGCCTTTAAATATATGACGTACTAAATTTAGCTTGCACAGAGTATGTTTGAGTCTAAGATTTTAGAAAAATACACAAACATTTCCTCCTTCAGAAGAGGAATTTGAAAACACTCCCCTAGTGACAAATTCTGGTTGAACACAAGTCAATTTAGCCAAAATCTGACTTTTTCAGGGAAATACACACAAGAAAAACACGTCTAAAATGGAGGGATCTTTAATTTTATCTACATAGTTTAAACAGTTTAATTTCAGTGTGATCAGTCTCTCACAGTAAAATGTCATATTGAAAAATGTTGTATTCAAAAAGCAACAACAATGTGTTTGTTTATTTGGGGGAACAGTGCAAATAATATCATAGGGGTTAACAGTCACAGGAGAGTCCACTTACAGTAAGTGCAATGATATTGTTGGTCACCTGAACCACACAAAAAGTCTAAGCACGAAACCAAATAAACAACAGGAAGAAACAGCAGCTCAATAAAACAGCCTGGTTTCAGCATGCAGTATGTCAAAGCATCAGGTATCAGAGCTTATTGTAATATCTTCACTAATTAGATTCAGTCATCTGTCCTTCTATGCTCTAACACTGGAGGGGAAATTTGACACTGAAGGATGTTGGGGGAGACAGCAGGGGGTAGAGGGGAGATGGGCAAGGGGAGGAGAGAGAAAAGGAGATGCACACCACACCTCTCCTCTTCAAAAACATCTACATTATTGATAAAGCCTAGCTTCTGCAGGGAGGGACCACGGCACACTGATCCTCCATATCTCAAGCATGAGCAACCAACACAGACAGCACACTGGCAGCTCTATCTGAATCAGTCTTCCTAAAGACCAAACACACTAGTGTGAGATAAAGCAGCAGCACAGAAGATGGCAACGAGAGGCAATAAAAAGTAAATGCAGTAGAGAGGATGAGAGAGGATGAAAGAAGGAGCAGGGAGTTAGAGAAAAAAAACTGTCTTGAAAACAAAGATAAAAAGGTGAGCCTGTCAGATGGCTGGGATGGGCGGAAACCAGCTGAACAACAACCCTGCTGAATAAAAACCTGATATTAAATGAAGGCAGAGATGTGAGGAGAGGAAGGGGAGGAGGGAGGGGATAAGGGCTGCAAAGAGAAGGCAGCAGCAGAAGCAGCACTCGTGACACAGTTAGCGACAGCGCTTGTTTGTTCGGCACTGCCATGCTCGCTCGCTCAGCTCCACTTGCTACGAATCTTCTGCTGTTGTCAAGGTAACAAGCTCTCTGGACTGGGAAAAAAAATCTTCACATTCAAAGGTTGTCTTTTCAAATGCTGGCCTCAACCTGAGGCTTGCATGTGTTCTCAATATACAGACTACGAAATTGAAGGCACCTTCAGCTTGGCAGTGTTACTAAGACAAGCACTTTTCCTATTTCCATGAAATCTTAACACTCCCTGTACATATCACTGTCAATGTTTCTCTTATGTTGCCAAATTCAAATGAAAATTTGGGTAAAACAACCATAACACAGTTGTAAGAAACATTCAAAGTTACGATGTTTAGAGTTACTTTATTAAGATTAAGCAATTAAATGAATCCTACGCCTCATCAACAGTAAAAAAAAATCCAACCAAGAACTCTCCTGCAGGTTAAGTACAATCTAATTTGATAACTTAAAACATCTATAAAAATGTACCAAGTTTATCATTACAGGGATTCATATTATACAAACTGAGGTATAAACTTAGGCCTACAACATGCACTCGTGCTCATAATTTATGACCTAAAACAGCTTTGGCTGGAAGAGCAACAGATCAATTTAGCGAGAGTTGTTGTGTGCTAAGTCCTTCAGTCAGCTACGCTCTCTGGAAGTCCAAACTAAGATTACTTTTCTACTCTTCACTGGTCTTTTCATAAAACTGGGTAGTCTCTGGAACAGGAAGATGTAAATGTTTTTTAAATTGGTGCAAACAGACTAGGCAAAACAAAGAAAAGGGACTGTGGTATTCCCTTTTGCTGAAAACTGAGTAAACCTTCAGCCACCAGAATGCACTGCACTTCACTGGACAATTAACCATTCTGATATTGCAAGTTGGAGGGAGCAAGGTTTTTTGCTAATCTGTTTTGAAAGTTAAAACAATATGCTGGACCGCTGATAATTATTTTGTAATACAACTAACAGTACATTGAAAAATGTCTTTAAAAACATTTTAGTAAAGAAATAAGCTATGCAATAATGCATCTAAGCACTGTCTAATTTTAAAGTCCAAGCAAAATAAAGTGAGCAGTGTTTTTTTTTTTTTTTTTTTACAGATTTCCATTCTGGACCAATGACACAGTGAACAGTTAGTAATTATTTAACCCTGCTGTGGGGCTTTCCTATGCAATGTTCAAGATCACAAAATGATTACAAGATCATAAATAATAATAATAATAATAATAATAATAATAATAATAATAATAATAATAATAATAATAATAATAATAATAATAA
>JAPZDZ010000001.1:11185799-11201379 GCA_029783805.1 Acanthurus tennentii | reverse complement strand
TCTAGTCTAATATGGATGAATTCACAGTGTATGTGTGCTAAAGGATAATTTCCTCTATTTAGCTAACACTGGCACACAGGCAAGTCAATATCTTGGTAAAAGAAATTGCTTGGCTCAATTTGATCAGGTTATTGCATGTGCAAGTCTTTAAGTATCATGCATGATGCCATTTTGACCCTCACACAGATTGATTACAGGCCTCTTTTGTATTCTGCTGGACTTGACTTTAAGAGCCCTTCTTCTCACCCACAGACTTGAAACACAAACAAACACTGCTGACTTTCTGATATTTCTTATTTCATCAATTTTAGGAAAGCTGTCTAAACACCAAAGTGAGTGGGCATGAATTTGAACAGAATAGAACCACTGCAAAGCATGTCGGTTATGCACGTATGTGTTAAGACAATAAAGCCTTTAAAGAGTTGTCACCAAAAATAAACATGCTGCATTACACCTAAGGCTACTGGAGTATACGATCAGACTATACAATAGCCAAGACCATGAACAATGGTTACCAACCAAGAACATACACACACCCACGCTGTATGACTGTTGTGTATGTTATTTTTTCTCTCACTTTTAGGATGAGGGAAGAAAAATCTCATGAGGGTCTGCTGCAGAGGGCTTTGATCTCTCAAATTAAAGTCAACTTACAATGACTGCTGCCATATGCACAATAGAGTAGAAAAATACAGGACTCTGGAAAATATAATTAAATAGAATTATCCACTAGGGCTGGGACAACATGCTCATAAATTCAGAAATAGTTAAAGAGTTATGACTCTAAGTGAATCAACTATTTTTTTCAACCCTACTATGACTACATTTTTTGGTCTGAAAATATCAACTTTATTTAACACATCATATACATCTATTAATCTATTAATTAATACATCTATTTCAGACCTTTTGGATATAAAATGTCATCAATTTATCATCAATTTATGTTATCAGACATTTATTTGAAATTTTGTCATAATTAACACAATACTTTTTGAGTTTTGGCCAAAAATATGTTTTAAGGTCACCTAGACCAATCTCTGATTCTAATTCTTGAATCCACAAGCAAAGAAAAACTACTACCTTATCAAAACAACAACAACAAAAAAATGTGAATACAAATTTATATTCAGGACAACAGAAGAGGCATACCAAGTACATTGTATTTCTTTACTCTTCCCAAAAGTGCAGGAGACTAAAAGCAGAAAAACACCATGGCTGTAGGTGTGCGCACATAATTTACTATGATTGTGGCGGAGGAGGAAACAAGGCAAACAGTTAGGTCCAACGCCCTTGGCTTCCTGCAAGCAGTGCTTCCTGAGGAACCACGGCTACTGCATAGAGGAGATGGAGGCGAGACAGTCAGAGAGTGAGGGGAGATGAGTATGAGAGGATGCAGTGTGCAAGCGTACAGCTAGGCTTTCAGATGTAAAGATGGGGAAGCCATAGATGGCAGATAGAAAGTGCAAGTAGAAGAGGGAGAGCACAGAGGTGTTGGTGGGCGGACTGACAGAGGGCAAGAGCTGAGTGTGTGAGGGAGCAGCATAACAGTACACCAGAGAGCTGAGTTCAGCAGACAAACTAATCTATCTAAGACTCACAGGGTGTGATATGATAAAATGTAGCAGATAATTTGCACAAGTAGTGTATGGTACCAATGTCTGTACTTAGTGGTACTAACAAGTATCACTTCACGTAAAACTAATCTGTTCCAAATTTCAGTACCAATAAACACATTTTTAAGAGTTTTAAGAGAATGAGAGACAGAGGCTATGTGACAGCTCTAAGCTTGCTCAGGTCACAGTAAAGTGAGACAGGGAAATTGAAAGCTGGAAGCAGTCGCAACACTCTTAAGAACTCACAGACAGCACTTGCTGCAATGTAATGCAAAATGCAAAGCTGGAGAGGGCATGTATCTAACCTGAGGAAACTCCTAGTAAAAGACAAAAAACATTTTAAAGCTAAACCGTGTATCGCGTTGATAGCCTGAAAGCTAAGTCCTCTGCAGCAGTCACAGCTAAAACTTGACATGCTTGTAGCATTGGCAAAAAAGTGGAATCTTCCGAGGACTAAAGAAGAAATTGAAGTGCAGCATTGACGACTTCATCAACATCTTAATGTAACTAAAAAGGTAGTTGTGTAAGTGGTTGTTGGAGATCACATGGCTTTTTGTTCTATCATGAATCATATTAACAACCATTTAAAAACTGGATTGTTTAACACTTGGAAATAAATGTCAATTTTTTGGCATGTCCAACACAATGGGTCTCAGAATCGGAGTCTCAGAATAGCTTTGATTAGCCTGCAGTTAATATGTGGGCAATTTTGAATTTTTTTTTTTTTTTTTTTTTGCTGAAGCCTCACACATGTCAGCCTTTTCTTTTGCATTGAGCAGTGTAGGGAGATGAAACAGAGTGAACTGGAAAAAGAGAAGAAGTGATTCTGCTGTAAGGCAAATACAACTTATACGCAGTTTGAAGAATAGCCCAACTAAGAGTTTTTATGTAGTAGGCTTAGCAATATTGTTAAATGTGAACTGTGAATGTGCTATGATTTTGCAGGGAACAGGAGTTTGTATATTGACAGAACTGATTTTACATTGGCAACATTTAGGGAATCGCACAAGGACAAAATATGATGTAACCCAAGGCACACTTGACCTTACTCCTTTAAGTTGATGGACCCAAAACCCCAGTGCCCCTTCAACTCACCACTTCAAATTTAGCCCTGTGTTACTAAATAATTAAATAGGAAAAACATTCATAATAGAACAGCTGTAGCTTTGAATAGATTTCAATTCTGAACTCTTGACAAGAGAAAAGTTCAATCTCAAGCATTCAATGTTGGTGCCACATCATGCATTTTACCATTATTCAGACCATTTAATGTTGGAACTTCAATATATAAGATTTGAAAGCTGGCTACAAATAGACAATTTTAACGTAGGAAGTCATCAGCCTCAGAGTTTACTACCTGACTTCCAGGAGTGATTTTCTGACATCATAGCCCATGAATGTTATATATTTTTGTTAGATGACTCAGTTTTCCTAAATCAAAGGTTTACGCAGAGCAGGTCCACAACGTTCACCTTGGTGAAATACTACCAAAAAAAGGGGAACATTTGCAAAAAACCTATAATTTAGCAATTTTGAAGATTTTGAAGATGATTTACACTTTATAGAGAAAAAAAACACTTAAAAAATAGTGGAAGAATGTATTCAAAATAAAAAAAATTGCAAATGAATAGGACCAACAATATTAAGTATACATAATATGTAGTACTTGCGCTAAACACATGAAAAAAACTGGTATGATCCTTTAACTGCAAATCTTTTCTAAGAAAACTGTACATTCAATGAGGCTATGCAGTGATTGTGGGTGAGAACTGGCTTTGCATAAGTAATGAGGAGGAATAAAAGACTGTCCTACATCCAAGCCAGAGATTACATTGCTGGCTGCTGTTTCTATAAAAAGATCACTGCAGGGAGTATGAGTGACACAAGCACACACACAAGCACACACACACCCTCTCAAACACACAGATGGGCACAAAAACAAGGCAGTATATTTATAGGAAAGAAGGTTCTAGTATCAAAAGTACTTTAAAGATCAGCGTCTGGTTAACTCTAAACACCCAATCACAGGTCTGTGACTATTCCAAGCCTTGGCAGACAAACACAGTAAAAAGCTGGAAAGATTATTGGTAGCTCCAGGGCCAACTTAAAATGTCTTCTTTATTTCCTGTTCTCCTATTTTCCACTTCTCATTTAGACTGCTTCCTTTCTGGGCAAAACAAATACCTGAGTGAAGCGTCTTCACAATATGACACAGGGATACAATGTGGACGTACAAGCCTCGATAAGAGGGCCTAACACATACCAGACTTAAGCTTTAAGAACTGCTCCGTGCTGCCACATATTCAGGAGGGAAAGTCCCTGTGCTGGCTGACTGAAGATGATGTTATTTTCCACTGACTGCTGACTGTTCTGGTTGAGCACAATGGCTAATTCCTACCCCTGCACCAAAAAAGAGTTAAGACAGTTTCTCTTCACCATGTATGTGACTTTTTAACAAAACTGTACAAACTATTATTTCGAAACTTGATCAGGCAGCCATCAACAGTTACTGTGGTATATTCTGTCAACTATGTTTTCCTCAACTAATGTTAAATCTAAAGTGTTAGAATTTGAAGTCTACCCTGTAAAGATTTGTACTTTCCTGAGTTGATACCCTCTTATTGCTGGGGTTTTCCACTAACAGTACCACAATGATGACTCATAATAGAGAAAGAAACAAACATTTACATTTGATGAGCTTTAAACTGATTTCTTTTGACCTTTTTGCTTTAATGAAATTGCTAACTTGTTATCTCATTCTGAATCTTACCCTTAAACTTAAAACCAAAAGTTAAGCAACACCACTGCATTGTAGTGCACTTTAAAGCAATACATAGTGCACTGCAATGCACTCTACAGCAATGTAGAGGATGAGAGAGTAGGTGAGATGAAAACGGTAACATCATGTCTTCCTATATTTATACAATTTCTTCAGACTTTCTTCAACATTTCTACGAGTTTTCACTCCATGCAGGTCAACACAGAATTTGCAGGAACTAAACATATAAATTTTAACAATTTACAAACTGAAATGGGTTTAACAGCAACAATCACGTTGACTAGAGAAAAAATGTAATAGGAGGCAGTAGTACCAGTTGTAGTGATAGTGCCAATAGTTTCAGAAGCCACAACGCTGCACATCTCAGTATACTGCTATGAGAAAGTACTGCACTATTCTGCAAAGTCCTCGCAGCAACAATCATTTATCTCCCAACAACATCATCACAAGTCAGCAGTTGATCCACACTACTCCTTTCAAAAAGTATTCTACCTGGAATGTGACCTTTAACATGTTTAGCCCAGACACAGCAAACAAAAAAGGACTAGCTGTGGCTAACACCGCCTGGGTCTGGGAAATAGAGTTGAACCTGAACACACTGCAAAGACAACAGCCAACAGCGAACTCAAACATATGTCTTGTGCCTGCGTGAGAGGAAATAATTCATCATACTAGCAGGTGGCATAAGTATGTATTTGTGATTCAAAAACAGAAACTAAAACAACCCATGGCCTGGGATTGTGAATATATAAACTCTTATATGATATAGCCAGCTTGTACCTTTTTGGAACAGCCACAAGCCATTTGTAGGCCTGATGTTTGTCTTGGCCTTCTCGCCAATACACTGCTTTTTTCTAGATGACGTTGAATTTTTTTACGCAAATGTTTATCCAGATATTAGTTTTTTGTCCATTTTTAATCTCCAGTGTCTCTTTAAATTAATGTGCAGGCTGTGGTTTGTGATACATAACTGTTGCTAGTCTGAACATGTGTGATATATTCCCCAAAATGCCTCTCAATCAATGTCAGATGCACACCTCTGAGGACATCCATGTTATCCTGGAAAGCTAGATGAACTCCAAAAAAAAAAAAAATGACACACTGGCCTCATTTGTCTGAACTACAGTTTGTGTCTGAAGCCCCTAATGAGTTACAGAAAAGTCTTTTACCAGCCAGTAGCACAATATGACCTCCATTACAGTGAGCCAGGAACAAGAAATTGAAAATCCACAACCCATACAGGCTTCATAAATAAGCCTTGATAAAGAACTCAACTCACACAAGTAAATCATCAGTTTGAAGGCAATTACCCACAAAATATGCAGATAGCAAAGCACAAAAACCAGCATCAACAATAGGTGTAACAGTGAAGTGCTGTTAAAACGGACACTGGAATGAATCACAACCTCTTTATAGCCACCAGCCTTGTTGTAAAGACAGAAAAGAGCTGAGTGGTGAAAATGCATGTACTGGTCAAAAAGGGTGCTTAGATCCTTTGTGTAAAGTATACAGCATGCTTGCGGGGGGGGGACACACACAAAGTATGGCCAAACGTATTGGTGAGCAGGGGTATGGGCCCCGACTGACGGACCTCATCTCTTTGGTATTTAGGTATGCCTTTGCTTTTCATTCACATCCCACCCGCACAGGCGCAGAGGCCCATCTCCCCACAGTCCTACCCTCCCCCCTTCCTGTTGTTGCATTTCAATGTAAATGGGTGAATGAATGGCTGCAGCTGGCCCATCAAAAGGACAGCCCCACTGAAGGGCCTTGGTGATTGAGATTCAGCCAGGCCACACCACCTCTACCATCCCCCACCCAACACTTTGTCCTAACACCCTTACCCCCTGTCTCAGCTTATAGCTTTTGCCCAGCATGAAGAGGTTGGTTAGGCACAAGAGGGCTTAAGGAAAACTGATATGGCTGTATAGCTGTAGCACAACTGAAGTCAGCATTAGAGTATTTTCTTGCAGATACAACAAATCCTGGATGTATCTTATTCATTTCAGAGGTGACAAAGGTGAGTTACAGACACAGCACAAAAACACATCTATTCTACACAGCCAAAGGATTACTACTGTGCAGAATACCTTGAAGCTTTGTTTATAATGTTATCATTTATATTCTAAATCAACATTAGATGTAACTAAACAAACAATTTCGCGCAGTAGCCTTCAGTGGTGATGAGTATCACTTAGAAACTATAACCAACCAGATAGCCCTATGGGTGGTAAAATGAGCTTAACTATAGGCTGGTGACTGTATTAGGGCCAATGCTAAAGCCCTATTCCCTACCTCAATAAAACCAAGCTAAATTGCTGTCTGCCAGCAACAATGAACATATAATAATAGCAATACAGAACCAGAAAATATATAATTCTCTAATATTCACTCTCAGACTTGTGCTGTGTTGGGTTTTGTAACAGGGCTTTCTAGATTTAAAGAAACATATGGGTAGGTCACCTAAGCTTTATACAGGTATGGCAAACCCTTAAAAAGGGCCTGAAGACTGAGGAGGAGAAACACAGAAAGCAAGTGAGTCCAGGCAAGCAAGCCTTTCTTGTCTTTTTCTCTGTGTGTCAGCAACAGGCTGAAAAGACCAGAACAGCCGAGCCTAGAGGGACACACCACACAGACTGTCTCTGCCATCAGCTCCCAGACCTGGCCGACTAACCTCATAACATTTCTAATGCCACGTATGGATAATAAATCCTCCTTTGCAGCCTCCTGCTCAGTTGCACATCCAATCAAAAATACCAACTGCTGTCTCCAGATCTGCACCACACTTAAATCATTGTTGCCCAGACTGAAGCACGCAGCCATTTGAATTACAACGTTACCTACACAGATTCACTCAGTGAACACATGCACAGATGTGAGGGTGCTTTTTATTGCCAAGACTTTCACCTATTATCATCACTTTCAAAGATAAACCCTTGAGTCCTATCTGTAATTGTTATTGAGGGGTCATGTTCGTCCAAGGGAAATCATTTAAATCGGCAGTAGATAAGTTCACTTGTAGAATTCACTGTGCGAAAATATTCTGACTCAAACTTACAGCGCCTGAGTCTTATTTGCGTTATTCATAATGAAACCGAAAGTGTAATTAAACACAAGTCTTTGGGTCTACACAGATATTTTAGGTCTTAAACTAAGTTAATATTCGACCAGATAATACTTAACAGGAATTTCCCACATTTCTGCTGGACCGTGAGCTGTTCCAAAACAAATGTATCCGTGCAAGACGAAACTCTGCACCAAACACTTTTTTACTAAAACCGTACAGCAATTACAACAACTGCTTTAAATCATCTTAAACTAAACATATGTTTACATATGTTACTTTAGTTAACATTACCTACATATTGGAATCCTTATTAATTTAAATCAATAAGTTGAAAAAGCTTAGCTGCCAGTCAGATCACGTCATACTGAATCTATACCAGAATGGCAAGACATATCAAACGCTGGAGGCAAACTCCTGTGAGATGCCAAGTATAAAATGTTCCAAATACCTGAAATTATGATTAAGAATATCAGCAAAAAACAAGACAGGAAAAAAAAATCTCCTTTCCAAATTTCGATCAGAGAGATCAAAAGCCAAGTCTGTAAAAAGCATATTTCTGGAGAAGTAGCAGTATGCCAGAATAGAGAACCTTTTCCCTTTGATGTGCAGAGACTCAGGAAAGAGAAAATATTATTGAGAGCAGCGCAGGGGAAGGCTAGGAAGTAGGCACAACCTAGCACGAGTTAAAGACGCCATCATCCATCAGGACCTCCTAAAGCCTGAAATGAGGCTCTACAGTCCCTGAGGGAAACAGCAGGATCGGGGCCCGCCATTTTGTTCCATTTCACTTCGAGGATAGGGGAGGGGGCAAAGGACTAGGCTGAATTTCAGAGGGCTTCAGATGCCATTTGGTTATCCGCACAGATTTAACTGGTAGAACAGCAACTATAAAAGATTTACACAACTCCTACAGGGAGAAAGAGTGGAGAGTAAAAGAGAAATTGAGACAAAGAAGGAAGAAGAAAGGCAGAGACAAACAAAGACAGGCAAGAAACAAGAGTAGCCATGCTTGTTTACCTAAAAGGACCACACTCTCAAGAGGGGGAGGGGAGCGGCTGCACGGTCAGAAGGCAGGCCGAGTGGGTGCTGGAGTCGCAGCTCTTTTTACCTCTTGCAACAACCATAACTATCTGTTTTATTCTTTGAACCTCAGTAAGGTTTCTCAGTTATATTCAGACAGAAACTGTTCAATGTACTGCCTGCTATGTAAGCCACCTACGCAAACCATTATTATATAATATATCTTATCATATTGGAAAAAAAACAACTTTTTCTGTCAGTAAAGGTCTCATATTTAGAAATTTTAACAAGATCAACAGTATTTTTGGTCACTATTTAAAATGTCACATCAGGCAATGGAACCAAATTAAAGGTGCAACAATATTTTTTGGGGATATTACTTGGTTAGTCATTTACAGAATAAATATTATGTAAACACATTCAGAGACTTACATTGAATTTTTTGCAGAGTGATGTGCTAATCAATTAACAGACAGTTGATATGTTTACCTGAAATACAACTCCCATTCAGTGATTCTGAAAGGTTGTTACTAAATTCTGTCACATTTTGGTTTGTCTCTAACTCAGCCTTTTAGTCAGCCTAACAAATATCAGGCAGGCAACCAGAGAAAGAGATGGGCAAAAAAATACCGGAGATAAAGGAGGAGAAACTAAACAATAAGGCATGCTTACTAGGGATGGGTGATTAAACAGTGGTTTGATTTTTATTTAAGTATTGTTTTTTGCCATTTCTGTCCCATCATAACAAATATTCTTCTTTGTTTTTACCAGCATCTGGTAATTACATAATACTACATAGCATCTTGTTATTACAAGGCACAGGTTCAACTTATGCTGCATTTGCTTTTCTGAACGAGGGCAGTTTTCATTTGTTACAGCATTGTGAGTCCTAATGGATGCCAGATACAAGCAGGAGATTGAACAGACAGGTACACAAGCAATCCTAAGTAAGCATAAGAGACTTATGTGTGGTAACAAAGGAAATGGAGTCTGCACGCTGTGACTAAATGGTTCATTGGCAAGCCTAGTATTTGATGCCTACTATTGACCATTATTCTGGCTAGCTTAAGTTAGCTGGAGTAGCACAGTCATTTCTCCATATCCTAACTCAAGTAAAAACTATACATAAAATGACCTAATAAAGCCAGTCTTGTGTATAATTACTAAAATCACAAATGGGATGAGGTATTAGTCTCTTGTCCACTGATTAAGGTGCACATTGCATAAAAAAAGTTCAAACAATTTAACTCTGGCAGTGGCGTGTATGTGTGTGACAAGCATGATTGCCACAGTTTCATGGGATTGCATCTGCTAGTTGCTCCACCGGTCAGATTGCTGCCACTTCTTATTGAAGATGAAGTACTAGTTGTGTCAATTGCTCATCAGTTGAAAAAACCTTGACTGTAGTGTGGCGCGCATGGACTGGCAGATATCCTGTATTAGAGTACTGTTGTCATTAGTCTGAGTTTGATGTGTAAGAGACACAGAGAGACAAGAGTCAAAGCAGTAGAAGGGCATAAACATCTACGCATTGCTTGCTTCTATTAAACCAATTGTCTAACCCTAAGCTACTGTCGTATCTCACGTGCTGAACCCAGCAAAACTCCATTTCCTGTTGCAGGCAGGGACAATGGCTTAGTTCTCAGATGATACTTAGCAACAGAGGCAAAATCTAGCCAACACTAATGAAATAAGCCAAAATTGACATAGCACCTTGAAATGGAATTAATGTGCTGCATGAAATGTTAATCTACATAACCAAAGGTTTGCAAATGCACACTACAGAGGGTGTGAAGAGACATATTCTTAACTACAGCTGACTTGTATAGGACCTCCGGGCTAGTATATGAAATCCTCCATTAGGTACACCATGTGATCGAAATAATAACTGTCAAACTTTTGTTTTTATCTCTACACAGTGGCACATGGGGGGCAGCAATCCCAGAGTGCAAATTTTAACAGAAACATTTTGGCAGTGCACCAGTTCTTGTGCATAAGCTGTGCATGCTGTTGGCTTGCCACAGTTACTCAAGCTCATGCAATGTGTGGTGCACGAGAGGATTATGGTTTGCCAGCTAGTTCTGGCAAAAATGGACAACAGTTAGTGACAAACTGCTTGTTAACAATGAACAATTGAGGTTGAATATGCTTATGGACACACTTAAAAATGCTATTTATGGCGACATTACGCAAATCTATTTACTGGCAAAACATGTCACAAACAAACTGGAAGGTGAGTCCTGTTCAATGAAACCATACTCAGTCTCAGGAATACAGGATTTAAGCATTTGGTTAGATTGCTACAACTCTGTTTCAATGTGCCTTTATATGTACATGACTCCATTGTGCTGCCATGTGTAAACAAGCACATGTTGTTCAAGAATTACTGAGCATTACTGACATATGTGATACTGTTTTTTGGTTATCTGTTATTTTTCATTGATTATATGACAGAATTTGAATACCTCAACTGTTACATTAAGAACTGTGGACAAGGAGCCAATCTTGGATTTTTGCATTAATTTTTATAAATGACAAAAAAAATATTTTCAACATTTTGCTGTTTTCCCTACTGTATTGAAAATGTAGCAAACCATGAACCTTTCATCAAGGTACGTAAAAAGCCACAAAATGTCTGCCATCACACCCCTAACAACTACAGATCTATGAATTATGTGTCTATATACTCAAAATTTCAAAGAAAAACGACCCTCAATTGTCAAACTGATTGCCAAACCTTGTAACAATAATTACACCTTTTGTGTTAAAGAGAAACTTCATATTCAACAAGACTGTCTTCTGTATGTGGAGTCTCACATTCACAATGTAAACAAATCAATCATATATGGCAAAATAAAAGAAATAAATTATGACAAGAATTTTCCTAAAACACCTAGTTTACATCTAAATCCCATGCATCAGATCTGCATGTATAACAGAATATGCATTTTATACTGTCTGCACTGAATCAGAGAGAAATAAGACCTGTGCACGCACAAGGGAGACAGAGATATGCATCACTGCCTCTGCAGTGTAGTCAACATGAACGCCCCAACAAGCTAAAACACTCTCAGTATCTTGGTGGAAAACACCACCAGCGGCACTGCAGTGTTTTCTTCAGCACTGGTACTGCACCAAAGTGAAGAGCTTCTCTTCCATATTCCATTTCCTCTGCAGCTCATCAAAAAACCTAGTATGTTGTGCGCCACAATTACTTGTTATTTAATACAGAAAACACAGGGACACCACTGAACTAACTAAAGTAATTGTGACAGTTACCCAGCCCACTGTTAGTCTGCTTACTGTACAGACAGCCAACAATCGAGATAGCATGTGAGCATTACAAGGCACAGATCTTTTAATAGTCTGACAAAACAAACAAATGCCATTGTGAGTTTTAGTTATTACAATCCACTTTATTGCTTCTAATATATCCAGGATTGTAGCACATCCACTATGCCATTTTGCAGCCCATCAGATGAATAAGTCATAGTGCTGGATGACAAGAATTTATAAGGCTGTGCACTATAAATTGGAAAAGCAGGTATACCAGTATTACTTAAGATCAACAAAAATAGGTCAACGTTGTTATGGCACTCCCTTGAGAAATGTATTGACAATTGTTTTCTAGGTGGTGAGTGCCAATATGTGCTAATCTGCAGTCCATTTGAGCATAGGGTTATTGTAAAACTTATTATGGATAGACATAGTAAGTTCATTAATTTCTTTTTTTAAGACAAGCCTTCCAAAACACATTCAAAACATAAGACCTGTTAATCTATTAATGCATATACTTATAGATCCGTGATTGTTATCAATGACTGAAACGTTAACTTTACATTTTAATATCATTACAATTAATTATGTAACGTTAAAACACTACTAGTATCAGTGCCATCATACATAAGCAACAGTTCTTTCTACTAAATTGATTTTTTTCAATCAAGTCAATGTTTCTCCGAATGTGCAAAATGTATGCCTTCACGGCCAATTCATCAACAATTCAAAAAACACAGCTAAGCATAACCATTGAGATGCTGTGCTCAAGAAGTACAGCAGCATAAAAAAATCCTCGCGTTTCCACTGAAACAACGCAACTCATATATAAAAATAACCAAGAAGCCTGTTTAAAGCGTTGTCGTGCAAAAACGTCTTAAATAAATGAGGATATTGCAAGTTGACCTTTGTCGCAACAGACCCAAACCGAGTTAACCACAGGGGCAGCAATAGTCAGTTTGTTGTTGTTTAAGGGTTAGCTATGCAGGGTCAGTTAAATATGACTTACCTCTGTCTGAATTTCCACAATTTCAATCAGTTATCTGAATTATTAATGTTTAGTCTATGCCGCGATGTTTTCGGCCGATGCTGGATGATCCCATTTGTTGCCGTCGGTTTAGGACAGACTGGTCCGGAGACATCCGCATAAACTCGCGACGACCATCGCAGCTCGACAGCAGCTCGCTAGGATCGAGGCTAGTGCTAGCTTGTTAAAACCGTGCAGACCAAAAGACGTCCAGAGAAAAAACAATAAAATATCCACGATTAATCGTTTACAGCGCAGCTATTTCATCTTCATCACAAACAACGAACCTTTAACACTCCATCTGTAAAACGGTAGACTTGCTTGGTTGAACGTAAACCATCAAAAGATCATATTTTGTTTCGGTTTAATCCTCTCCGCCAACCCATTCGAGCGGTTTTCGAGCGGCCTTTGACTTCAATGTGTGGACGCTAGGGACGGAAACGCTTCGGGAATGAAACGAGCATCCTGATTGGCGCTGGAGCTGTAGGCGTATACCATTTCTGCACAGGATGAAAAAGACGCCATTTTGGATCCACATAGCATCCTGCTCTCGCTTCAGAATAAACACAAGCTGGGCTCCAACGTGGCTGACCGCAGTGAACAGTTTCAAACGCAAGGGACCACACTCCATTATATAGTTGGAGCTCAAGAAAAGGAAATGGAGTACATGCATTGGGTGCACTCGTTTTCTACATTTGTGGAAACCTATGGCATTCTTTATTTTCTTTTTTAGTAACAAGAAACTTTTTTATGACTCTGATTTCGATTAATAATCTAATTTGGTAAAGATGCACATTACATTTAGTTTCATTATGTAAGTGTAATATTAAAAAAAAAAAAACCGACGAGGAAATCTACCGAAAAAAATTCTTACATTACAGTAATTATTTGCAAATTTCTCAAAAATTGAAGTCAAACAAGTAGTTGTATTCACAATAAATATTGATGCTATTTAAGATTGTAAGCTTGTTTTCGATGGAGGGGTCAAACGTAGAGCAAGACAAATGGGTCAGAGGACACCGAGTTGTTGAGTAAACGGTGCGGGCTGGTGCACAAACATGACGCACCCATGGTCAAAATGAAACGCGAATGGATGAAAGGAGGGCTCCAATTTGCTCAAAGAAAACGTATCTATTCTCATTGGTTCATTGGATATGTCACTCAAACTGATCCGTACACGTAGCTAATCACGACATCAATGTCTCGACTATTTACAACAGCGATAGGCACAGAACGGGCAGCAATCCTTAATGTATCCATGTGCGCATGCAAGAGAAGGAGAAGGAAGTCATTATCTCCCTAAATGATTACTTGGAAGGAAAACGAAGGACTATTGTCCGTGCGTGGTATTTCCACGTTTCTCCGTTGTAGAACGTGTGATTTGCTATTTTATTTTATTGATCTGGATCTCATAGGTGATAAAAAATGTGTTTCTATGCTTTCGTTTTGCATAATAATGCACCTAGGTGTACTGAATCCCGAGTCCTTGTCAGTCAGCTAATGGCGCACTCTGCTGGAGTACCTCTATAGTGTCAGCACACATCAAAATAATATTTCCAGGTCCCACTTCATAAAGGTCCAGTTCAGATAAGCCAGATTTTCACAAATGAACAGAGAAATATTTAAGACGGTGCAATTTTATCCTTACTTTCAAAACATTATGCCCACTACTATTTTTTTCGGCGCAAAATAATAAAAAATATTTTTTATTTTTCTATTTGTTTCCCATTTTGTTTGTTTTTAACCTTTTCTACCCAGTGTAATTATTGTTTTGCAGTATTGTCTAATAAAATCATATACTGAACTTATATTATGTGTTTTAGAAGTTATTGTTTATTACTGCGTATATTGACTGTGGAGCATCTGCAGTAGGCTACGCATGAGATGAGATCTGTAAGGGCTTTGTCTTTGCCACACAAGCACAGAAGTGTCACTAAGTACAAGCCAAACTATAAGCCTACACTGGCTTTCAAATAAGAGCAATTGTTTAAACTAAACAGCTATTTTCATACATGAGGAGGGCAGTGACTGTGCGTCCTCATGAAATGGTTCAGTATTTTACAATGCAGCATTTTACACATTGAATTTTATCTCCTAAAAAAGCTATCGAAACAAAAATATATAAACATATCTGGTAAAACTAACCTTAATTTCGTTAAATAACAGACCGAAATTAATAATAATTATACCGAAAATTGTGTTTGAAAACGTTGTTTTGAGTAAGCTCTGCGCAAGCTTTGCGCACTTAGGAGCTTATTGAAGAACGCGGAGAAAGGTTAAAGTTCACAGTTCAATACAAAGATGTTTGCAAAGGCTACGAAACGTGTTTCACGTAGTCCTGGGCACATATTAAGCCTTGACATCATTGATATTTAGACAACATTGAAAAAGTAAAATTTAGTGGAAATAAGTAATGTTGTTTTATTTTTTTTTCGTGCGCAGGAAGTCCGACAGTGAAATGTTGCCGTGTTAATCTCCAGGTGACATCTTTGCTTGGTGCACAGTTGGATAACATAGCAAGCTAGCTCATTACGGAGAAGGGAGTAAACAAACGAGTTGAAACTTACTACTTTAGTTTAATTTAAAGTGATAGCAATGACGTTGCTGTTGTATAGTTAATATACTGCACTCGGTGGCACTATGTCAGCTTCGTTATTGCAGCACCGTGCTGCCTTATGTAGAAAATACAGCAGAGCTTTATTGTTGTCGCTGTCAAGGCGAAACTCTCATTTATTAACAAGCAAGCAGGTTTCTAGCGACGGTGTAAAAAATGTCCTTTACAGAACAGATAACGT
>JAPZDZ010000001.1:11101799-11115033 GCA_029783805.1 Acanthurus tennentii | reverse complement strand
AGACCTAAGCTGCTGTAATACAGCTGTTTATAGCTGTACCTGCCACTGCTGTCTATGATAGCAAGCCTATCTCCATAGGCCGGAGCTCTGGCAAACACTGGCTTCTGATTTATCCTGGACGACGGTGCTGTAGTCCATCTGTGAGCTCCTCTTTGACCCACAGTTCCAAGTATCCATTGGCTTGGCTTTGATGGGCAATAAGTTCTGATAAGAGCGGCTTTCCAGTGAGGCAATGTCCACTTCGGAGAGTGGCAGCAAGCAGCAACAAGTCCTGACAGCATGTTTAAGACTCAGCTGTTTAGACCGTCCAGTCAGAACATCAAGATGGCTCCATGCTAAATCTCTTGCACCTACTCTTATCAGATAACATCTGTTAATTGAAAACAAAAAAGGGCATGTGAGTTTAATAATGTCAAGCAGCACACACACACACAAAAATGAAATTCTCTTGGAGGGCTTTTAATCTTATGACTCTCCTGACTTCCTCCTTTAATATCCGATTTCAATTGACGACCACTTCTCCACCTTTATTCATCTAGCACTGAACTATAAAACAAATTAATTGTATGCAGCTTAAATTTATTTTCAGATGTAGTGCGAATTATGAAAAGAAATTGAAAGAAAAATAAAAATGAGCACACCGATTTGTTACTGATTTTTCAAAGCTTTACATTAGAAACTGGCAAAACCAAAGGAGCAGCAGAGGCTGAAAAATCCCCCTTCTATTTACAAAAATTGCTCAATCCCGCAAAATATTGTGCCTTGTATTCTTCTTCATTCTTCTAGCTCACTACACTCCACACCTCCAGTTTGTTACACGGGCTTCCTGCTAAAAATGTAAAAGCTCAAGCTCAAATTAAAATGAAATCTTCAGGATTACTTCGTCAGACCCTTGAGAGCCCCCTTCAGATCCTCAGAAGACATTATGTAACTGCTCCAAAGGCAGAGAACCGTTTTGTGATAACGACACTGCAGTTAATGTGTAAAACCGGCTGAGTTCTCCTTTAATTATTAACAATTTCAAGTTATCGGATTGTTGGTAGATTGTTGGACAACTTCAATCGTATAAAAAAACATTCGTATAATTCAGTACTAGAGAACAGTGTCTCCAGCTGTGGGATATTTTGACCTATTTTGTTGGAAAATTAGTTAAACTTCGATTGTTGAAGTTAAAACATCAGTAACTCTGCCTCAGAAAAGTAATGCTGACCATAAATGACATTTAACATTTTTTAAGCTAACTGACGACGGTTTCCGGCACAATAAGGTCAATAAACATACAATTTTCACGGAGAATAATATGTGACTGTCTCTTGAGTATCACAAGTGAACAGCTGTACACACATCTCCTTTAATTCATTTTCACCTTACCCAAAATATAAGTCGGAACGTCTTGTACTGAAGGACGGCGCAACGGCATAAATGGTCCGGTATGAAACAACTAAGATATGAAAGGTTCCTGTCTCGTGATCACACCACACACAGCGAAATCCAGCTCCTGCTTTTCGGATTAAAAACAAAACAAACAAACAAACGACGTTGTTTTTTGTTCTATAAACATTATTTTTTATTACTTAAATGACTCTTTATTTTCTTCCTTAGCACATTTCTCTACTTGAAATGATATGAATAAAGCACTAAGCAGTTATGATCTAATCTCTACAAAGAATTATTAATTGTATTGATTTCTGTCTGATTTAATTAAGTCTTTTGATCCATTTCGGTTTTTATTATTTAGGTTTTTCTTCCACATGATCTGCTTTGCATTAGATGCAGGGAGCTCACAGGCAGCATATTTCAGATAATTGCCTGATTATAAAGCCACTAGCATGATTTGTGTTGTTCTCTGCCATCCTGTGATTTTTAACTCAGATGTTGTTGATGGTTGCTGGCAAGGCTTGTCCCAGTTTTGAGGACCTGGAGACCCAGTAGGGAGGCAGGTCACCAGAGACGAGGAAAGGGGAAGGGAGAGCGCAGCAGATAGCCTATGCAGCTACCCCACACAGAGCTGTGTTTGGCTTTAGATCACATGCCAGTCCTACCACTCAGTGTGCCAACTTGCTTGGCTGGCTTCATCATCACAGTGCAAGTGGGCACATTCAGCCGCCAGCTGGCAGTCGCGGGCCTCAGATAAGAGAATGGTGCAGACATGGCACACGTTCAAAAAGTTTTCACTTCCCTCCCCAAACCCCCTACACTGCAAACAAGGATGGCATGTTCCTCACGAAACTGGAGCTTTTGTTTCAGAGAACTCCCCTCCACTCTCAGGAATAGTATCGTCAAAGACCACTCGTTCCCATTCGTGGGGAAAGCGCTATTCAAAGGGAAGCTATGCTACCCCAGAAGCTATGTAATTTCAAGAGAATCCTTTATTTGTTGGGCATTTGCACAGCCTTTCGTCTTTTTTATGCAGATGGCACTGCTGTTTTTTCTAAGGATTCAGCCTTAAAAATGACCGAATGTCGTCTCCGATGAAAGGCACAGACGATCCATGTTTTTGGATTTGCTTTCTGGAAGTTGGCCATGTTTTTGACATGCGTTATATAGGGACTGGAATGTGAACCATTTAGGGGCTTATTTAAAGCTACTGGAGATATGCAGGAATGGATGAAGAGTGGAGGATAATGCAGGGCATCACGTACGCGCCTTTTTGTCAAGGGTGTGAGGACAAGATATGGCCACCATAAGGAGTTCTGGTTGTGGTTATGGCGAAAACATGATGCGACAGAGTATCTGGCACAGGATGGCATTCTGCTGTAATGGCCTGCTGCCAGCACACCATTCAGCAAAGACTACCTGAAAGGATCTCGCCGCTGATTGGCTGGACGGCCGCAAGCAGGCGCCAACTCCCATCTTGGCAAAGGGCTGCATCTGAGGAAAAGCGAAAGAGGGGACCCCCCACAGATCGGTGAGAGAGAGGCTGAGATGGTAACACAAACCATGGGGAGTACCCAAGCATGTGTCAGGTTGGCATCAATGTGAGAATATCTTGGCAAGCGCTCCGTTCTCTCCCCTCCCACCCCAGCTCACACACAAACACACTGTTGCCCTGCTTGGAACACATGGTACTTCAGCAGCGGCATCTGGCCGCGCTGACTCCTGGCAGCTGCGCTTCGTCTTCGCCAGTTGGGAGTCTTGGCACTGCCACTTCATCAACTACCTGTGGCTCCTCCTGGGTAAAAAGCCGAGCGATGAATTATTTTGAGGCTGCAGCTGCAAACTTGACTTCCATCCAAGAGATTCACTGTAAATATATGACTGCCTCACAGAACACATGCCACCCACATACTAATGCATTGCTGACAACATGGCTCGTAGTCCGTGCAAAAGGACTTGTTGTCCTCATGTGATGGCATGGTTCATTCGAGGTGAAAGATGTAGGATGCTCTCTCTGATGATTCTCTAAGTTTTACATCTTCTTCAAACACAACTGCCATGAAAAAGGCCCCCGGAGGAAAAACCCAGAGACAAGTGAAAGTTCTTTGCTTACAAAAGGCATTTTTCAAAATTTAAATCCATGAATGTGAAAAAAAAGACAAACATAAGTGGCAGCAACATTCAGAAAGGTAATGCATTTTGGGCTCAGTGCTCTTCATCAGGCAGTGTCAGCCCATCCCTTTGTGTTTGGAAATGGCGCTGAAAGATCAAATCAAAAGACAGCCAAGGATTATACTGAAAGGAATTTCCCTCCTATTTTCCTAATGAAGAAATGGATGGGTGACCCTTCAACTCAGCAATTATTGCCTCACATTCCATTTCTAATGGAGGTTTTGACAACCAAGGACATTTGCCTGAAGCACTCTGAATACATTCTAGCTTTGACACCATGGATTGCTGAAAAACAGTAGGACAGCTTTGTCTGACGATTACCTTTCCTCTTGAGAGAGACTTTCCAGTGGCATCATTGTGAGTCGTGCTCACAAATATTTAATTAGTCACAGTTTCTTTCGAAAAGTCAGAAATGATTGACAGTATGATGTTATATAGTTGTGTCCAATCTTCGATTTTTTCAGTCTCACTATCTTTTGTGATGAAATATACTATCTGACCGAATGGTGGTCCGAATGACTATTTAAATCATCGAGGTGCTTTTAATGCCAACAACTTCTTTCCATCCAGAGATGTGTTTGGGTTCTCCTGCACTATCCATTGATTTTTTTTACCTTGCAGAGTTGCCCTGATGTTTCCAGGGCAAAATCCCAATGCTTTCAATTTGTCCCAAATGTTAACTGTTATGTTATTCAAGTTTGATGGCTGCCTTTGGTAGCTGTTTATGGTCATTGCAGTTATAGTTTTTAATGAATGTTTGTACAACAACTCAAGTTATTGATCCTGTAGTTTTGGCTCTGTTTATGCATGAAGTAAAGTCAAGGAAAAAAGGTTAAAAAAGCAGAAAGCGAGATTTCTTGTTGGGAATTCTTGACATCGATTGGATTCTTTCAGATTATGTGGTTTGCTCTCGGCTACTCGAGCACTTCATGACCCAATTCAAAACTTGTATTTTTTTCTCGTCATGTTTTAAGAGAATTGTTGCTGGCAAGTTGTTAAATCTGTCTAAATCTAACTACATCTCTTCCTTACACACACACACACACACACAGATACACAAAAACATATTCTCTCACTCTTTCTCTGTGGGTGTGAGTCATCTGACAGTGACCCAGTGGGAGTTTTTTCTCCATCTGTGTCGGTCTGACCCATTTTAGCCCTCGGCCACGTCCAACTGTTCCGTTTCCCAAACATATGTGCGGTGGCAGGGGGATAAGCGAACCGTTGCCGCGCGGGACCTGCAGACACACACTGCAGACATGACACTGGACCCTGCTTTCCTGTCTGTCTGCTTCCCACAGCATATGCCATCATCAATACTGGCCCCAAGGATTCACACCTTAGTGATTTGACAAAACACTCAACTGCTCCTGCTTCTTCTTGTCCTGCTCTGAGTCAAGGATGTGTTTTTTTTTTCCTGTGTTGTAAATGTGATTATCAGACAAAGTAAATTTGTAAAGATTTATTCCTGATTATGCACTGCATGTGTGTTTACTGTTGGACAACATGTGCATGCCCTCGTTCGGCCTCCACTGGTTTTCACTTGTCATCATGACTCTGCATCTCATTCATTGCTTAACCTCTGTAATTCAGCATTCACCTGTATTTCTTCAGTTTCTACTGGCAAGCTCTTGATTGGCCACTTGACTTGGTGGGCAGGCACACTTTGCACATCATAATAACACAAGCCAGCGAGGGCAGGATAGGCCAACCAGAAAAGAGATTGGGGTTTTTCCAAGTGGTCCATGTTGGCAGAGGAGATGGTATCACTGCACAGAGCCAGGACCCACTGGGGACTTTGGGGTGTGAGGCACATATGGGCAAACAGGCTGCTGATGAGCTGCTTACATGAGCCTCTCATCATGGCCTTAGAGAGAGAGATGCCTCCATTATGAGGATTTGAAGTGGCTGCATGTTGTGGGTCTGCACTTTTTGGGTTGGCATGGAATCTTGGATTCTGGTTTGACTGACTCTCCCATAAGATTTAAAAAAAAAATGTCATCCAAATTCAGCAGGTACAAAGACTATATAACAATAAAGGTTGTATGAAAATGTCTGCAACTTGTTACTGAAATTTTACACATTCTCTGGATAACTGCGGCAGACGGCCTGGTCAAATGGATGGAATAAAGTTTATTTAACTGTAGTCTTAAGGTAACTCACCCTAAATAAATGATATCCAGCTTCCTGCCCCATTGGCTGTAATAACCTTCAGATCGCTTTGGAATATTTTGATGGCTTTCTACTAATGCCTTATTGATTCTCCTCTTTCCCTTTTAACTCACACACATGAAAATGGAAACTGTTCTGCTCAACAGAGGATCAGGACCTCCGCCATCCTGTCTAATTCAGCTCTCTAAGTTTGTCCTGCATCTGCAACGGTATGCTCCCGAAGAGTTATAGCATCTCATTTCAGCAATCATGCTTAAGTTCCACATTGTTGCATTTTTATTTCTCCCAGATGTAAAGTGAAATATTTAGCTCTTTCATTACTTTTTTGAAATTTGCTCATTATACGGCTTTGATGAAAATAAATTTTCTGAGTTTCACATCAGGAGATGGTTGTTTCTAATCCCTCTGAAAGCCTTGCAAATGTTTGGCGTGTTTAATATCTGTTTATCTTATGTGGCTTTGAAAGAAAAAAAAAAACACACACACATTCCCCCAAACATCCTTAATTTATTACTACTGCCATGCAAAGAAACTTGGCAGGCATCTTTCTTGTTCTGTCTTGTTCTGCAAACATGCATATACTACAGGCATCTTCACTCGTCTGTACACAAACACACACGCATACACACACACACACACACACACACACACACACACCCTCTGAGGCTGCCAGGCTGCTTGGGTGGTGTGTTGTTCTCTGGGAGACAGTGCCATATGTTGTCTAGCCTTTCCAGGGAGGGCAGAGCCTACTGCTGTACTGTTATCCCGACTCTACGGGAAACCCACCGCAGTGCAACACCTTTAAAACGCCTAAAACTCAGCCTATTTCTGTGTATTTTCTGTAATTTACTTTTTAACTTGCTTTTATCTTGACTGCCCTTGCAGCACATGACATACTTAATGAGTTTTCTTCTTCATAGCTATACTAAAAGTACAGTTCTTGAAGGTAAAAAAGTCAATCATTCATTAATCATTTATTTTAAATTTATGTAAACTTGGACAGACATTGAGGAGCAAGAGCTTTCTTTCACCAGTTTACCAGTGTGTTTTTGTTTTGCTTGTATTTTTCAAGGAAAGACGGAATGCAAACAAACATGCTGTAATGTATGTGTGCACTTAGCTCCCAGCATCCCTGTCTTGTTGAACAATAGGAAGTACTACTATACAGTACATACCGTACAGTATGAACTCTTCTGGCAAACACTAAGAAAGCAAAAAGCTGTTTCGGTGGATCTAGATAATGGCACCAACCTGACGGAGAAAAGCAAAAAGGAAAAGTCTCAAAAAATAAATTATAGCCAAGCAATAGCAAAAAAAAAGCCTTTGTTCTGGAGTGCTGCCTTGGGTCTTTTAACCCTCTTAACTCTCTTCTGATTTCTAAGAGAAGGAGAGACAGAGTGACAAAAGATGGAGACAAAAAGTAGACAGCAAAATCGTAGAGTGCGGAGCGATAAAAAGAGTGTGTTTGGATACCTTAGTTCAGGAGTGCAGGGAGGTGATGGGTGTGTTTGTTGAGAAGGGGATGAAGGAAAGAGTGGGTGTAAGAGTGTGTTTGTGCATTGAATTGAGGCGTAGGGGATGCGTGTTCAGAATTTATCTTATCTGTGTGTTCATTACCACTTTGCATTTCAGGCAGAGAGCTTGGGTGCTCCGCTAAATCGCAGGAAGGATTGTTAGACACGCGTGTTATTAATTTTTTCAGGGTCCCTGTGGCGTCTGTATGAATCTTAATGCTGCTGACTGGGCTGCAGCTCTATCGACTTTCTTTAAAATATGAAGAAGCTTTGCTGGAAGCGCCTGGGGTCATTAGCTGAAGAGTAGGCGCAAATCCCTCACCGAGCCTGCTCTGGCTTCGCCATGTTAAATGTGCTCTTAAAATATTCATAATCATACTCTTGCCTGCACACGCGCACATACACACATGCACACACTCACACAAACACACACATATGCACACAGACAATTCACCAGGGACGAAAGGAGATCAATATTAAAATGTGTTCCTGTTTTGGTGTGCGGTTAATTAGCTGCGGTTCTTTTAAACCATGAAGTTTGAGAACAGATTAACAGTATCTTTCAGTACACAAGATAATATTTGCTTCTGCTGCATCCACGCGGACATAAATGAAATGCATGTCAGCCGATGTTGACATATGGAAACCAAAGAAAACAAGGATTTATTTTGTACTGTTGCGTCTTTAATATTTTACAAAAAAGCATGTTCGCGTCATATTATGATAAATGAAATATGCAGTGGTTTCTGTTTCACAGACACATTGGCTTCTTCCACGTTGCTACAACTTGTATATTTTTATGTTTCTGTAATTCACTGTGGATTTGCATTAAATTTGCATGAAATGTTTTTTTAAACTGGTGTTTGATCCACAGTAATGAAAAGGTGAAATCATACATTTCAAAGTAGTTTGCCTCTTTATCTGCTTCTTTGGAAAAAATCTTTTTTCTTGTTATTTATACACATTTTATATCAAAATAAAAGTTTGAAATAACAAACACTCTGAGGTTTTGTTTTATTGGGCCAGTGAGTACGACAGAGATATTTGATTAAAATCTTGATGTGGAGATTATTACAGTTCAAAACTATATTTCTTAACAAGACTTATTGATCCTTTCAGTATTGACCTTTGATCAATGGGAGTTTATAGGGTCCCTTGTGTGATTTTAGCCAACTGTGTCCTTTTTGAAGCCTCTTTACGAGCACCGTGAACCTTAATAGCAGCTAAGGATCAAACCACTGTAGGTCAGTGACTGTGTTAAATACAAGCATCAGTCAGCTGTTGTTTATTTCTGATCGTTTCATGTACATAACGAGTTGTACGTGTGTTGTGAGTGCTGTCTGCCTTCTTTCAGCACTCTGCTCTAACTATCATTATCCAATCACAGCTCTGCACTGTCCTTCACCCTGAACTGGGAGAATCTAATAGGTCAAAATTAGTGGCCAGTTTTAACAGAAAAACCCAATAAACAGTCTTCTTATGGTTCATTCAGGCCAAGTGATCCAACATTCTTTATTATAAGTGCATTTCAACATTGTACAATGATTTTATCTGTATTTAAACTTGATTTTTCATTTTTGAGTAAATAAAATAAACAAAAAACAAGCATACAAAACAACAAACAAACTAATTAAACTCTGTTAAAATCTACATTGAAATGGAATGTGCTTATAATGAGCACTGACCATCAATTTCAAGACCCACATTTGAGTCTAGTCATAGACTTTTACTGCATGACATTTACCATCTTTCTGTCTTCTCATTTTATGTCATCTCTTGATTTTCAACTTTCTAATAAAGTCTTAAAATACCTTCTAAGTAGTAAGTATAACTTCTACAGAAGAGAACAATACCAGATGTCATGCTCACAATTTTAAAATATTGATCAAAGCAGCAGAGTTAACCAATTCAGTCCCACAGGAACGCATGTGTTCAGGTGTGTTTAAGGGAGGCTTGAAGCACGCAGGGTGATTTGTCTATTTCCCTGTCAATCAACATACTTTATCAATAGCCATGGTCCCCATGAGGAAAATAAGACATCACCTTTGCCTTCAGCCTCTTTTTGCATGCAACTGCAATTAAGAATTCACAAAAAACTGAATTATATTGTTGTATTTAAGCATTTTTATCTTATTGATTTATAATGAGGAATTTGTAAACCCACAATTCCTGCCAGTTTGTGTTCAGAAGCTCACAGATTACACTGATTGGCTGCATTTCATTTTTTTACGTAACATATTTGACAGCTTTAGAAATGCATTACAATGCATTTTATAAAAATTCTCTTCTGAGAGAACTTAAAGCTTTAACTATTCACAGCACATTTATTTTCATTTTCAAATAGGTCACGCTCTACTGCAACAGAAAATGTGAAGTACATTCATGTTTTTATTCGGTTATGGACCTTAAGAGGCAAATAACTGAAAATACTGAAAGCAGACATCTGAATTAGTATTGCAGCTTTATTTTAAGGTGAATATTAGAATTAAAACTCAACAACTTAAAAAAATTAAATTAGTGAACAGCTGATGTGTTGGATGAAATACAACTTCACATTTCCCGTTTCATTTTAATGAGGCTGTACATCGTACTTGAACCTGATAGAACGGTAAATGGACAACCTGTGCGAGCTTTTGATGACTACAATGGTTCAGAGCTCCATCATCAACTAATCTCTTCACTCTCAGTTCAAGTGAGCTCCACAAGGACTGACCTCACTAACGTAAAAGCCCTTGAGAACAGCGATAATCAGACCAGTGTGATCACTTAACTTGAAATTTAAAGAACTTTTAATAACCAGCCTTTTACATGTCTGAACACCTACATTACCCTCCAGCCAAAGCTTAAAAGAAACATGGCAGCTGTATCATGCACACTGTCCTCTGCTTGCTTGTTATAAATTGAACAGTAAGGAGATCTTAACTGAACTAACCATTAACTGAACCTGACCATGAACACTCTATTTTTATCCCCCTGGGTAATTTGAACAGGGGTTAACTTATGGCCCATCAAAGGACTCCAACATGTGTTAGACAGGTGCTGCGATGGAGACCAGGCCAAAACAATCACGTTGCCACAGAAAGGCACAGCCTGCCTAATTGATGCCTGTTTGTGTGGCACGCTGCAGGACAATGGAGCAGGGCTGGCAGATGCATCGGGGGGGCGAATGATACACACAAATCCACTGAGAACAATACCACAGGAACAATGGGGGCAGGCAAGCCCACGTGTGTGTGTGTGTGTGTGTGTGTGTGTGTGGACATGATACAAAGACAGAGGGGGCAAGAAGGAGTGGGGGGACTCATGAGCCCATAAGTTACTCACACTAAATACTCTTTAGTGTAAATTAGAAGCACAGAAGTTATCAGTATTACAGTAAGTCATGCTTATATCATTGTTTTAGTTATGATATTAAAATCAAGCATTTCTTCAATGTGAGAGTCTCATAATTGTATTTCCTGTAGAGATATATACCATTTTTTTAAACTTTATGTCATTAATTCAATAATTAATTTGACTAATTATATCATTTCTGGGTTCTTAACCCCCAATCCATCATGTTTAACTGTGGTGCAAACTCTAACCCGTGCAAAAAGCAAAATGAAAAGAAGTAAAAAGAAATATTGCACTATATGAAAACTGGAATTAGAAGCAGCAGCACCTGGACCAGCTATGCCTCACTTCTGCTAACAAATTAAGACATTAATATTTAACAACTTGGAAGGAACCAGCCTTTGATAGCCTTCATTAGTTCAATTTTGGTGCTTCTATTTTCTCGCAAGTACGCTGAAGGATATGAATATCTTTTTCCACCACCACCGACTATCAATTGGTTAAAATTTTGGCTATAATATAAAGTTGTAGAAATGTGGTTCACTTCTTTCCCCTTGTGACCTTTTTATGCAACTTCAGATATAGGCCTAACCTCTTGCCTGAGGTGCATACAGTATAATTTGCGAGCAGTTCAACTAAAGTTTAATTAAAACAGTCAGAGGCCTAAAGAGGTAAAATTATTAATATTTAACAATTTAAAAAAGGGGGAAAAAAACCTAAAATCCTATCTTGTCAGTTACCTTGTGACCCCTTTGTTGTATAGTGTAACCCTTGGTGGGATCTTGACCCCAGGGTTGATATCCACCGCTGCAGTACTGAAGATTACAGTGAGTACTGAAGCAGAGCATCAATGATGAATGCTTCTTTCAGAAGTAGGAAAGGTGTTAACAGACGTCTTATATGGAAAGAACATTTAACATTTAACGAAGGAAAAAAAAAGCTTCATCATGTTCTTACTCAGGACATCTTCCCCCACCTCCTTTCCAGTGGTATGTATTGATCTGCGTGTAGCTTAATGTTGGTCTTTATGGCTACACTGCGGTTACACAAGCCAGTAGGAAAACTACTTACTCCAGCCCACTGTTATAACTGAATCAATCCATTAGATGAGTATTGAAACTGTGGTCACTCTCCACAATATTTAGTGATTATATATGGCTACAAATTGAATTATTCAATATGCAATTCAGTTATGAGCAGCATGTAAAAACCCAGATAGAGATGGATGTTTTCCTTGTGCTGCAATGCATTACATCCATACATTAAATTAAAAATGGGAGCTATGACATTAAGCTACAAGACATAATTACTGGCCATTCAAAGACACTAAGGCAGGAAAATAGCAGTGTGTATATGTGTGTGTGTGTGAGACAGAGGCAGTGTGTGTGTGTGTGTCACTGGGAAAGTGACTGCTGTTTAGCTTGGCCCCCTGTCCCCGCTTCCAAAAGACTGTGAAATCAGAAATTAAACGCTCCGCCATCGTGAAGCAATTCAGCCTGATACGCCTTCCTCTCTTGTAATTGTTTGTTTATTGGACCCTTTTCAAAAGCAATATTGTGAAGGTCTCAGCAGGCTCAGGGAGGAAGGTCACACCGTGTCAGTTAGCATAAGTGGAAAGATGGCAAAGACATAAAAAAATAAAGTGATGCTTAAGTAACAAGAAGACATTTAAAAAAAAACATATTTACTATATTTATTTATATAATTTTGACTTATTCTTTATCATTTGTAAGCCTGCTGTGTTGAGGCTAAATGAAAGGGGAGGCAGAGGTGACCTGACCAGCAGTAACAAGCTGCTGCAGTGGTGGCAGCACAGACCACAGTGCTCCTGAGTGAGCACGGGGGTCACGACCAAAGTGACCTTTTAACCTTTTACTACTGTGATTTATTGTCCACTATCATTTGAGTCCATTTGCTTTTCCTCACTCTTCCTTTGCTCAGAGTTTTGCACATAACGAGGAGGAGGGGGGCGAACATGGCTGGGAATAACATTTTAGTTAATGAGATGACAGAGAGAAGACATTAAAGACCTGAGCAAAGAGCAATTTAATGATTTCAGACAGAAGAGAGAGAGGCCCGTTAAGCTTACAATAAGTAACATTTCAGCATTAAAACATCCAAAAAAAACTACTTATCTTAGTCATATATTCTGTTGAGTTGTGTAAGTTCATTTTCCCAATGTTTCAAACAATGGTAAACTCAGAAAAATACATAATTTTATTCAAGGTAGTGGTTTAATTTTGTTGTGTGTTGCAAACTAACACCAATCAGGGATTTGGGAAGGAAGTCAGTTTATACTTTGTGCTGTGTTGTGTTAACACTGCAGAGAAAAATAACTTGTTTTCCTCTTATTACATGTAAACCTCAAGTGCTCCTTTGCTTTACAAAGCTGAGTGTGAAACCTTGAAATTTAGCATCTGAAAAGTTTCACTTTTATAACCAAAATCAGTCCTCTGAAAGTAACAGTCAGGTACTGTCGGCATTAAGTGTTGGTGGAATATTTTTACTCCTAAATGTATTAATGTTGTCAAAGACTGTAACAGTAAGCTACATCTTTAAAATAAAGTGCCTCATAAATGCAACACAAAACTTAGATAGATAGATAGATAGATAGATAGATAGATAGATAGATAGATAGATAGATAGATAGATAGATAGATAGATAG
>JAPZDZ010000001.1:11020740-11034642 GCA_029783805.1 Acanthurus tennentii | reverse complement strand
AAAAAATAATTCAGTTATAATATTTGTTGTTATTATTATGATTATTATTATTATTATTATTATTATTATTATTATTATTATTATTATGTATCACTTATTTATTTATTCATTTATTTATTTATTTATTCTGTGTTGGGAGAGAGAGGGGAAAAGAGTGAGTTGGGGGGGGGGCGTCCATAAGTTGTTTGCCCCATCAGTCTGTGCTGCACATCAAAGTGATGCTGAGACAAAGTGAGGACACAAAATCTTTGGTCCCTATGAACTTGCTGTCCACCTGGACTGGATGGAGGCAATGTGTGTGTGTGTGTGTGTGTGTGTGTGTGTGAAGGGATGAAGGGATACATTTAGACATTTACCCTGAATTGAGCTCCAGGGTGCCTCAGACGAGCCCTCCACCTTTTGTTGATGATACTGTAGTGCATCACCTGACATGAAAGACTTGGAAACTGATCCTTTCTGGTGGAGGCAGAGGGTGTTTGTATTACTGTAACGATTATGAACTTGTGGAGACAGTAAAGAAGGAAATGGAAGGAGTGTTTAACAGGGATGCTATGGCAACGGAAGGCAATAAACAAACTGAAAAGTGAGTGCAAAAGCTGAAATCATGGTGGACAATTTATTGCAATCCTTGTAACTGTGGGGTCCCTTCCTGGGAAGAAACCGGTCCAGTCAAAGGTTTCTACCCCCACTTGAACAGCCTCAGCAGCGCACTCTCCTGCCTTTGAGTGCAAAAGTAAAACACTCAGGCCATTTTCTCTGCAGGACACGGCTCTGTATAATTGGCCCTGGTAAATATCATCTGAATAATTGAACAGTTGATAATAGTCTCGAACAATAGATGGGAGGTTGCAGAGGTGAAACCGCAGTGCAGACACCCTGCCTCACCGCACATTATACCTCCATCACAACCAACTATGCCTCTCTCCTTCCAATGCCGGCCACCCCATCCCTCAGCTAGGCCCGGCCAAGGCAGATGTCCCCACTTCATCATTAAGTAGCTCTCTTAAAAGGCAGGCCATTCATTATGACTTGAGCCTGCCGAGTGTTTATTCAGTTCCCATCTACCACAGGTGCATGGAAGGGATGTCACCTGAAAACAGAGAGCACAGGACTTTTTTTAAAAAAAAAAAAGCAAAAGTACCTGATTTCCACTGAAGAAACAGCATGTAAACAAAGCCACAAGCCAGCAGAAAGTCAACAGAGTCTTTGTAGTTTAATGACAAATAGAAGAAACATGTCTTCCCTTTGCTTGGCGAAGAGTTTTTTGTCTTGTTTTACAATTATTCTATAAATCATTGCTGCTATTTCAGGCACATCATGACTAATGTTTCACCCTCAAGGTATCAAAACACAATATTTTCCGTACTCTTCCATGTGCCAATGTTAACACTAAAGTTTATCAGTGATTTACGTATCAGGCATTTGACAGGTGATGGTGAAAGACACAAGTTTTCAACATCTCAGTCTAACCGTCTCTGTGTCAGCCAGTGCAGATAAAAAGACCCTGATGCTGCAAGATCTAGTTACTGTGTTTACGTGTTTACTGTATGAGTGTGTGGGCTTGTTGAGTGTGCTTTGTGTGTGTGTGTGTGTGTGTGTGGTAATTATTGTAATCTAAATGCGGGCAGTGCAGGTGAAACTGGCTGTCTCCTAATTAATGAGTGGAGCAGATGGCCTCGGGTGGGCGGGAGCTGCGAGCACACAGCGAGCCAGTCAGGTGGTCAGCACAACACAGACACCTGGGCCATCGCAAACGAGACAAGCTGAGCGGTCAACACAAGCAAAAGACATCAGGCCAGCGGGCGCGTGTGTGTGTGTGTGTGTGTGTGTGTGTGTGTTTACCTCTGTCTGTGTATGTGCAGGTCTCCTGAAAGTCAACAAACAGACATGTAGTACTGTGTATCTTAAACCATGTGACTCATCCAAAAAGGAACAATATCTGCTCGTTAGCCCTTATCATATGTTGGCTGTGATCTGTTGAATTAAAGAGGTGTAGGAGGCAAAATGGAAACCAGACAGGAAAGAGGAAAGGAAACAGGAAAGAAAAATGTTTCCTTCTTCTCCTTCCTTCTGTCCGGTCAGTCGTCTCATGACCTTTTCTATTCACCAGCGGCCACTTAAAGGAACGCGACCCCCGAGTTGTAAACCATTACTACATAGCATTTTCATTTATATCAGGGTGTTTATGAGCTCCTGCAATAACCCAAAGCTGCACAGTGTGTGTGTGTGTGTGTGTGTGTGTGTAGCCTCTTTATTGTTATGCCTTTTGTATGTGAGTAAGTGACTTCCTCACTGTGCCGTGGTCCTAAATAGAGTCTCTGTGTATTTATTATATTAAGGCCTGAACCTAATTTCCCCCTCGAACAGCAGTCTATTCTTATACAAACAGAGTGCCAAATGACTCAAAACAAGGTGAGATGTGTGTAGAGTTTATAATTGTACCCTCTGACATGTGTAAATATGTTTCGGGGATTTGTTCTGTGTTGTTTATTTCTGCACTCCAAATGGTCTATTTATTTGCACCACTAAAGAGTAGGGGAGTATTTTTTTTCTCAGATTACTTGATTGTAGGCAGTCACACAGCTTAGCCTTGAGGGTGACAACATTATCCTCCGAAAGCTAAAGCTGGTTATAAAATGAGGGGAAAGTTTGGTTTGTGTTGTTGAGAACAAATAGCCGTGAGGATAAAAGCTGCAAAAAACTCAGGGAAACATAATTGTTGGTAATGCTATGTAGGGCTGCAACAAAAAAAAATACTGTGATTTATCATTTAATCTGTAGATTATGTTTATGATTGATTAATTAAGTGCGCATTGAACTCTGACAAGTGGTAATCACTGAGAGCCTTCTTCAGATTGCTCCTTTTGACCAACCAACAGTCCAAAACCTTTTATTTAACAACTAGAAATGAAAGAAAGCAGCAAATCTTTTCATTTTAAGAAGCAAGAACCAGAAAGGGGGGCTTTCTGCCCTGTAAGGGTGCTTGTTCATGATAGAAGAACATGACAAAGTGATAAATTGCAATAGTTTTTAAAGAGGAGACTGTGAAGTTAAAAAGAGAGTTATCGTGGTTATTTGACTTGTTAGCAGTTCTTTGGCATTTCTTTGCTCAAGATGGCAAATTAACATCAGTCTTTTGCAGCGTAAGTGCTCACATCAGAAACATGTGCACTTATTGCACAGTTAAAGTGAGTTTAATGAGAGCAGTGTGCAAATTTGTGTGTTTTCGTGTGAATATTGGAGCGAAAGAGAGAGACTTAAGGAGTGATGAAGTGACTTTCCCGGCGCTGCATCTCTATGGTTTCACTGCTGTTTATCCTCATACACAGTGTGGTTCTGGCCGCCTCCTGCTCCATCTTCTGTCCTGTGTGTGTGTGTGTGTGTGTTTGTGTCTGTGTGTGCGTCGGTCTGGTCTGCCCTGGTCTGTTCCACATGTGTTTGACATTACTGTGACAAGGCTGCCCAGCCTCTCAGGGGAGATGGAGAATGTCAGGGACTAGAGCGGAGAGGCGAACAGCTTCCCAACATCTGATGGAATGAGAAACACACTCGCTGGATGGCTGGCCTGCTGACGCCACAGCGTGGGAGCAGAGCAGAGGGTGGAGGCCAAGTAAAACCCCAAATGTGTGTGTGAAATATTGCTCCTTCTCTCTTTTGCTCATACACTTCCCTACATGCGCACAAACCCACTCAGATTCCCAAGAATAACATAAACAACATTTAACAGCACACAATCTTCACTGCTGGTCAGTCAACACTGTTTTGCATGCACTTAAAACATTAGGTGTCTTTTCCTTAGATTTTCATGCATGCAAAACAGCGGAAATATTCCTTATCTGTGACATTTGTGACTGAACATTTCTAGAAATGATTTGTTGACTTGACTCTGATTTGACTGAAATGAATTCAGAATACATAGCACTGACAAATTGCATCCTCAATTACGTATTTCTAAAGGGAGGCACATTTCCAATGCACAGAAATGCTCAATCATGAAAGCAACTGCAAACAAATGTCACAAAGCTGATAAATTCGCATGTACCTTACAAATAGCTGAATTGCTGGCAGCTAAATCCAAGAAAACAGCGCTTCCTCCTCCTCCCTTCCTCATCTTGTGCCTTTTTTTCCTCCTGCTCTTCCTCCTCACACTTTACTTCCTCACTTGCCTGCTGACCTCTGACCTTCTGCTGACCCTCTTCCCTTCCTTGTCCCATTCTCCCCTGCAGCACCCTCTCACCTCCCGCTCCTTTTGCTTCACGATAGGAAGCGTGTTCAGATCAGAGTCAGACATAGGAAACAGCTGGGTTAATCTACAGTAGCGCTGAGCTCTGTTTTAATCAAGCCAAATGGACAGGCCGGCACAGAAAATGGGAAGTTCATATCGCTACCGCTACTTGATATAATGAATCCATCCCTTTCCTTCTGCCCCATGCCGAGGCCTTTATCACAGGCTGGGAGTAAACAAGCACAAAAAGAACACAGACTGAAGTTATTAAGGTCTCCACTCCAAAGCAGTCCTCTCTGGACGTCTGAGGAAGTGCTGCAACGGAGGAGCATGCATGCAGAGATTGGGAAGGAAGGCACGTCTCTCACATTTGCTTTCCCTCTCCGTGTACAGTATTTGTGAAATTAAAAAAGCCGTTATCTCCTGGAAACAGATCCTGTGCCACACAGATGGTTCCGTCTCTCTTCAAATGGGAGGCTGAGCCATTGAGTGCCGTTGTGTTACCAGTCAGTTGTACAGACCTTAATCTTGGCTCCAGCCTTCCTTCCTCTGCCTCTCTGTCTCTCTCTCTCTGTCTCTCTCTCTCTACACACACATGCACACAAACATGCAGACAAACCAATTCAGATAAAAGTACTGCTTGTGTAATGTCCTTATTCCACCGGTAAATGGACATTTTAGCTTCTCAGAGGTGTTTGAAGTGCAAAGAGAGGAGGGTCAGAGATCTTGTTGATGTGTCAGAGAGCAGTGGTCACTTTGAGGGGCGAGTTATCAGCTGGCATTTAAACTCACTGGGAGCCTCAGCAGGGTGTCCTGGCTATGTTTGGTGGCTTTCACTGTGCATTTCAAGTACTACTTTATAGAGAGATCTTCTTTTTAGTAATGTGGTCTGACCTCTGTAAGTTATGATGTAAGAAGAGGCTCTCCAGGTACATCCGTAGACTTTGACATAAACAGTGTGATTGCGTTTGAGACCACAGACTCACATTTAATAGGATTTCCTGGACATTGCAGTAACGACAACAGGTCTGTCACGGACCTCCTGATCACATTGTGAGGACATTTCTAAATAAGGCAAAAGCAGTGCAATTGTTTCAAGAGGATGAACGCACGCTGGAAGTAAAGTCAGGAAAACATTTTTTTTCTGTTCTTTAATCATTTGGTCCCTTAAACTAGAAAAAATACCACCCCACAAACAAATATGTATCACAACAGTATAAACAAAAGGCAGAAAATGAGCAAGAATCAACTGTCAACACACGCTATAAATCTTCTGAGAGTTCTGAAAAATCAAAAGCTTTGTTCTGCTTGATTTATCTCCCTTTTCATGTCCGCATTTGAAAAACGGTCACTCGTCGACATTTTAATTAGTAGCGATGTTAATGCAATAAACTTAGGGACGATTAAAATGTTCATACCCTGACTTATTCTAATAGACTTTCTCAAACTTCTTATGCTTCACAAAAGAACAGCTCCTTCATAATAGCTGCACTGTTTGCCGTCCACTTACTTTGACCACGACATGACAGTCTTAATTTGCCAATTAGCTCACATAATCAGCATGTTATTGGCACCACAGTCACTCTCTTTCTTCCCCTGCTCGCTCTGTTTTTGTGACGGCGTCCCGTAGTCGGCTCGTGTCCCAGAGGGGTAGCTGGTATTTATTTCAGCAGCTTCCAGCATGAGCTGGCTGTAGGCTAAATGGAGAAACTGTCAAAGCTTCTCTCCAACCTGTCACATGAATGCCCCCCCACCCTCGCCCCCCCTCCAATACTCCCCCATCAGCCACATTCTGCTTCCCAGTGGTTTGTGTGTGCATGTGTCAATTCGCGTGTGTGTGTACGTGTGAAACCGACGGGGTCCTGCAGGACAATACAGAACACCCTACCCATGCCTGGCTAATGTCAAAAGCTATTGTTACTGTGCCTGCGGGCCAAATGAAGAGGCATGAGAGCGCTGGCAGGCTGGGGAGCAGTTCAGGCTACAGACAGTTTTGTCAGCGCTGAAAGCTCCATAGTGACAGAGCAGACATTTAACACTGAATGAAATGAAATACATGACATCAAGCGGGAGAATGCCTAATCTGCTGTTTGTTTGCCTATCTTAGCTGTAAGTGACAGCTCAGTGTCAGGTTTTAAACGGTGCACAAAGCAGAAGAGCGGGAGACACGGGGAGAAAAAAAAAAAAACGAAAACAGGCAGCCACAGTTCACACTTTCTGTTTATAACACACACACATGTAGAGATTCAGGGTTTATGAGGAGGAAGAAAGGAGATGCTGCCGTTGCCGTGGTGTGTATATGTGTGTGTGAGTGTGTGTGTGTGTGTGTGTTGCCAGGGTCAAATCTAAGTCTTTTGTGCTCCATAAATCAGCAGGCAGCAGCGGTGACGTAAGAACAAACAGAGCTGCTCTCTGCTGCAGCTGGCTGGAAAGAGGGAGAAACAGGAGAGAGGAATACAGAGAGGGAAAGAGAGAGCAGGACAGCAGCTGTCAGGCCTCCATCGCACACCTGTCACACAGGAAGTGAGCGCTGGCCACTGTTTCCTGGATACACCTCCTCAAACACTGCTCCTGGAAGAAGTGAAGAGAGGACATCTGCTGCGAGGGAGAGACAGACAGGCGGCCAGACCGATACACTGAAAAAGATCAATAGATTCAGACATTTGCTGATGGTGAAGACGAAATGCAGAATAGCATGAGGTGAAAACAAATTAAAGAAGTTCTCATGCCTGCGTTGCCTCCTTGCAGTCCTGCTCGCTCGTGTCTGCGTCCAGTTTAGAGGATGTTTGTGTTATCGCAGAGCTCTGTGACAGACAGGTCACTCTGTGGAGACTCCGGCCTAACTCTCCCACAAATGCAGCGAGCCCACATGCCCTGAGCTTAACAGTGGGACATTCCCACGCTTGCAACTCTCATCCACCCCTCCAGCCACAACCCACCCACCCTCTTCCCTCCTATGACCAATATGAACTAATCCAGATGTAGTGTAGCTGTTCACAGATGTAAGCATAGCTCTCTTAACATGGCCCCGCTCCATTCTTCCCTCAACTTCTTCTCCTCCTCTCTGTCTCAGCTTTCCCCAGCCTCTCTCATCACTCATGCTCACAGTCTCGGCCTCCATGTCAAACTGATCAGAGCAGGAAGTGATATCACTTTGTGCTACAGTACTGCTGATGAGGATCTTGGAGCCATTGTCTCCTGTTTTGCTTCTCCTCCCAGCCTCCAGAGCTGCTCTGTTGTGGCTGCTCTTGGTAGAAAACCTCCTCTTTGTTTGTCAGGCTTGTCAGGCTTGGTCCTCAGGAGGCCTCCTTTGCCCTATTCCCAGGCTGCCCTTCATGCTGCCTGTATGCAATTAACGGAGTAATTAAAAGCCTGATGAGCTAATTGGTGCTGGGTGAGGCTGCAGGTGTTTGGTCGGGGAGCTTATTTATGTAAGTGCGCTCATTGTGAACATCTTCCGACAGAGGGACAAAGTTCTTTTCTCTTTGATTGCAACTGAATGTATGTGTTTGTGACTTATCAATGGTTACTGGCTATTGAGTAAAGCAGTCGATGCGAGGCTCTTAAGAGAATCAGGTGGTAATTGCCTGTGACCTGATGTGGTTTCTTAATCATACCATGCATAAAATGTTACACAAGTAAATATACAATGCTCAATGGGAAGAAGGAAAGAGACTGAGTGTAGCCACTGTGTTCCTACCTGGTGAGCTAGTAGTTAATACTATAATAATTTAATAGATTAAATGAAGCAAATCTATGTTTAAGTTTTAAGTTGGGCTCAGGTCCTAAATGTGGCAATACCAGATGGTTAATGAGGTTGGATCTCTAAAAAAGGCAAAGTTTTTAGGCTCCCGCAGAACTCATGTGGCACTATATCAACAGCGTGCTGGATATTAAAAGAAATGATATCACATGTGATGTAGTGTGCTAACTTAGCTCATCTAAGAGCAGAATGACGAAAGAAAGTCTGATCTGATGTTGAAATGTGGCAGCCCGAGGCTGAGCTCCCAGCTGGCAAAATTAGGCGCACGGCTGACAGGACGAGGGAAAGAAGATGTAGATGAGAGGGAACAAAGGAGAGTAATCCTGTAGAGCAGAAGCTTCATGTAAATCCTACTCTTTGCTCGTGCCTGTCTGCCTTTCTGTCTCTCTGACCCATTCCCAGATGTGTATGCACAGCAGTCACCTTCTCATGTAGCCCGTGTGTGTGTGTGTGTGTGCATGTGTGTGTGTGTGTGTCTCTTTCTTGTCTCCTACTTCCTCACCCATATCTCCCCTCCTCCCCCCTCTCTCTCTCTCTCTGTGGCAGCTGTGCTGGTGATGGCTGTGTGCCCATGGTGCAAGCTGGCTGTGGGGTCCCAGGTGGCCCACATGACAGTTATTGATGTTCAGGTGTTCAACTGCTCTCACACAGAGACCCTGGAGTCACCCACACACAACACAACACAACACACACACACACACTGAGAGAGATACAGATACACACAGATGCACAACACACATGCATGCACTCTAATGTGGTTCACAGGCATACACAATATACATGCACGTAGTCGTGTACTTGCACAATTATGCAAATAAACTCTGTTTTTCTCCATTGCTGTTGTGAAAGTGTATTCAACACAGAAACAAGCACAACAGAGAATTTGTGCACACAGCTGCCGGGCTGTCTGGCGAGCAACAAGAACTGCAGCTTTTAATGTGAGATGAAAACAAGCTGGTCACTGACAATATATGCAGTCTAGTTTGTATATGACTCCTGTGGTCTAGTATTTGTGACCATTCTCTGTGTGTGTACATGTGGTGGGATAGCCAGTGTTGGTACTGGTGCCCGGTGCAGCACTAACACACTCCAGATGTGACTGGCTAGCCAGGGAGTTGTTCTTGGCACAGCCGCCTCCGCCGAATGTCACGAATACTTTCCTTTATTTAGGAATGACTCCGGGTTAGTGGCTGGAGAGAAGGAAGGAGGCGAGGATGGATGGATCACAGGAGGAGGAGGGAGAGAGCAAAAAAAAAAGGGGGAGAGGTAGATGAAAAGAGTAAAATAAATGATTAGCAATAGTGAAGGACAGAAGAGGAGGAGGCGGGGAGACTAAGAGAAGAGATGTAGAAGGACAGAAGATGGAGAGGGAGGAGAGAAGACGGAGGGAGAAGGAAGGAGGAGGAGGAGGGAGGGAGCGGTGAAGGAGCGAGGCAGAAACAGCTCCAGTCTAGCATCTGGATTTTATTAGCAGCCGTTGGGAAAATCTGAAAAGGAAGTTTTTTCTCTGCAAGCACGTCGGCAGCAGTGATATGCTGCACATAACCACTTCACTGCCGACGAGAGGAGCCAGGCCCTCCCAAAGGAGAACAGATGGTCGCTAGAACTTCAATACAATTACATCAATAACAGCTTTCACAGATATAAGCACTGTATGACAGGATCCCTGCAGCTCAGAGAGACAGAAGTACAACTCCTCTACCCTTAGCACCTTTGGCTCTGGATAAATTGTCTGCAATCTATCCTTACTCCCTGCCTGTCTTCAAGTTATCCTTGTTTTTCTTGCCAGTTTGCCCACTTTAAAAAAAAAAAAAAGGAGGGTAAAGCTTTGACTTAGAAAAACTGGTGACTTGTCATTGATTTGCTCATGGTATTCTGATCAAAGACAGGAGGGTTTTTTTTTTTGTTAGTGCTTATTAAGCAGAACCCACCACCCCCAGTTTGTGTTTTTTTGTTCAACATGTTTGCTCAGCCGGCACTGCATGTGTACTATCACAGGGATTCTCAAGTAACATAGGGGAAAATATGTGTTTGTGTCCACAGCGTGAGCATATGCATCCAGCAAACTTGTGAGCATGTGTGCATACATCTGTGTATCTATTTGTGAATGTGTGTGTGTGTGTGTGCGTGTGTGTGTTTGTGCAAGCACTGCACACAGGCCGTCTCCCACCCTGTCATTACTGAGGGCTTTAAAGCCTCTGAACTCTAAATCAGCTCAAGATGAAGTGTAGTCTGGGATCTGTCTGCAGAAGCATCCTGTGTGCTGACACACAAAAATACACACACACACACACACATATATATACACACACACATACTCCCATCTTACCTGTGACACAATTGAAACTTCATGCAGATAACAAGGTGTATATTTAAATATAGATCTTTAAAGAACACAGAAGGCACTTTTTTTAGATTGCCCTAGTTTACAGGAAATCAACATATTGGTCTTGTGGTCTCAATAACCAATTCATTTTGTTTTAAATGGCACTTGGGCTGGTGTTATGAGAGCTGAGGGTACTGTCGGTGCTGTACCCCTAAGTCTAAGGTCCAGGGCACAGGGCTACAATCCCCATGTTTTGATACGAAGGCCTGGTGGGAGGCTGGGGGCCAGGGGCTCAGGCTCTGTTTGTGTGGACTCCTCAGCGGCCTGATAGGGAACAGATGTGGGAAGGCAGGCGGCCGGGCAGCCAGCCAGAGCAGCTGGGAGAAATTAAAAACAACAGCATTCCTGGAGACTGGGGGAATTACAGTGGGAGGGAGGGAGCGAGGGAGGGAGGGATGTAAGGAGCGAAAGACAGAGGGAGAGTTTTAAGGCTATGCGGTCACTGCCGAGAGTCTCTGTGGAGTACGAAAGATTGAATAGAGAAGGGGGGATTTAAGAGGACTGTTCTGCAGTGGTTAGCTTAAGGCTAATAAGTTGCAGCTGTATTTCCAGTGCGTGCGTGAACACTCATGCACAACAGGCAGATGTATGCCAATGTGAAATGAGACCAAAATGCATCTGAATGGTCTTCTAATGGCTTGTCATTACATGATAGTATTTATTTGTGCATGAGTATGTATGTTTGTTCTTTAAGGGCTTTAGTGAAGACATATGTCCTGAAATCTATAATGAGACCTCTGAATGGCTGCAGAAAGTTGGATAAAGCACTTTGCAGTTTGTGTGTGAGTGTGTGTGTGTGATCGTACAGTACATGATCTGTGGTTTTGTGAGCCTCTCAGTGAATTGTTTTTCATCTCGTTTCATCATGGCACAGGGGGAAGAGCAGAAGAGAGGGAACATTTTTAGAACTCAGACAGCAGACTGTTTCTTTGGTGAGCAATCTTTTAGCCCCAATTACGTCAAATGAGCAGACATACAGCTGTTTAAAGAGTCAGAGAAACAGAGACAGAGACAGAGAGGGAGGCAACGATTGCGCTGAATTGTTTTATATTTTAAAATGGTATTAAATAGTGAGTGTGTCAGTCAAACATCAAGATATATCCTGAGTGGATCTTTTCTCAGCTGTATTGATCCCAAAGTGGTTCCTCTCATAAAAAAAAAAAAAAAAAAGAAAAAAAAAAACCTGTGCAGCAATGCAAACAGGAACATTAGCACTGTCCAGCCCTGGCTCTTAGCCACGGGTCTGTTTTACCTGATATACCAGCCTCTATCTCTTTTATCTGCTTCTCCTGGTTTGAATGATTCATCCTAAAGCACAATGGGTGTACAAATGACCACAGATGGGGTGGCAGACCCAGCAGGCTTCCTAATGTATTAAAAGTGAAATCCAGAGCCTGGTGTGTATGTCTGTGCCTTGTCCCTGTAGCTGGTCAGATTAAACAGCTGTCTTTAATCCAACAGGGGAAGCAGACTCACAAACAGAACGGTCCTCCTCTCCCTCCTCTTCTTTTCTCTCTTTCCTGATAAAAATAGCTTTGTTGTCACAAGAAAAAGTCATGGAAGTATTTGGATTTTATGTTGCCCTCCTGATCTATAGATCACGTGTTTTCACCACTTATTTATTTGTGTATAGGTTCAGACTATCAATATTGGGACAAATTAATTAAACATAAGTGAATGGTACTAGCATAGCTGTTATCTGGATATACACCATATGTAAGTGCTAAAGAGTGCACCGCATACAGTGGCACACTAAATATGATCAAAGAGGAGGTTTACTGAAACATATGGCCGCCCCCCTGCAGGAAGCAGCCCACCAATTCAGGAGCGCAGAGAGCTTGTTTGTGTGTTTAGGGTTCTTCAGAAGAGAATGGCTGCATCTATTTATACCAGCCATCCCCGTCTGCCTCGATCTACAACCTTGTGTGTTTATGTTCGCGGCGTCTCGCATGAGGGCAAACAGCGAAGCGCCCCTCGTGTTCTTGAGGATCACTGTGTCAATGGTCCTCATGCAGCACACTCCAGAGTGACACTCTTTAAATACAGACACCAGCTGTTGAACGCATCAACATGAGCCCTCAGAAATAGGCTAACGCCGCAGACCGAGGCCAACTCAGGCAGGAGCTTTCATGAAAACACTGGATTTTTTCAGTTGGTTGAAATGAAAAGTAAATTACTTGAAAGTGATGCAATGTGTTAAGTCAGTGTCTGCATTCACGGCATTAAATGAGGCGTCTAAACGCTTAATTAACAGACTTTGGCCATTTTGTTTCAAGAGTGGTGGTTGTATTAATTTAAATATTTTGACAGGGGGTAACCACTGACTGTTTCGTCATTGTCAGAAGTCTAGTGTCATAAAATGGCCATGACTGTGTCCTCCACTCTATGTTTATGAGAATGTGAAATAATACTTTTGACTGGCATGTGTTTGGATTTCTTGTTCAAGAAAACAGAATTAATTTATCTCTCCTTGTCTCTTGTAATGCAGTAAGAATCAGCTAAGAGCGAGAAAAAGAAAAACAGAGAAAAGAGAGTTATTGAGAATCAATGAATGCCACTTAAAGTCCACAATGAATGTGGTTTACATCTGCTTTAATAGAGCATAGAAGGAGGCCCTCACCTCTTAATCTTTCATTATGAATGTGTATGTTTACTGCTCTTAACTGTGGTGTGTACTTGTGGAGAAATACACTAATTTCTGTATAAATATATAAACTGTGTTGAATATTGGTTTAATTGTTTTTCATTGCACAGTGCAAATTTCTGTACTTTCTGCCAGTCACACACATGTACACATACTCTAAAGGTATCCTCTCACAGGCTGCAGAAATCATCACACCTCTCAGGTTTACATTGCAAAAAAGATCTGCTTCAAGCAGCTGTACCAAGGCAGACAGAAAGACAGAAAGACAGTCAACATTCAGTTCACTGAATAACGGACCTGCTGCTAATCTATACAGTGTATATATATATCTAGTCTCAATAAGTGCATGCGGTTTTTTCTCATGACAGTGTTTTTGTATAAGACACATCATGTGTATAGGCTACAAGAGGCTGCAAATACAGAATGTATCAGTGCCCATGCATACTTGTGGCCATGGAACATCTATCCAGGGTCATGTTTTCTTCTCATGTCCCTCACCGCACCATCCATCCCCTTCAAGCCACAGAGACTGGCCTTGCCTTGTTTGGTCCTGGCAGGGTGTCTGGCAGAGGACAGTGAAGCTCCTGGTTGCAGGATGGAGCTCTGTTGAAGGCCAGTCCACAGTGATGGACAGCAGCAGATCCAGCTGCACTTGTCACTGGTTGTCAAGCCGGCTGTCTGAACTCGGGGACGAGGGGGGAACAGGCGGGGAGGGGTGAGGAGAGTGTGTGCATGTCAATATGTGTGTGTGTGTGTGTGTGTCTGAGGGTTGGAGGTTACAGTGGAGGGGCACTGATTGGGATGTCAGAGCTACATGGATAGTGTGTGTGAGTGAGTGTGTGAGTGTGTGTGTGTGTGGAGGAGCTGGGGGGGGGGGGGGGCGC
>JAPZDZ010000001.1:10997179-11008498 GCA_029783805.1 Acanthurus tennentii | reverse complement strand
TGTGTGTGTGTGTGTGTGTGTGTCATTTCTGTCTCACTGTATGTGTGTGTCTACATCTGGAGAAGGAGCAGGAGGAGGAATAAAATTAATTAGTCTTTAAAAAAGTTGCTTTCTTTGATGGCTGAAGAAAATGCCATTTCAGAAGAATTCATATCTTGTGATCATGACGTAACTACACTTGCATTTGATTAATAAATAGTGTACATATGGCAACCTATTTCTCAGGTGTGTAAAGCCATATAAGAAATCATGTGCTGTACGTTTGTTGTGCGCTGTGAGGCCAATAATAAAAGATGGATTCCTGCCTCTTACTGAGAGGGGACTGCGGGAAGTTTCTATTTTAGACTGCCATCTGGAAAAGAGTCTACACACCTGCCTGGTGTAAAAACACAGCCTCCTCACTCATACAGTTTGTGCTTGTGCTCGAAGAACAAAAGGCCCCATGATAAAAATCTAGACTGTAGGAAGCTCAGCAGTGAAGATATGCATGCCTACCGGGGAGAAAACCTTTTACTCTCCACTGTAAACTGTGTCTGTCAAAATTATTCTCATGACATGAAGACAATCAAGCAAACAGGGAATCCCAGGATGTCGGATGAACAAAATTTTGGAGACATCTGCTGTTGTCAGCACTGGAAATTATTGTGGCCAGACGTGTTTGAATTAATTATTGAAGTCTGGCTGTTTCCCTTTTCTGGCAGAAAGTTTTAAATCTTGGATGATGTACATCTGTTCGCTGAGATACAACAAGATGGCAGCTTAAAGAGCCTCAATAAAGTATGACAGAGCAGACGGGATGGGACGGTGGTCACAAGCACTAACACCTTACTTTCTCTCTCTCTCCCCCTCTCTCTCCCTTTTTCTCTCGATCTCAGAGGAGGCGGTGAATGAGGTGAAGCGACAGGCGATGTCAGAGCTGCAGAAAGCCGTGTCAGACGCCGAGAGGAAGGCTCATGAGATGATTTCAGCTGAACGCTCTAAAATGGAGCGGGCGTTGGCCGAGGCCAAGAGGCAAGCCTCTGAGGATGCACTAACAGTCATCAACCAGCAGGAGGACTCCAGTGAAGTGAGTACCACAGACCCCCCACCTACATTTTGCCTCATTCTCTTTTAACTTGTTCTCTAACTTCTTTCACACTATTCAGGTTTTTTTAAGCACTGTTTGGCTCCATTTATTACCTTCACTTTGTTCTCCTTATCCTCTGAGTTATCCTCTGTTGTGTAATCCATACAGCTGGCCACTCTTGGTTCGGTGCTGCACCATGTTGTCATGATTATTGCAAAAGCAGTCAAGTTGTTTGTGTTTATAAAAGCAGACAGACCCAGATGGTCAGAGCAGAGTGCCAGGCTGTGGCCATTACAGAGCAGTTGACCACCACCTGCTGGTAACATGAACCAGTGGCATCGGACCAGGACTTAAAGCCTTAAAATCAAATCCCAATGAAAAGAGAAGACAAAAAAAAGAGCATCAGACAAATAGACTAAATTATTTTAAAAAGTAGTTATTTGAAGTTTCTAAAGACATTTATGTTAAAAAAAAAGACAACTTTATGTTATCCTGGGACAAAAAAGAGACTTATTTTTATCAACCCACTCTCTACCCACTGTCTCACCAGAGCTGCTGGAACTGCGGGAGGAAAGCCAGCGAGACCTGCAGCGGCTGCAACACGGCCCGCTACTGCGGCTCCTTCTGCCAACACAAAGACTGGGAGAAGCACCACCATGTCTGTGGTCAAGGCCTGCAGGGGCTGCCAGGGGGCAGCAGTGTCCCTCTAGGCACCCCCTCCTCCTCCTCCAGCTCCTCAGCGTCCTCCAGCGCGCCCCCCACCCACTCGGAGAGCACTCCTCCAGGCCCCCTGTCCCTGGCAGGCCAGAGCAGTATTGCGGGAGGGGCTGGTAGCGGCAGTGGAAGTGTCTCAGCCAGCCCCAAGGAGAGCAGTTCCAGCAGTGCCTCTCGCTCAACAACTCCAGCCACCCCCGCCCTCCTGGATGCCACCTCTCGCTGACGTCTGACGACCCCTGCGCCCCTTCCATGCATATTGATGCGACAATGCTCACACTCCACACAAAACCAAACTGAGGAATCTTCATCGCACACTGCTCCCTTTCCTCCTCCTTTACTTCAATCCTTATTCCCCTCTTATCCTAAGCTGATCTGAAAATCTTCTTACTACCTGATGATAGACTTGTTTTCTCAACTTATCACCTTTCCCCCCCCAAAAGAAAATACTTTTTTTCTGTCTTTGTCTCTTTCACAACCACAGCCACAAATACAAAGATTCCAGCCTGGGGTTTAGTGTAGTGGAAAGCATGAAAAGTGTCTCCTTTCTCTGTGTTCAGTCACAGAAACATATCAGATGTGTTTGCTAAAAACATGAGCTTTGACTTGAAGATGTGACTAAGATGTGCCCTCAGTGATGTCAGCACGTCAAATACTGTCCTCATAAGGACACAAGACAAGGGCTGTGGTAAGGCAACCTTAATAGGGGAGGGGGTGACTAGGACAATTAGCACTTGGATTGGATTTCCCTTTAACTTAGCACCAATGAGAGAACAGCACCCAGCCCTGACATGTGCACTACCAGTCCAAACTGATGTGGCACTTATTCTACAGTGACCTAATGGAGACAGAAAAGGAACACAAAACCTTTTTTCGAATGCATGAGGGAAGGGGATGCGATTAATTCCTCAGAAACACAGCTTAGTATTTATTAAATGTTTCTTTCTGGCTTTAAGGGAAAATAAAGAAAAGTCCAAATATTCTAAATAAAGAATAATAGTGATGATGATGATGCTGATGATGATGATAACGATAATGATATGAAAATAAAGAAATTTTAAACTGCTAACTACCTTGCTAGCGAGCCAAGAAAATCTACACCGGACTCACCTCTCTGCACCATTGTGAACCCAAATGAATTCAAAGATGAAAAAATAACATGATCCAAACCTTTGTATTACACTGCCAAAGTGAGTAAGTAAGCGATAAGGAGAAGCACTCATCTTATAACCAAACGCAAAGCAACATCACCTCCTCAGCAGATAAGCCAGCCCTGAGAGGACCAGGCTGCAGAGAAGCTGCAGAACGGGACCCAGAGATAGACAGACATTTTAAAAGACAAACTGTGACCTGCTTTGATCTGCGGCTGCCTCCTGCAGTCTGGACAAAACTACAGCGATTCCTCAGTGATGGCCCAGACTAGTGAATATTGGACAATGCTGTGAACTTGCCTACGAGAAAGACTTCAATGAAATGGATGGAAACCCTGCCACAGTGTGATTTTTTTTTTTTTTTTTTTTTTTTTTTGGTGAATGGTAACGGAGAGGAAAGAAAAAAAAGAAGGAAGGGAAAAAGCTACACAGCCTCAAAAGGAGATGAAGATAAGTACATGGCAACGGAGCTGCCAAAAACCTCAAAACAAGCTTGAAAGCATTGTCCAAGATGGCGGTGCATACCACGCAGACGTATGGGAAGATTTGTTTGTAGGTCTGTTTTTTTTAAAGCTCCACAACGAGGAGATATTTCAAGGAATTGCTGTTACCTTTACATTCACTCCCTCCTTTTCCAAAGCATGATGAACAGATGAAAGAGCCTAGTGAAGGGCGGTGTAGACTTGGTTCTCCTCTCTCTTTCTACCTCCCCTCACCCCACACCTCCCTTCCACGCTCTTCCCTGGCTACTTGACTCAAGTCTGCCCCCTAACCCCGGCCTGCTTTGGACAGAGCCTCCGAGCAGTCGCGCGGGAAGAGTTCGAACCTGCTTGTAGATATTGTTCCTCTTTTCAAATTTCAAATAATGTCTCTTGTCGCTGATGTCCATATGTGCTGCCCTTGTGTATATCCAGAAAGATGGACTTTGTTTTGGTTCTGTTACTTTTCATTTTTCCTGCTTTTCAGTTCGGGCCGAGCTGTGAAGTCAGAGCAAGGACACTTGTTTATGAGAGGAAGCCCCACATTTTACTTATTGTTTGATTTGTTGTATCTATATTAATGAGATGAAACCCCTCTTGTAGAATATTTTGTATTGCTCGCATTGTAAGACAGTGAGAGGACGGAGGTGCAATATGAAGAGAATTCAGCTACTGAATGGAACCTCAGCAACTGCCCATAGGGTGTCATATAATATAGATACATATAAATATATTTAAAGTAACATCAGTAACTTAATGTGAATGTACATAGTATTTAAAGAGGTCCAAAAATGTGTTTGCCAAATAACAGAAACCTTTAAAGTTTAATGTCCAGAATATGATTTTCTCACAGTTCACTTGTTTCTCAAATGTATCAATTGTCCTTTTTTTTTTTCTCTCAGACAAGTTATACACTTTCAATTTTCACTCAAATCAAAGTGTCATGTAACCATGAGTGGAGGAGACTGTTGGTAACAGAGGTAAAGTGGCTCTATACATGACCACAGAGCATGTAGCTTGAGATTGATTAAAACATAAAGACATAAAGGATAGATCGACACAGACAGGAAGACTTCCAGAAACTTTTCCAAATCATGTTTTTTGGTTTTTGTTTTTGTTTTTTTTAATGGGGTGATGCTATTGGGCCTAAATGATGTCATTGTTATGTGCTTCATTCTCCCCAGGCCAGTTTACATCCTGCAGGAGGGGCCTCAACTGTGTGTATTTGCAAAAAATTTCAAGTCCAAATACAGGCAATTGCTTGGGAAAAAAAATGGAAAAAGTGGCGGCTCAGTTTCAAATTTAGTTCTTTCAGATTAAATTTAGGAATTGTCACCACCACTGTACTGACCCCCTCCATCCTGGTTCTCATCAACCTGTGAGTGTGCGTGTGGTGTGTAAGGAATATTATTTTCCCCTGAGGTGCAGAACAAGACATTACTTTAGGATGAAGTGATATGCCAGTGTTAAGCTACAGTAAAGTTCAAACCTAATTTTGACACCCACTTTCTGTTTTGTTTTGTTTTTTTTAATTTATAATTGTTTATTTGTAAAGATGCAATTTGAGCTCCAGCTGGAGATCTGAGCCAGGTTTTCATTTCCAGGCAAAGAGAGAAGAATTGCCTCATAAAGTTGATTGTGTTTTATCAGCCATTCCCACATGCTCCAGCAACATGCTCTGGCAAACACGTGTTAAACAATCTTTCAGCACAGGCCTTTACTAAAGCAACAGAGGGCCTGCAGCCACCATGCTAACACAAATTTGATATAATAAACCCCACATGGTTGGTCTAATACTGTACACACTTGAAAACAACTTTGAAAAAAATACGTAGGTGCTTTTTGTTCATTAACAGATGGACAAAGCGAGACATTTTTTGGATTATCTGAGGCATATATTTCAATGGGATAAGCTACAAGGTACCCCTGCATTAGTGTGTAGCATTTATTTGTGTGTGTGTGTGTTACCGTAATATGGTGTTGACCTCAGCCAATCTATGTCCTTCCCCCTGATGTCTAATTCTGCCACTTCTACCACTGACCACTTCTCATTACTCCACTCACACGAGCTACCTCCTCTGACCATACAGCTAAACCACCAGGAGAGGTTGACCTGGACTTTGAAAAGCTGGGCTGAGAGCAGACAAGGAAACGCACATTTAAAACTGAAGTGTTGATAGGAATTGCCATTACTCATGATACGGAGGACTATTTATTCTGACCAGACCTCAACTTTTTGATCACATCCCACTAACCAAACTGGCACTGCTGGAGTTAAGAAACATACCTTAACTCCAGCAAACCTGCATATTAACCAACTGAATACAGAATCAACCATGACATGCCATTTGTCGTCCGAAACCAATAAAAGCACAGACCAAAGTACTCCTGCATTGCCATAGTAGGCTTTGACACAATGTGTATTGACCGACCAGAAATAAATAAGGTTCGAGCTCCACTACACCGATTAACCAAAGTGTCTGTAATACATACAATCAGGGCACAAGAGTGAAAAAGCGCGCAGAACCGGCTGAGTTTCAAATGTGTAGAGATCTTATTCAAGCAATCAAAGCGCTTGTTGTCTACATATTGAAAACTGCTTCTGTAAAAAAAGTGGCAGCATCTCCTTTGGTAAAGCCTACTGACTGCGTGGACTTACGGTTACAAAGCCTTGCAGAGATGAAGTGAATACATGGTGGGTGTGTGTTTGCGTGTGAATGGTGGTGGCGGTGTGTGTGTGTGTTTTTGTAAAAAAAAAGAAAAAAAAAGAAAAAAGAAATTAAAATGAAAGATAGTATCCTTTTTTTCATGACTCTGTACAAACTACTTGAAACCTTCAGAGCTTTAATGAACCATCCCGACAGACTATAGTGGCAGATCAATTCACGATATGTAGCAAAAACTTTGTGCAGTAAAAACATCGTGTTTGCATAAAATATCCACATCAATAATCAATGTAATGGCAGTTCCATTCAACTCTTGAAGTGCTTTGTGTGTGCCTCCTTGTCTGCAACTAAGCCCTCAGATAAACTAAACAAAAACCAAACCCCACAAACCTGTTAGAAATGACCAAAATACAACCAAAAGCTATAACTATCTTCTTCAGATTTTGCTCTGTTTGAGGTTTTTCTGTCATGTCCAAACATTAATGGACTTCACCGTGGTCGGTTGTGATGAACATGATGCTGCAGTCTTCAGAAACTGGGGATGCAGAGACAAGAGCAAACTCTTCACTTCTCCCTCCTGACTAACTGGACAGAATACAAAAGATCAGGTGGTAATTCTGTTCAGCTGGGTGTGAGCTTCATTAAGTCATGAAACAAATGGAATCTGTGCCGAGGTGTCATATACTTTTTCCCTGTAAAGATATTATAGATGGCAAACGCATAAGGGCTCAAAGGGTCTCTGAACACTTTACATCAGCCACCTTTCTATTTGTTTAACTATGTACATGATATGGGCAAAACGCATGTTTAGAAAAGACAAATATTAGCAGGTTGACATTTGTCTCTCCCTACTCCAACCAGTAACTCTACCAATGAAGTTTTGAGGCTCATCTGATGTGATGGTGACATGTCCTTCCTATGAAACAGGCACTGATGAAAAGCTACAGTTGAAAGCTAAAGTGGCAAAACGTGGATGCAGCACTTGTTTCCCCAAAAGCCATGGCTCAGGATGGTCCTGTTTTTACCTTTACATAAATTGAAAAAAAAAGGTTTATGGTTTTATATGTGTAGGGAAGCATTCTATACTGTATTGTGCAATACATTATTACAGAAAAAAACATGTTTCTGTAGGAAAGGTTGGCGCTTTGAAGATCTTTCTCCTTTTGTTTAATTTCCCTCTTCAAAAGATCCTGTTGCCGTTTTTAGGTGAAGTTAACTGTGCCAGAAGAATTAAATTCTGAGTTGTATTTATTTCTTGCATGCTTTCCTCCCTGTTGCTAATACCGCTCTTTAACTGTTCGCTCTGTTGGATGTGTGAAGCTGTAAAACATTCTAATTCAGGTTATTGTCTGTGTTGAACAATGTAACTGTGTAATTAAAACATGAAATGAAATATTCATCACTCTGGTTGCTGTTCTTCTTTACACACTGGCATATTATAAGACAACATCCTCAAAAAAGGAAAACCATTTATTGTTATTTAATCCTCACTGACAAACAGTTGTCATATAAACTTAAAAAGTCATTTGATTGGATTTTATTCTCTATACAGGAAAAAAAAGTTGCAGATATTAATAACAAGGGCAACTGAAAAAAACAATACAACAATTAAATAATCCAATAGTCTCATACACTAAAAAAAAAAACATTCTTAGATATATATCACACAAACAAATAATAAACATTCTAGCTCCATGTGTTTGATTCATATTACAATTTGGAAGTTGTTTGACAACATGTTTCCACACAGACTGTATCTCAGTGTTCAATTGTTCTGTGTAACATCTATTGATCACACTGACCAGATTCTTTATAACCTGAAACCACACGGTCAATACAAAACTTTATTCATTCCCACAGACTGTTTTTTTTTCTTAATTTTTGTGAATATTCCAAATTCTCTTGTAATCTTTTCACTCCATCTCCAGAGTTCACTAAAGGAGGTGTGTGAGGATGTAGGCAGCACTAAGGGAGGGTTTTTTTTTTTTATCTTACAGCTGAAGAAATGTGATGCTGACTAGAATAGAGACCGTTCCTCAATAATAAGTAATTCCAGTTAAAAATATCAGAGATGGGATCTGTGTAGGTCCCGTGCATTTATGGCCTTGCGTTCCATCCCATGTAGGGTATCTTCAGTACATAAAAACAGACTACTGTTACTACTAAACTACTGCAGCTGTTGTCTTTTTCCTGTTCATACATTATGAAAATATTTTCTCTAGTGGTAAAGGATTAAAAAACTTTTTGGGGTGGGGGGTTCTCAAATACCCTTGATAAAAAAAATATAAACCTTTTAAACTGAAGTTATGACGTGCCAACAGAAGAAAAAACACTGATTTAAATAACAAAATTATTGATGGACAAATTACATTTTGTTACCTCTGTTTCAGGATCCGTGCATGATGGCTCACTGTCACACTGTCATGACTTAGTGTGACATAAAACAGAGTTTCAGTTTACATTATTTGTAAAACTAGTAAAACCGGTCAAAATGTCTGTGAAAAACCATATTATTTACCAAAAATTTACAGCCTTGTTATGTTAGTAGGCAGTAAGACCAAATGAAGATTACATAAAAATTTCCCATAATTAATACTTTGTCGGATAATACCAAATTTATCAAAAAAAAGCTTTCTAAAAATTGGTACATTTTCCGAAAACGAATTTATTGCCTTTTTAATGACAGTAATTTTGGTCTGTGTAAATCAAGGGGGTGAGGTGTGGAGAGGGGCAGGGAAGGGGATGGGCCCCTTGTTGATGCACCACTGGGACGTGAACACCCTCCTCCAGCGGCGTCTCCCTCACGTGCGCGTTTCTGTCAATCAACCTCGCGCGTCGTGAGCCTCATTCACAGGTGATATATATTAGCCTAGCCCATATGCTGTCAGGTGTCGCATTGGCGGACCCTAAACCCGTTTCCTTGCTGTCAGAGGTGTTCTTGCGGCGGATTCTGGCGAGCTACAGTCGGTTTTGCAGATGCAATGTTTGAGCAGTGAGCCATGGCGGAAAATCATCTGGAGTACGGCTACCTGGAGGGCGAGTCCATCGGGGAGCATTTCACCGAGGACCCGGTGAGTATCATCATAATGTTTGTAGCGAGTCCAATGGCTGCTGTCACGTTATTCGTTTGCACGCACGTCAGTAGGGCGAGCAAATGACGACTGGGCTAACGTTTGAAGCAGAAGCTATGCTATGTAGTATCCTCACACCACTAAAAAAACGTTATATGCAAAGGGACAACGACATCAGAGAGCATGGTGAGCCACAACCCGTATTACACGAGTGTTCGGCATGGATGCAGTCAGGTGCACTGCATGTCCATGCTGGAAAATATAACGTTAGTGCGGTTGTATATGAAATAACAATAAAACCCCGTTTCACATATGAATGTGATCCTGGAACCTATAAGGCCAGATGCATATGAAACTGTGATTAATATCTGAGCAAAATAAAATGTGGTGAATTCAAACATAACTTTGAATTTACGAGATATTTACAAGGACAAGTAACTTGTTGGCCAAGCAGTCCATATCTTGTGGTTGTTTAGATATCAAACTAATACTTAATCGAAATTGCGTCTTGCTATGTAGATCAATAAAATTTCAAGCTAGCACATGGGTTTGCCCATATCTTTGAGTGACATTACAGGAGAGGTTGCAGCACTCACATAAGCTGGGCCACTTGGCCAATGAGAGAGCACCATTCATGCAAAAGTTACTCTCTTATTTAGTGTTTTGAAGATCCAGAATCCCCTTAGTTGTAAAATTTGGTTGTAAACAGGAAGACTCTGGAGGCTGCAAAATTCAATTCACACATCTTTTTTTTTTATTTTCAGACCATTCAGTGACCCCCTTATGCTCTTTATCCATTGAGATACACATTTCTTTTTGGTTTGTCTCCGGTCTGTTTTTAGCGTAATATTCTGTCCACAGTGACTTCATACTCTGGTGTCCATGCTTGTGTTTTCTCAGGAGCTGGCAGCCATCAAGGCCAGGGTTCAGGAGCTGGAGATGGAAGAAGAGACAGAGAGACTGAGGGAGGAGGAGGAGAGGTGTGGTGCAGGAGACATGCAGCTCCTGACCAGCAGCCCTCGACCTGGTGAGACAGCCCACTGAGGGGTCTGAGTCGCCTTGTGGTTTGTTATTGTCTCACATTGTTGCTAAATGCTGATTATGCATTTGGGAAACCTCGGCAGTGTGGCCAGGTGTGTAGCATCGCAGCCTCCAGGCAGGTGAAGTAGCCTCATCCTCCACCATCTGGCTAACACCTGGGACACTTCACATGTGCCTGATCACTGCCCAATGAGACGAAGCAGTGAGCCTCAGAGAACCAGAAGGGTCCTCCCAGCTGCCTGTGGCGATTTTTCTGCTTCTGTGCATCTCCTCATCCCTTTTATCCTCCCTTTCCTCCCCTTCCTCCCTTTTGGTTTCTCCTCAGAACAGAGATGCATTCAGAGGGGGGCAAGATTCTAAGATATGTGTTATAAAAGATGATGCAAGAAATAGACATGTTGGTGAAAATAATCATTGTGGTTATTTCACCTGGAGTGACCATGTGTAGACAGTGCTTTAACAACATTGCATGTGCAGTAGCAGTGTATTCAACGGTTTGTTTCCTTCACAGGACCTTTCTACAACATGACCCCTGAGGAGAGGATAGACGCAGACAACAGATCGGTCTATGTAGGAAATGTAAGACTTTACTGTCCATCTTGCTTCGTACTGAGCATGTTTTTTTTGCTATACCTGATCTGATGCTGCTTATCAAAACTCCAGGTAGATTACGGAGCTACCGCAGATGAGCTAGAGATTCATTTTAATGGCTGTGGTCCTGTTAACCGAGTTACCATCCTGTGTGACAGATTCTCCGGCCATCCCAAAGGGTGGGTTTAACTTCTGCATATATTGTTTTATACCTTATCTACCTGACACTGTTTGACTATAGAATACAACTCTACTGATGTGCTGGCATCAAAGTTTATTTATTGTTGATCTCTTCTCTCCCTCTTTCACAGCTTTGCTTACATCGAGTTCTCTGATCGAGACTCTGTGCATAGTGCCATTGGTTTACATGAGACCTTGTTCAGAGGAAGAGTCCTTAAGGTGAGGAACATTACACTACATGTTAATGTTGAAGAACAACTCTACAATAGTTAGCTTCTCAGCGTTCAGTCTTGAGCAACCTGGGTACCACTAATAATGGGTCTCAGTGTAGAGATGAGAGATGATCTGGTAAAGGTGCTT
>JAPZDZ010000001.1:10937920-10953503 GCA_029783805.1 Acanthurus tennentii | reverse complement strand
TTTAGCGTTTATAAACAGGAAAAGACAGCACTTAAGCCGTTTCGCATCCAAAACATTTATTGTCTCAGAAGACATGCAGACATCAGTCAAGACACTTAAAGATATTTGTCGCAGCTCACAAACACACAACACTTAGTGAGAGTAGTCAAAGGTAATATAAAGCTTGTAATAAGCTGCAACAGTCAGTTATTTTTTTCCTTGAACAGATGACTAAAGTGCTGCTTCAGTGGCAAAGACAGAGCGTCTCGCTGCTCCCGGTTGCTTTGAAAACAGGATACAAGGTTGCAAGAGAATGACCTGGTCCTTGATGATGTTGAGTCATAAAGTCTTTGACAGAGAAAACTGCTGATCGCATGTTGTCACTCTGATGTAAGTTTTTCTATAGTCTCAAAAGGGAATAAGGGTTAGTTTTTTTTCACAGAGTAGTTTGATTACCGTCAGCAGAGTACAGAGTTTATGTGATGCAAAGCTATTTCTGCAGCCAATGCAAACAGGTTTAAGCTTTAAAAAAGCCCCATTTACACTCGTGTTCACAAAAAGTGGGCCAAAAGACTCATTCTATAAGCTAAAATTGAGTCAACTTACAACTCTACAAAGGCAAAAAGCAAGCCCCCGCCACGGGCACACACACACACACACACACACACACACACACACACATATATACACTCTGCCTCTGATTGGTTGATATTCTTACTCTAACAAATAATCACAATGTATGTCTAAACCTGACCAACCTTACCAACAAAGCCAACTAGCACCATCCAATCAGAGGAAGAGTAGGTGGGTCATACCTTCACCGTAGCAGGATCTTAATTCTGTAATTAAGAAGCCAGCCTCTTTGAAATCTGCTTCCCCTCAGTCACCGGGGAAACAAAGTCAAGGAAATTGCTCAGACATGAGTTTCGGGATGTGGTCGGATTATCTACATAATTGGACAGTGAAACAAGGAAGAACATTAGCAGGAAGACCACATGGCTGCTTTCACTGTCAGGATAACTGACACTGGAACAGGGAAGAGCTGAGGAAAATGATCAAAGGAAAATGGTTGGATGAGCTAAAAACTGCAATGCACCAACCACTGTAAACCAAAGGTAACAATAAAACAAATTACAATACAAATTATTCCATAATCCCTCCTATACATCCCAATAATACATGGCATAACACTGTGAGCTGTCTTTCATACCCACATGGAGAGACTGATGGCTGAAACTTAAGCCCCTTATCAAATAAATCTTCCTAATCTTCCAAAATCCTCCAAAACAAAAGACTTAATGAGAAAAAAAACTGACACAGTCAAACAACTATAAACAAGCCGACATGTATCATTGCCCTTCGTACTCTCCATTCACAGCTGTGTTCAATATGTGACTGATTTGGAGATGCAATAAAAAACTGTAACCTACTGATTGTATCAGTGTATGTGTGTGAGAGTGTGTTCCAAGTTCTTACAGACGGGTCATGAATCACAAAGTTCATCTCTTAACAGTCGAATGAAAACAGTCTCACAGGGAATGGCCGTATTCGCTCATTTATAGTTCGCCCGGTTTGATATGCTATTTTGAGTTATTTTTGGTTTATTTTAGTTTATTTCTTTTTCTTGCAACTAAATTTATTACAATCAAATCTTTTTTTCTGCAGGTACAACTTTTATCGCCTCTCTTTCTTTTGCAGGAAAGCCTCTAAGACTACAAGCAGTCATTCCTAAAAACCTGGAAACTTGGTTATTTGGGAGCTGATCTGGTTTCAAAGTTTCCATGTAAAAATACTTCCAAGTAAACGACTTTTTAAAGGATAATTTGTGAAACCCAACATAGATTTTTAAGCCATCTGAATACAACTTCACCACATTTAGTTGCATTTCATTGCTTGACACTGTTAAAAATGCATCTGAAAACAACTCTTAACTGTCCTTTTAGTAAAAGACCCCTCCTCCTCTCGTGGCTCTCAGCAGCTCAATACCCAACCTTGTTTATCCAGTGAAATGAGCAGGGTGTTTTGCTTCTGACAAGTTAAGTGTTGTTGCATGACGACTGGCACTGGGTGAACCGTCAGTGGAGAATTGTACTATTGTGACAGACTCTTTGTCTTTGGCTTCCAACTCTTCGGCTGAGATGTCTCCACACAGGAAACACTTCAAGGTCCATGGATAGTACTGTATTTCCAGCTGTCACATTAACAGTGACACATTAACGATGACACATGAGAGCAAAGAGATAAGAATGCAAACCCACTCAGCCGGCCAAAATTAAGAAAGGAGTTTCATTTTGTGCTGCTGCCGTAGCTTCGTTAAGAGTCTGTAGTTGGACAGCAGTTCATCTGTGACTGTAACACAACCAAAAAGGTTACACCCAAACAGGAGTGGAGGGCTGCTGGGGCTGAGGGATGATGTCATGTCTCTCAAACAGAGAATATCGCTTTCCCTGAGTCCCTGTGTAGCAGGTGTCAGGCAGCCACAGGGGAGGAGGTGGGTAAGGGGGTGGGGATCACAAAGCACCACGCCGGATAATCTTGTATGTAATGATTTTTATGTCAACCTTCGCCACTGCGCAACCTGTTCATCGTGTGCGCTCAAGTGCATGATCATACACATGAACCGTCTGTCTCCTCTCCCTCCCGCATGCACACACATCCTTATCTTTGGGATTATGCACCACATTCTCAGTTGCCTTTAAAGGCCTCTTGAACTCAGATCACCTTCTTATACGCCATCTGTTGTGGACAGAAAATTAATTGAGGAGAATGGAGGCCTACATGTGGAGGCTGTGCAGCATTATATGTTGCTCTCCTAGTGCTGTGGGACCTCAGGCACAAAAAAAAAAATAAAAAAATTCACACAGCATGTTAAATATACTTCTGCAGCAGCCCACAGTCGTCTATGTGATTGTAAATGTAGCCTGAATGAAGGTTATATTTATCTCCAGAGGATAAGGTAAGTATGTGTAGGAAAATGCATACATGCACAACATTCTTGCTGACTTTATGTCTCCCTTCAAGCTCCGAATAAGTAATGTTTCAACCAGAAGAGAGCGGAGAATGTGGTGTCTCTTTCAGAGCAGGAAGTGCTTGCTGACACTTGGGCGCATCTGGTAACTTCATTATTCAACATCCACAGATTCACAATGAAACACATTGATGTAATATTTAATTACCACTTGTTGGAAAAGTACCTTAAAAAGGGAAACATGGGCTCATACACCATCATGTATGACTCATCATAAAACCATAAGGCTTGTTGGGAAACAAAGAGAGTTTGATTGATGTACTGCAAGGCGCCAAAAGGTATCAAATTCCTGTCATTGCAGAGGCACGTGAGTATATCCATTATCCTGAATATCCATTGGATGTTGTTGACCCAGTCACAGCAAAGAGACAAAGAAAAACTGGCAGTCAGGGAGGACACACCTCGGTCAGGTTACATCCTACGGGGGTTTGTCTCTGATAAATACAGGGTCAGCAGCAGCCTGCATACCCATCCATTCATCCCAGGACAGACAAGATGACTGAAGCTTTAATGTTTACGAACTACAGAAAACAACTCAGCACATAGCACCTCGGTCTCATAGAGCGAGGCGTAGAACTGCTCCGTAAACATGGGTCAGTGCAAAGGTCAGAGCAGTTTGTAATTGTTACCATAGTGCAAATAAGGCCTGGGCGTGGAGGTAATATAACAAACATTTCCTTGACAAAGTTAAAGGGAAGCATGAACGTTGCCAGAGGAGGTGGGTGAGGCATTCAGACCCACTAATGTTTGAGCGATAATTGGCAAAACTGTCATCATCACTAAAAGTTTACATTCATCCAGTATCTTACACTCCTTATTCCTTCATGTGTGCAAAAAGACTTGTAGATCTTTCCAGACACTGTTTTGTGATGCAGCATGTCCTGTGCTTTTGCAACAATGCTAATCATTACTTCATATAACTGAGTTCTGCACAGAGATGATATATTAACACCACGTCTATTGTCCTTTCAGCCACAGAACAAATTTCCACTGACACAGAGATATAAAGTCCAGGCTCAACAAACTCGCTAGCAGGGGAGTGCTTCATGATTTAGCAGAAACTGTGCTACATTAGGTGCTTGCGCAGTCAATCACATGCAGTCAGAATTGCATTATCATCTATCAGTTCTAAGAGAGCATCACATAGCCTTGGCTGGCACAGATTTGAACGATTAGAGGACAGAGCAGTAACAAAGCACGCCAGTGAGGCTGTTAACGTTTGGCAGCGAGCCTTGAAGGCCTCCTCTAAGATACTGAATGTAAACTTGGATGACTTTCAATGGTCCTGTGCCTGTAGGTGAAGGAGATACGACAGTATCAGTGCTGAACAAACTGTTCAAGTAAATATGAAGTAGAAACAGAAGATAAGCAATTTTAGGCAATGTTTATAGTCTACATAATGCTCATACACACGATATGAGCGATACCTTATGTTTTATTTTATCGCATGTCCTTGAAAAATATTTAGTTTATTATCATTTTTAAGAGAAATACATGCACCTCTGTGTTGTTTGCAGTGCAACCCTGATTCCAAAAAAGGTTGGGACACTGAAAAATAAATTAAAACTCTGAATTAGAATTTGGTAATCTGTTTTGATATATACTGAATTGATTTTATTTCTATTGAATCATTAACATATTTTATTTAGGCAGAGTTTTTGTGTGGCTGCTTCTATTAAGATTATATTTTACATTCAGGAGCCTTGTTTTATTTTGTTAAATGAAAAAGAGTTCTGATTTCTTAACCCTAACCTCTAACCCCTCGCCCTACTTGAGATATTTACAGTGTAATGTATGGGCAATCATATTAGGAATAAGTACTATTGTCCACATGGATATTAAGATTTTTTATTGTATTATATTTCTTCATTCATGGGGGGGGGGGCATCTGCAGTTATATTACTGTTCAATGAACAGTGCTGAAAAGTCAAGTGGAAAAGAAAACATTCTATCACTGACCGTGAAGCAGATGAAGACTGTGAATATAATTCTTCCAAATGAAACCCACGCTGATGACAGATGGCGTCCTACCTTAACTTCCCACGTACACTGAGGTAAACATCACAGGTGTGTGCAACAGCAGGGGCAGACTGTGCTCTTCTGTAAGACCAGGAAGGCTTTAAGCCACCATAAAAATAGCTTGATTGCTTTCAAATGCTACTATTTCTCATGTTTAACCAAGGTTTTAAAATGTGCAGCAGTGGAAATGCTACAACTGTGCAACATTATCTTTAACAGTTTAGTCTATTAGTATGCTTGTGCTTTTCACAAATGTTCCTAAATACCAGTTTCCTTGATGCCATGGTTTCCCATGTTGTGGACATACTACCTCGTGTGAGTGTGCAGGCCTGCGTCTGAGTTTTTTGGCACCAGAAGAAGAGAAATTGCTCTGGCTTGATAGATATTTCCTCCTCTGGTGAATTGTCAGAGCTATGGGAGCCCTAGTTTTGCTTTGTTGTTGCCTCTGCTTCAGTTCAGACGTCTTAGATGTACAGATGTGAGGGGAAATGTGTTTTTCCAGCGACCACTAAATCCTGACAAAGAAATTGGGGTATGTTTTCTTTCTCCTACAGCGATTGAGGACCCACTCAAATAGCTGAGTAGACTGACAGCTGCTAAACACATTTAAGGTATTGTCGTACAAACATGCAAATCGACTGTTTTCAAGTCCCTGGGGAAATACTAGCTTATCATGAGAGACGTAAATTATGACAAAACAAAATAAGGTCACTATAAAGGCACTGCTAGGAATAACACCAAAGATTTACCATTAAAATACTGTATTATTTTGCTACAGCTTGTATTCTTTCAGATAAGAATCCATTCAAAAAATACATATTTGCATGTATGACAAAGTGTGCAAAGTAGGACTGGATGAGAACTAGATCCTTAACAACCCCACCTCTACAATCTACCTTCACATGTCAGAGTCTAGAGGCATATGCATGAAACCTGACTGACCCCTGTGAGGGATGAAGGGTAATCCAGGACCTGGAAAGCCACATTTGAATGAATATTTTCACATTGGGATTACTATACCAGGCTTCAAGGACAGAAGTAATGAATGAGGTATTAATGCACATAGCACAATCCAGCAGTTTTAGCTTTTAAAACGGGGTCATTAGAATTATTCTGTCCATATGTTAGGGGCTGCTATGTGCACCGGTGGTGCGTCATAGTTTGTTTGATTGACTTTTATAAGGCTGTGCATCTCTAAACATGGCAGTAATGTACAGTCGTGCTCAAACTTACCACTTCAACCACCTTTAAAATCCCAAAGTATGACTTGAGGTACTCCACATCGCACCTTATCCCCCTCAAAACGTTCCTCGCGTGGACGGGCTCGGTGGTGGGTTGATACGGACTGCTGGCCCCGGAGATCATGGAAGTGTTGGAGGCCTCGCCGTCAAAGCCATCTGGCTCCTCGCTGGTCCTCATGATGATTTCGGGAGAGACGCTGGACTCTGGGCTCGAAACGTTACCACATACAAACCCACGCTGACAAACCGCCTGGATCCACCTCACGGCACAGGTTATGTTTCATAAAGCACACTTTGTTCCATGCAGGGTTTAAGTGGATGGAGAAAACAAACCGCACGGTCCACTTTTCGTAGCCACCCCACGGGGGAAACAGCCGCGGAAGGTGCGCTTTAACATTACGCGCAGGAAAATCCGGCTGGAATCCGTTTAACGTAACCCTGCGGTGTTTCCTCCTGGTTACACTGTTGCGTCTCTGTAAATTAGCCCCACTTATAACTATGTTAGGCGGGTCACTTGTTCAAATCCCCGTGTCACTTTATCATGGAAGATTCTCGTTAGTTTAGCAGCACCGAAGAAAATGCCTACCGGGCTGAGTGACTCGCCTCTGTGACCGAAAAACATGCATCCATTATGGCCCCCAGAAGAACCGAGAGAGAGAAACTGTTGTTTCCTATTGTAAACTTAAGCTATTCTCTACAGCAGCCTACAGTGAGGCTGCCTATACGCCGCTTAACTGGCTATGGATGCGGGGCAGAGCTTGTCTCCGCCCCTCTGAAAACTGCACATTCTTGTGCAGGCTCTGCGCCCGTTTCAAGTATTCCCAAACAGCCTGCAAAACGAATCCAGCCGGAACCACGCCGACAGGACCGAGCTCCGCTACATTTTTCCTCTGGGTCTTCTTTCTTTACGACTAGTCCTTTCTCATCGTCGGTATGCTTCTGCAGCCTGCAAGTTACATGCAACCAAGCCTGATGAGACCATTTCTGTATTCTTCAGAACATTACAGAATGCCTGCTATTGTTTTTATGGAGTTTGCAGGGCACTTTATCTTCCAGGGCAGCCGATTACTAAAATGATCTTAATAGCTTTTAATAGATTATCTATAAAAGCCTATTAGAACAAAACCCGTAATATGAAAACATAAGTCACTGCTTTTCTCTATCTATTTTTCTGGGCATATGGATGCCCCCCCAAATTATTAGAAGACTTTGCAGTTTAGGGACCAAGTGTTTTTGTTGTTGTTGTTGTTGTTTTTATGCATAATAAAGTCATGTTGGTGTTTTGGTTTACAACTTTTTTCACTAAATTGAAGTGCCATCAAGCTGTCATGCCAGGTCAGTCATGTGAAGTAAAACTTTAAAAATCATGCTTAAATTTCTTTGAATGAAATAATCGGTACCTTTACTGCCCTCCTGTGGTATGTAGCCGTATCAAAAGGTTGCCTTGGTGACTGCAGATGCTGGACAAGCTATCTAAAGCATAGATGTTTCTCTTAAAACAGGTACTATCCCTCAGTGCAGTGGTGGAGTTCAGTATTTTCAGTTCAGGTCTGCTTAGATCTCAGAGTGGCTCTATGACTCTTAATCCAAATGAACCTCAGCCAATGAAATGCAGAGTGTTGCAAACTGCAAGGCCTCAACATGGGGCACTTTTCACAGAATACCATAATTCAAGTAAAATGACAGGATTACACAAATTTATTCAAAAGTTCAGATATACTTAAGTATCTGTTTAAGATTTATATATCAGAAATGTCTGTGATTCTGTTTGAAATTCATTAAGACAGACACATGAATTCATGTATGTAGAGCTGTGCTACTTAACCTTTATTATAATAAAGATACAAAGAAATGAGGGGCTTCTTTTGACAGTTGGCATCATTTTTTAATAAAAATATCAATATCTATTTTAAATATTTTTAATCTTAGGGAAATTACTGATTGATTGATTTAAACTTATTTAAATATGTAGAAAAAATATGTTTGTTTGAATGTGGAATGTTTGTTATCTTTAAGAGTTTTACTGACAGGATTTTTTTAAAGCTGAATTTCTACTATTAAATGAGCAATAGGCACTATAGATGTCATAAAGTACTAATTTCACCACTGATATTGTTTTATGGTTAGGTGTGTGTGGGTGTGTGTGCGTGGGGGGGATTTGGGGTAAGAAAATAAAAAAGTGAAGAAATATTCAGTTTAGGCAACCTCTGTTTAACATGAAAAAATAAAAAAGCAATTAACACTTTAGAGTCAGACACAAAAAACTGTTGAAATCAACCAAAGTTTGGATTCTTGTTTTTATTGAAGCCAGGGGTCTGATAAACATTTTCCTTATCTTTGTCGGCGTAAGAAGCTAGAGTCCACATGGCAGCTTAAAGGCTACAGAATTGTGTTAAAGTCATACAATCAAACTTCTGAATTAATTCAGGACACAAAAATGCAGCCAGCCATGTGCTTACAATGTCTTGATATCCTAAATACAAAAGGACTGGAAGCAGAAGCTCAGAGTCTCGCATAGATGTAGACTGTCGATAGTGGTCGAAGGCAATTCATTTAAGATGTGAAGAGGCAGTTGCTTACAACTGATGTTCGAGTACAAAAGTTACAACATCAGTGTATTTATCAATCCTAGGAGCAACAAGTAATCTTTACAAAGGGCAAGTGCAACTTTGAAACCAAGCAGCATGAGAGCACTTCATTCCACTCAGCTAAATAACAAATTTAACAACTTTTACCATGATTTTCTTGACAAATTGTCAGTTTCATCAGGTTAGGTGAAATTAAAGAATTCATTAAACAGAAAATGTTCATGGGTAAAACCATTTTTGACTAAAGAAACAACAAAAAACCCAAAGGATGCCTAGGTAGGATGTAAACATAAACAAGTGGATGTTTTATGGGCAAAAAAAAGGACAAACCTGGATATAAATGGATATTTATTTGGTTATGTACTTCATGATGTCCCAAAACATCCCTTGCAAAGGTGTGATGATAATCATTTTTAAGAATTTATATTAAATGTACAATATTCTCAGCTGAAAGGGGTTATTCCGTAGTTTACCACCAGGGGCACCTTCCATAACTAAGCAGTAAATGCAGATAAAGAATTATGTTTTACAGAGTAGGTTAACTTCTGGTTAAAGTACTAAATGTTCTGAAAAGGCAAAGCAAAAAGAAAAAAAAAAAGCATTCTGTATCTTTAACTGTACCAACAGGAACTGATACAAGTATTCAAGGAAAAGTGCTTATTTCTACATGTGGCGGTTCTGCTCCTGGCTGCTCTTAAATTGTGCTTCATCCACCTTTGCAACAGGTTCTCAGGTGCACATTCTACCCAGTCACAAAAAGAAAAATAAAACAAAAAAAAAACAAAAACAAAAACAAAAAAAGGAAGAAAATAAGGGGAAAATATAAACAATAAGAGCTTCAATACGAACAGATGTGTAGCATTATTTCGACAAATCAAATCATGCATAAAGCATAAAGTAGACTGTACACCAATATGGTCTTGTGGTTATTCCCTTACAGAGCATATTTTTAAATGAAGTTAAACTTAAATTTAGGATCAGTTTAGAGAACTTACCGTGATCTACCGTGCAAAATTAATTTTCCTTTGACTCCTGAAACCCCAGATATGGTTGAGCGGAGTAAGGCATTTCGTTTTATAGGGTGTTATTCAAAATAAGCGTTCATAGGCAAGTCTGAAGTTTGGAATGCAAGGGCTCCATGCATGGGTATAAAAAATAGCCACTGGTTAATCTTATGGATTATCACCAACTATAAAAGCAGAAAATAGTGACTAATATGCATCTTTGGTTACATTTTCCAATTCACTCCAGTTTTTCTTTTCTGCTATTATTTAAATAGCAAATAGCTGCTCTCTTCACACTTGCCATTGATTATGTGAAAGCTACTTGTGTTAACTATCCATAGGATTAAGCAGGGCCGTGCATACAGACTTCATGAATTTACACTTAACTTTTTTTTTGATGATGGTGTGACTAAACCATATATATTATTACATATTATTTGATATGGTACAGTATAATGATTTTAATTAAAAAAATGAAGAGAAATTACATAAGACAATTGAGCAACCCCTTAAGGACACAAATTAATTAGGAGCATTCCTGTGAAGGCAGGGTGTCCAGTGTGACAAACCGTAGCTGTACAATGAAGGCAAAAGGTTGTAGTTTTAAATGGGCACTGAAAGAGAGCGAACAGAAAGACCTGACTGGACAGACAGATTTCCAACAGGGGATGTGTTCCTACAGCTACTTCATGTAGAAACTGGGAATGTGTTAACTGACATGCGAAGTACAGTGTGAAGAAAACACGTGAAACCATGAAGGACAGTGCTGTCAAACACTGAAGGATACAATATCTCATTTTGTTCAGACCACAACAAGTCATTGTGTTTTTTTGGCTGCAAAGCGAGTGGTTTCAACCACAGCAAGTGTTCCATCATGTGGTGTTCTTAGTTATCAGCAGCCTTTACAGTTTTTATGAAGGCATTTTATCTATTAATCTACTGAACGCTATAAACTAGGGAACAGATATCTTAATCCTGAAAAAAATAACAGACCACAGGCTTGTTGTACATTAACAAAAATGTAAAATGAAATAAATTATTTGGATGACAAGAAATGGACAAAAACCTTTTAACCGATGGTGCTACAGTGCATTTCCTCTTATGTAGACAAGCACCTCTACTATGACACAAACAGCTAACTGTGCGAGGCACTTAGGAGTTATAGTAGGAAAGATGCTGGCCAACCCCCTCCCAAAATATACACACCTGTAGCTAAAGAAGCGATTCTGTTGCAAACTCTAAACCTGTCGAATCCCAACCAGTCTCATTACGTCAAAGAAGCTATTTTTCAGAATTTGGAAATAATTGCATTTTGTACAAAATCAAAGATAACCTGAATAGATTTTTTTTTTGTATTTATATTTACAGAATCCTTTGAGATGATTAGGGAAAAATGACATGATATGCTATCAGCTGTCTGGACTTGTCATATTAGTGTCATGACGTCAGTGGCATTTAACATGTTATTTAATACAGATGAATGTTTTCTTAGACTGATAAATGGCGCACAAAATAAAATAAAAAAGGAGGAACTTTGTATAAATACATCAGTATCATATCCAACATTTTTTACATACTAAATGTTTGCAAGTATCTCAATTACTTTTCTCAATGAATATATTTAAAGTTTAAATACCTTTCCAATCGCAACAAAATTCCTTCCATGAGATAGGCTAAACCAGAGGCCATAGGACCAGTAATATTTCCGCTCTTTTAACTCATGAGGAGAGTGTTATACTCCAGAAACTGGGTGGCCTGCAGCCCAGCATATCATGCTGGCCAGGGAGTGTGCACGCATTTCCATAGAACGAACACCCCTCATAAAATAACATTTACAGTGGAAGAGAGGACAGAAATAAAGCCAAGCCTCCAGCACTTATCATCTCATTAACACCTCCATCCTCTCTCTTCCCATCTCACCAGAACATCAAACTATCTGATAGCATCTGGAACCCATTTTGGTGGAACCACTGTGTGTGCTGACTGATATAGACATCGGGAATTTGGTCAATTTTTTTTTTTATGCTCACATGTACATGTATTTTTCCAGAGTATTAATGCAGTGGACGATGCAGCTGTTTTTGTTGCCTTCACGCTTCGTTCTCTGTCGGTGGTGGTATGTTGTTAGCTGAAACCATGGAGTCTTGTTTGCGGGTCATCCTGTCCAACTCGGCCTGGACATCAGTCAAACCCGGCTTCTGCCCTTGGAAAAAAAAGGAGACAAAGCCCACAAGTAATCTCCTGTAGCGTCTGTGTGCATTCATAAATAACGGTTTTCTTCAGCCAGCAAGCGGATGGATAGGGGTTGGATGGTGATGCGGTCTCATGCTGGAGATCAGCGGCTCACTGCCATAGCTCACACACATGCAAAACTCATCATCAGACAAGGGGAACATGTACTCATGCATTATCCTTTCAAATGGGTCTCACAAAGATTTTAACACTGCTCAGTGCTAGAACCAAAAGTGCGTGTCAGTGATCCCAGAAAGATAAGTAATGCAGTGTTTCCTTTAACATTTCACTGGGTACTTTCAGCCATTTCATTAACAGTATTTGACTTTGTTATATTTATGATATAACAAAGTTAAAAAAAAAGTGTTGGAACTAAATATTAGAGTTGACATGCAAAAAAGCTGAGGTCAAGTAAATTAACAGGTAATTAAATTAGTTTAGCATGAGAGAACTGGATATGAGGTGAAGTGAGTAACATTAGTTTCATGGAGCACTTATGATTCGAGGTTTGGTGCATACAGGCCTGCGACAAGTTTCCTCAGGTGTCAGAGGTTCAGTCAAAGAGGACAACTTTTCTTTTTCTCCTGTTTTAACCTTCTCTCTCAGGCTGTAGAGATAAAACTCCAGACAGCAAAAAGGTCCACAGCCTCTATCAACAAAAGGCCCTGTTTCTAACATCTCTTTCCTGTCTAGATGTGCATGCAGTCCATGCTCTGAGATGAATCTGAACACCGGTAGGCTCTTAATCAACAATAATCATTTATAAATCTTTTAATGACAGGACAACTGATAACCTGTAAGGAAGAAAGTTTAAAAACACAAAGAGTTTGGAGGTGAGCGCACTGGAATAAGAGGTACCTGTTTTCTTGGCTGTCCCCTGCACTCCAGCTCCAACTGCTCCACTTCCTGGGCTTCCAGGGGATCCAGTCTTTTTACTCAACAGGCTGTTGAAGAAGTTAGCCAGCACTCCCTCATTGGCAGCTCCTGCTGCAGAAGAAACATGAAAACAGAAGTATTACTTCCTTTTATTTTGAAATGATTAACCACGAGATTACTAAGTGATTTTTTTAAAGTTGTGTCCCTTTTTTCTTGAAAAAACATGCCACCACACTTTACTGAGTTGCCAGTTACTGTACCAAACACAAATGCCTATATCATTTCACTAAAATTTTTTGTACTGAGCCCATGTATGTGCCATTGAGCTTATATGTGAATAGAGCAGATCCTTTGCTGGGGAAGTTCAAGTGATCAAGTAACTGATGTTCTTAAGCTGCTGCTAGAAACAGACTGCAGGGTTCAAGCAGCATGCATTTTTAGTATGTGAGAACTTGCCTGACATGGAAATTCCCTATTGTGTGCTAAATGTGTAAAGGGGCAACTCCACAAAATGTCGACACAGATTTCCAGTGACACTGTCCGCATTTCATGAGTAACAGTCTTAAGGAAACCAAGACTGATTATGAACAGGTAATCTTGCTTTAATATCCAACATCTTAGAATAATGTAATTTAAAATGATCGGACTGGGATAAACGGACTGCCTCTGCTGCCTCAAAAAAAAAAAAAAAAACTTTTTTGCAAATAAGGCCATTTCTTCATCTTGTTAAGTTGGAACCAAAAGCCGTTTTAACTCGTTAAGGGTGTTGTAGTGCACTCTGGTATGTGCACCACCCTCAAACCACAAGTTTGTCTCTGAGGGCTTTTCAATCTGTACAGCATATGACACCCTCTATCTAAGGACTGGATCTTGATTTGGATTAGGAAGCACACCACAAAGCATCCTTTATTAAGAAAAAATGTGGTGACACAGTTGAAATTTGATGATGAAGTTGCTGGTCAGAGAACACAAAGAACTTTCCTGTTTGAAATGTGCTTTAACACAGTAAAAACCGTTTTAATAGATCATTTAAACATAGTTAAATCCAACAATCTGTTATAAGTTGGAATGTACTATACCCCTACTACACTTAATAATGGAAAGTCAATATTTCTGCCTAAAGATTGCCTGTGCAGGGCATAGGGCGCCAAGGAATCTATTATGTGGATTATTTTAGCTGTTACCTCTTGGGGGCAACATTGCAGCACTTCAGGAAAAGTGGTTCTCATTACAACCAAAAATGGACCCCAATGAAAACTGTTTGTTTTCTAGGATTCAAACATACAGACATTCCTGAGTAAAATACAGAGGACAGAGTAAACCTAGGACAAACTAGGAAGCATTGGTAGTATAGTAGTAAGATTCTGTGCTTTCTGAGTTTCTACCTTTCATGTTAGGGTCAGGCTTTTTGACAGAGGGTGAGCCACTGGTCACAGTGGGTTGGCCGGCACGACCCGCAGGCCTTGGTGACCCTGAGGTTGTCCGTCCTGGAGACTCCTGCATAACAGAAACCAGATCAAGACTTGCGTCACAAACATACAGCTTAGTTTGACTGTCCTGAAGACAAAGAACACCATGAAAAGGAAAGATCTAAAAATCCACATTTGAGGCATGTTAAAACACTTACTGTTGCTCCTCTTGTTGGCGTGGCTGGCTGCTTTGCTAGCAAAGACTGTAAAGGAAGAAAAGTGATCGGTTTAATTTAGACATAGCTTGCAATTCCAAGAATAGATTTTAATGCACATTAAAAAAAGAGGGACTGAAAACACAAACTAATTTCAATCAAACATATACCATTTAACTCACTATGAAAGCCTTCACAGTCTATGCAGGATAAGAGACTGTTTGCATAAATCCCCACACAAACTTTTATTTTATTTTCGTGTTCTCAATCCAGGTCTTCAAATATCAACATTGTCATGCTGCTTGGCATTTTCATATAGATGTATAAGGTACCCTTTAACATCTGTGTGCTATACGCAAAGCCTTTCTACCACAGAGCCTAACAAGAGTCAACAGGTCATGTTTGTTTACAGTAACTCTGCCCAAACCAACTGGGGATTTGGTGGCTCTTCCTACTCTGGAGATGGCGATTGTTATGAACATATAATATCAGCATGGATGGGTTTACTTACAGGTATTAAATGGTACCTTGTGTGTTTGTAAGGGACTCAAAGAGTCATGGAAAAGTGTCAATATTTGATGACAAGGAAATAATTGTTTAATTACGAATCCACAATTAGAAGGGCAGTCAGGGCAGGTAGAAGGGGAAATCTGTTAAAAACAAACTTCAACTAACAAAGAACACTACAGTTTTTTTCACTGCTTCCTGATTTATTGGTCCAGAAAACAGGAAGTGAAGGCAATGTTACTTGTCATGTGGAAGTTTCAGATGTTCAATAGCACATGGGTACAGTTTACAAATTTGTCCTTTAGTCAAAATGCCAGTTCAGGATCACTTTAAGGGCTGCAATGGAAAAAGATTTTCCCAGTACAAATCAATGATCTCAGAAAGTATCACTGTATACAGGAATACACACTACTACTACTACTACTACTACTACTACTACTACTACTACTACTACTACTACTACTACTACTACTAATAATAATAAT
>JAPZDZ010000001.1:10890779-10909030 GCA_029783805.1 Acanthurus tennentii | reverse complement strand
AAGATGGGTCTCCCTCCCCTTCGCCGGGCTGCTCTGTCTCTACAAACCAGCCTGGTGAGTGGCTGGAACAGGTAGAGCCAGCAGAGTGACTCAACACTGGGCACTGGGACGTGACCCAGATCCATCTCTGCTGTGCTTTTTCTGATGGAGAAGTGTCAGACGAAGCAGGTCAGGACGGACCATCACTCCAAACTATAACTGACACTCACAGCCAGTGAAGGAACAGCTTCCCTGGCACTACTTAGCAAGAAAGCCAACTCAGCTGATGCACAAGGAGAATCACAGAGAGAGAGAGAGAGATGGGAGGAAACTGCAGTATGTGTGTTTGGGTGTTTGTGTGTGTCTATGCAAGCTATAACTCTTGAGAGGTAACCTCCCAGAAAGATTCCCAATAAGTTTCTTGCCAAAAAACAACAATGAGTTATCCTTCATAATTTTGTTGTACAGCTACAAGTGCATGCTGCTGACTTTTTCCTGACCTTTACTGCATTGCTTATTAAACACGGAGGCTTGAAGGAAATGGTTGGTTTACACTAGTGCACGTGCAAAAAAAAAAGTACCCATGCAGCATTTTTAACACAGTGTTGTATTGTATAAGTTTGCACTAATATGGGATTACTGCCGATTATAACTGAGAGCAGTGGACGCCGCCTGCTGCAGAACGTGGAATGTAAAACACTCCTTTGTGATGAGGCGTCCTGTGTTTTTCTTCAAAGCGTGCCTGCAAGAGGGGAAGGGGTGAGGAGGGGGAGACTCGTAGTGGGTGAGTGAGGGCAGGCAGACATGTAGAGAGCAGACGTGAATGAAGAACCCCACTGGGGCTGTTGCCTGATGATTTCTTGTGTGGAAAACAACTTACAAAGGAACTCAGGTGGTTCTTTTGAAGGCTGCGGCGAGACAGCTACATGTGATCACTATGAAAGAGCCACTGTTTCATCCTGATCGTCATCATTTTAAAGGAGTAGTTTGACGTTTTGAGAAAAAAGGATTAGTCTTATTCACATTCTTAGCACGACTTTAATCAAAAATTGATACCACTCTGATGTCTGTTTGCTAATCAGACAGTCAGCTAGCTTAACTCAGCATATGGACTGGAAACTGAGGACAACAGTTAGCCTGGCTCTGTCAAAAAGTACCAACACTCGTAAACTAGTAATAATCTTTCATTACCCAGGAAGTGAACCAGCAAGTTTTGCAGGTCAAAGTTAAAGGAGAAGGCAGTCTGTGTTGGATTTAGACAAAGTTGTGTCAAAGTCTGTTCCCCCATCTGGTGGTGTTTTCTTTTACCTAAGTCTTAGTCTCACTGGATGTAATGGGGCCTGGATGTAATGAGCCTGCTGTTAGGCACCTTTTTCAGTCAGCACTCTGCTCCCCTTCTGCTTTTAACCTGTTAGCATTTTCAGAATCCCTGTTGCTGCATCCTTGACTTCGCACCACCCAAGATGACTGTGGTTGGTTTAAAGAATTACAAACAAGCCAGAGCGTTTGCTTCTTCTTAGTCGAATGATAATGGGTGCAGCAAGACCTTTCTGTGGTCCTGACACAGAGCTGTGCAGATAGCACCGCAAGACTATCTTTATCTTCACCTGACCCCAAACTTGCCCCTCACTCCAACCAGTTATCTCTGCAATGCCTAACCATAACCTAACCTGCAGAAACAATGTTTGTGTGAGAGATAAACACATTTCAACGGACAGTTTGGACAGGTTTTTAATGTTTGTTGTTGTTTTTGTTTTCTTAACTTTTCAGGTTTACAATCTGCACGATCATCTGAGCACTTGTTCTTTTTTTCTCAGTTTGGTTTCTTTTTATATTGGTTACTGTATTTCATTTAAAGCAAAAATAAAAAACAACAAACCATAACCTGGAAATACATTACTGATTTTAATGCTTTCTCAAATATTTCAATGCATGTTGTTTTTCAACCTTAAGCGTGAAAGAGAAAGAGATGGATAGAAACAGGATTGCTGATGCAGCAGCTTAGCTGTCAACATGTGTGTGCTGGAGTGTTTTTCTACTCTGCAAATAAAATGTTCCTGTTTGATAGATTTCTGTGTGTTCATAGAGATTTTTTGTGATTAAATGAGTCTGAATTAGTGTGTGTGTGCATTAGATAACACTCACAGCCTCAGACATCTTCTCCAGCACTCTGCCAGGCTCCAGTCCCCCAACATGGCAGTGCATCTCTCCCCTTGAATCTGATTGCACCACACACCCCCTGCTGTCTAATGAGAGGATTAGACACTACATATTTGTTACAATCCCCTTATGAAGTTACCCTTTCCTCTCCCTCTCTCTCTCTCTCTCTCTCTCTCTGTCTCCTCCTCCTCCTCCACTCTGTCAGGCGCACTGCTGCCTTTATGGTTCTCTGTGGTTTAATAGAGAATCTCCCGGCCTGCTGACACATGGAAAGCACAAACATTCACGCACGCGCAAGTAAAACCTCGAAACCTCTATATACACCCACACATGTCGGCACATAAGCTTACACACACACACACACACACTCACAGAAACCCTGGCTATACACAGAGGAGAGGATATTTATGCTCAAAGTGTTTTGGTTTTAAAAGCCTGCAGCGCAGTAAATTGAGGGGCCACTGGTCCCTCCTCACAAGCTGATTGTCCTCTGTAGTGGGTTGCGAGTGTGTGTGTGCGTGTGTGGTGAGCAGAGAAGGATCTGAGGACGATCACCACCTTCCTCCCAGTTTGTCGATAAAAGATATAAAGCTGAATCAGACCTGCCAGTATAATTACAGGCAGGAATCTGAAGAATGCTGTGATCTGAACTGAGCCTGACACCATGTATGGTACCCCATGCAGCTGATTTACCCACTCCCAGTGTGTGTTTGTGTGTGTGTGTGTGTGTGTGTGTGTGTGTGTGGGTGGGAGTATGGGTGGGAGTGGGGGTTTGACCTTGGTGCTAGGGGTACCATTTGTTTGAAATGACAGCACATAAGGCAGTTGATGACTTTTCTTAACATTACGTTGATTTCTGGATACTGATCCTACAGGAGTGCATCTAAAATCCTTTAACCTACTTTCTGCAAGCCCACGAGGTCCGGTTTGTGTATGCATGTGTTTCTGAGGTTTACCATATACAGCGCGGGGTGTGCTGTGCTCTCCTTCATCCAGAACAGCGAGAGGCCATGTCACTTATCTGAGGAATTCACCCTGAACATCTCTTCTTCATAAACACTCCCCTGTGGAGCACATCCCTCTCTCATGCAGTCCCTCCACTCTCTATCGACGTGCTGTGCTACGAGTTTGCTTTATGAATAGCAGAAACAAAAACTTCTACAAGAGGGTATATATTCAAAACAATATCCATCACGCAAATTCTACATGGTCCTCACACGCCACCTGGAACTACCATAAACTGCTCACATTGCTGACATAGTTCTCTGTCTTCGTGCTTTCAGTGTCATGGCCTCACCAAACAGGTGGTCCTCGTTAATGCGTGTGTGGAAAAATGAGCCGAGACAAAAAGCAACACATGTATGTGTCTCTCCTGATGTGTTTTTTTTTTAAATGCTCCGTGTTGGTGAAGTTTACTTTTTGTTTCTGCGACACTTTTCTGCAGAAATTCCTGAGGTACCAGTCCAAACCTTCTTTCCAGCTGTGACACATCTCTGGATTCACAGGAACTGACAACGGGTCTGTTAAAAAAAAAAGGAAATGACAAGTCTCTACCTCACTAAGGCAGATCTGTATCTGGCGAAAACAGACATGGCGGCACAGAGACAGGTTGTGTTTTTTACTTGTGAATGGAATCCCAGCCACTTTGTTTTCTGACTGATCTCAGTGATGGGGACGGTGTCAGAGTGTGACAACAGATAAGAATGGCACCTGGAGAATGTACTCCAGAGTACGTCCATTCACTACAAAAGATATGCTAGAAATGAGCAAACATGCTCTGACATACAGCACTGTTACAACATTTTCTGTACATCCTTGTTAATAGATAGATAGATGAAAAAATACAAGTTAAAGGCTCTATTTTAAAATGCTCTCTAACATTCTCTCAAAACTTGGACCAGAAAGTTGAAAAGACTTAAGATTAATCATTTAACTATTCTATTGTATATCCAAGTTATGTGCATGTGTGTGTGAAGAGTACAGTGCATTGTGTTTGATGGTGTATTTTGAGTATGTTCCTGCAAGTTTGCATTTCAGGAGTGTAATGTGACACCCAGGTCTTACAGGGGAGGACTCAATCTCTGACCCCATCTGGAGATGCCGACATCCAGACTCTCTTAAGGCCCCACTGCTTGTGATTAGATGGTGGTTGTGTATAAGCCAATTATTCTTTATCAACCTTGCCCCAAGTAAAATACTAGTTCATCTAAGAAGATGGTGAACCAAAGTGTCAGATGGATCAGAGAGTGTGTTTTGGTTTCTATGAGAGGTCATACTGTAACATGTCAAAATATCTTCACTAAAAAAAAAGGATTCTAATCACACTATGTTTTAAGCCTTAGATGGTTAAAGAAATGTTGACACTAACTCAGAAACACTGTTTTCTGCCTCTGTCATGTTCTGACTCATTTAAAATACCAGCGCACTCTGTCACATTGCATCATGGTTATTTCACATTGCCTGCATGCCGGATGCATTTTACATGGACAGGTGCACATTGCACAAATACACACACCTACAAACCTTTAAATTAATCAGTTAACTGGAAGAGCCGGTTCTAATGATTTATGCGTTGTCTGTTTTGTAATGTGATTATATATACAAAAATATATCCCACAGGCATAAATATAGTTGGTACAACAAGTGCAGTGCTCTGGGGCCCAGAAGCTTTCAGGGGCCCATCATGGATGACAGCTATTGCAACTCAGTTGTTATGGATCGTATAGACAATGATACTATGCCTTCAAAGCAACTGTTCAACAGCAACATTAAAAACTAGCTGTCAGGATTGTGAGAGCTTTACACCCCACTCTCCAACCCTGTGTATGACATCTACACTCAAGTTTTTGTATGTTTTGTATGTCCATGCTTATGAGTGGGTGAGTGTGTGCTTGTGTTCTGCAAACTGTGGGTTTGTTTTTCTGGGCTGCAAAAGCAGCTCAGAGACACCTCTTGGTCTCTCTTCACTGCTTGCTTGTGTGTGTGTGCATGTTTATATGTGCATATAAGACTATTTATATTGAGCACACGTTCTATTTCTTAATATACCTTCCAGTTTTTGCAGAGGTCATGTTTTTTTTATTCTCCTCATCATTTGGTTGGATACTACCTGTCCTATGCATGTGTTTGCTACATGAACTCATTAACAATGCATCTGGTAAGGATGTAACCATTAAGGCCTGGCAGCCAGGACAGCCACACCCTCAAAAGACTCTTGCTGGCTGAGCTACACTGCTGTTAAGTGAACAGCACACATCACAGAGCCTATAGACCACTTGTAACAAGCTGAAGTATACATTACAGCCACACATATCACTGTCTATCAATTGCACATGTGCAGTGGTGCACATTTAACATTTCCAAACACTAGCCTAGTACTAGTTCCACACTTTCGATGCATTGTTCATGTCCTTCCTTTTATTTTTTTCAACAGGGCTCTGTATGCATTGTACATTCTTCAGTCACAGATCCATCTGTTTGTAGGAAGAATGGAGAGGCCCTCAGCAGACCCCTGAGAGGTTTAAAGTATGCCGGCCTCCTGCAGTCTCCCTGCAAACACACTGAATACTCAGCTCTGCTCAGGCAGGCTGGTTTTAATTCAGCCTGGGCCTCATGAGGAGGTGAACCAGTTGGACCCCAGCCAGGTAAATGGCTCAGACTAACAGCCATGACCCATCAGAAGACATCACCCTCAACCTTTACATGCCTTTGCCTCTCATTGCCTTCATTCCTCTCTCAGGTTGTGTTCATGTTGTGTTTGTAAAATGCAACCTTTTTTGTCCAGTGGCAGGGGGGGCTTACAACCCTCAGAAATGGCCGCTTATCTGCCACCTTTACTGTGCAATTGCCTCGGTTTCCCTAAGATGACTCATCCACTTTTTTATTGCTGGAAGCTTCCAGTGAGAATCATTGCTGGCAGTGTGGCCCTTCTGCAGGCTGTGCCTCTGATTTACTGATTGATTTTAGCATTAACGACCAGCCCCTCCTCCCGACCTCACCGCACACACACGTACTCACACACATCCATTGTCAGGCCTCTGTGGCTTCAAGATAAAGCAGTTATAAGCTTAGCCTGCAAGCAGGAGTTTTGGTAATACATGGGTGCAACAAAGGAGACAGAGTACAGTTGTGTACATGGAAGAGTGGAAAAGGTGAGTATCCATTGTGTTTCTGTTGGCAGTATTTTACATCAAACCTCAGAGCCAAACAAAATTTTAAGTTAAATCTAACATTATATGTGGAGTTGTCTGTTTGAAGACTAAATCATTCTTACAATAACATGTTAAGTTGATAAATTTGGCTGTATAATAGACATAAAGCCTTAACTGAAGTTTGAAGCAGAATAAATAATCTCTCCTTAAAAGTGGCTATGATCCATATTTTTATGGATGTTTCAAATGACAGTAAATATCAGTGTCAAAATCTGAAAGGGGTCCCTCCTAAATATGAACCTACAGAAAATTATCACCTAAATCTGGACTCAAAATCACCAGGTGGCCAGAAATATGACTCTAAGTGAATCATACTGTTCCTCCGTAATGGCTGGATTTGCCAAAAAACAGCTTTGCTAATGTTTACAAACTTAAGCTAACTGTTTTGCTGTTTACCACTACACTGTACTGTCACTTATGGAAATATAAAGTGATGCTCAGCAGGAATTACAGGCTTTAACATGTTTGGCCATAAGGCTCTCATTTCCACCATTTGGTCATGTTCCATGTACTGAGGAAAATAAAACACATACGTCAGCACAGCTTTAAGCGAAGCAAGAAAGAAAAGTCACAATCAAAGCATATAGAATTGATCAATTTAAAATGAACAAATCAGTTCAGTATCACATGATAAAACTAAAAGAAGGGTAATGAAATTAAGAGTTGAAAAGCAAGTTTTTCTTGGAAAGGCAAGCTGAATTTCTGCCATCCTTTAAGTTCAAAAGCCTGATTAAGTGTTTCATTTCTGTTCATTGGTTCAAAGTGGAAAATAGCAACCACGTGCTAACAAACCATGAACCTGCCGCTTACTTAAACATGACACATGCGTGTATCCTTGCCTAATTACGTAATATAGACTCATATCTCATAGTGAAGCTTCATCATTTTATTACTTATCTCACAGTAAAGGTTCTTTTCATTGGCCTTAATTAGGAGGGTGTTTCTGCAAAGCTACTCCAGTAAAATGTATTTAAAAATTACTATGTCATTTTTTATTTAAATCAACTTAGATGACGAGAAACAATCTGATTTCCAGGTGAATTTTGCTGTGCCTAGTTAGCTCTACAGCAGGAAAGGGCTTCTGTAGTTGCAATAGCTACAGATTGTAGAAATTATGTTTACATATAAGACCAGCACATATCTGCTAATTCAGTTATGATAATTTAACTAGCTAAGCATCAGCTGGCCCTCAAGGGGGACATGAGACAGAGCATGAGGATAGATCTCAATGTAATATTTATTTAATTTTGGTTCCCTTTTGCACATCTGTTCTATACAACAATAATGCATCTGAAGTATACAGCTGGACCATATCATGCAAGTATTATTTCTGTTTTGGTTTTTAATATCTTGTACTTGATACAGCATAAAAACTGCACTTTTACATTCTTTAAAGGTACAGTGTGTATGGTTTAATGACTCTTAGTGGTGAGATTGCAAATTGCAAAAAAAACTGAATATCTCTTTGTCACCCCATAATAGACAAAACATTGCAATAAAAATGCCTGAGGCTTTATCTAGAGTCTGTATTTGGTTTGTCCATGTTGTGCTAATGAAGGAATGTCATAAGGGAACATGGCAGATTTCATAGAAGAGGACCTGCTTCCTCTGTAGCTCAATAAGGCCCACCCTGGGGTCATGACAACAGTTCTTATTTTCAGGAGAGTATGAGTTAGGAAAACATCCTAAAAAATATTATATTTGACTTATTCTGGCAATAGATCCCCATAATTCTTACACACTGGATCTTTAATTTTTTTATTTACATTTCCCTATTTGATTAAATATTCTTTAAAACAAGTGAATGGAATGAACAATTGATTTCGTACACTTTAAATACCATTTAACATATGAATACTTGAAAAGAAAGGGACACATACCAAAAAAATATGTAGGAAAAAAGGTCTCCCTGGCCTTGTTATCTTTGTCAGTAACTGTTATTACAGTGTGGTTGTTAGATAACAAGGAGACACACCAGCTACTGTCAGGGCTCTTAAGCAGATATGGTGCAAAAACTGAGGCCATCTTCGTGCTTTTTAAAGTGATCAGCACTGAATGTTATTTATTTGGATGTTGACACAGCTGTATACAAATTGGCTGGACACACACTAATCAAAACTTGTGACTCCAACCTCATGCCCCCTCTGCTGAGTCTTTAAATCTCATTTTTTTGGAAAGAACCACAGAGGAAGTAGTTGCTGAATAGCACAAAAGTTAATCAAATGATGCTTGGGAGTATGATAGAGGCTGAGATTCAGTGGAAATTCAGGACTTTGCTTCAAAACACCAGAGAAAAAAAAAAGAAAAACTGCTCTGGGGCATGTTATTACCAACACACAATCAGGACAAAGCTCTTCCCTCTTAGAGGTCTTATAAAAGTAAGGGATAAAATGACCAATAACACACATTGCTCAAATAATGTAAATGTTTATTTTGCTTTACAGGAAACCCCACTCTCTCTCTGTTGTCTTTATTTAAGGGATGGACAGAGACCGAACTGAGAGCAGAAGAAAAAAATATGACAGGACTAAAACAGTACAGCAGTAATACTGGTTGGAGAAACAGAACTATTCTACCTATCATGACTTTGTATACAGTGTTTGACTTACTTTAAGCCTTTTATCAGTCGTGAGTTGGTTGGTTTCATCTCTAACTTCACAAAAAGAAAAAACCTGTCTGCTTTGGCCTAATAAAGCTGGCGTGGCTACTAGATGTTAATCTTAAGAGGCGGTGGGTGGATGGATGGACCCGCTAATCTTTTAGGCAGTGGACAAAATCTTCATTTAAGAAATGTCCAGAGTACTCCTTGGCAATCTGCTCTATCCTTCTCAGACAGAGGGAGAGACGGAGGGTGTGTGTGTGCGTGCATGTCTGCGTGTGTGAGAATGTGAGACAGATCGCTGCATGGGGAGAGCTGTGGGGGAGGGGGGGCAGGGGGTTGATGGAGTCTTACAAGGAAAAGATCTGCTGAGGGCAAGTTTCCATTCTGCCAAAGTCTGAGAAAAAAAATGAAAACATCCCCCTGCCAATGACCCTCATAACAAAGTTATGACAAACAGGACTCCGTTTGGCAAATTAGATCAAACTTATTACAAACAAAAAAGTCCTTTATATTTCAAGGCAACTTTGACAGAGCTAACAGGAAACAACATTTTGGTTAAAATTTAACATTTTAGCTGATTACATCAAACAGTCTGAATCCAGCGGTCAGCATTCAGGGATTATTCGATGAACAGGAATGTGAAACAAACTTGGAACTGTAATTGTAAGATGTTAGATAGTGCCCCCTAGTGTTTGTTAAATACTATTATCAACTTCCAAAATAACTCATCTTAACCTGTGTAGCATGTGAGTGCAGCTATGGGGCGAGTCACATTACAGGCCTCTTAAGAAGCTCACATGCTTGTCATCTCTCATTTATTCAGGCTAAATATCTGTGTAATCCTTGTTTCAACTATTAAACGAGTCAAAAAGTCATGGTTGTTTAACTCAGTGTTTACTAGGCTGTATTAGAACAGAGTTAAACCACACAAACCAAAAAAAAAAAAATAGCAGATAAGCAAGGGACAAATCTTTTTTTTTTTGCATATTAAAATTTGTGTGCAGAATGTGTCCACTTCACTTTTCATATATAAACATAAACAACTTCAGGTAAAAATGCTGAATGTTTTTTTTTTTGCAATACAGGAGAGTTCAACAATACATACAAAGTTTATTTTTCCATTTTAACCAAAAATCTTGTTTCAAACACAACACAATAAGAGCCAGTATACAAAGTGCTGCTACACTATATGATCCATAAATGAGTTTTACAGATGAAAGCACTGCAGGAAGGTTTTGAATTTATTATTTTTCATTTCCAGCTTCTTTTTTTTTAAAATGATTTTAGCCACAGGAGAAATTAGAAGAAATCCCATGTAAGTACTGATTTCTTCCCTTCAAGAACTTTAAAGTAGAGGGCTGGCTCTTCAGTTAATAGAGACTTTAGTCAACACAGTCCTGACCTTTGACCTTCTACATATGAAGCAGCTGTATGTTGAAGTGCACACATCTGGGCAGTTACCCCATTCCAGCGTGATATAAATGCAACCTTTCTTCTTTCATTCACAAGAGTGATGTGCAGTTTACCATTAAGATTTATTAAAGCAGGCTGGTAAATGCCTCTTTAAGCTTGCTGTATTTTCTGTGATATCTTTCAAAGAAAAACTAGATAAGTTATCTATTCACAACTGAAATGTGGCAGAAGTCTGTGACATTGCATTATAAATGAAGGTGTTGCAGAAGGGCACAAACTGGTGGCTGATGATCTTGATGGCTTCCTGAGCAGCAGATCCTACATACACACACATTGAAAGATGAGAAAATGGATTAATTAGCACTGTATAGGTGAGGTGTGCTGCATTTAAACTCAATCAATTTATGAAGAGTGCAAAAATATTACCTCCCAAAAATGCAGCACCTGTGTGCGGCTCTGCTGCACCATATCGACAGCTTCAAGTCAAGAAAAGGGTGAAAAAGTTAAGCATTTGGCAAATTTGACAACAATCAGTAAATCAAAGAGTAGCCATAACTTACAACTCATGGATGTAATCGTCTTTAATGTTAACGTTGAGGCCGTACTCCTGCAGGAGGCTGTTCACACAGACCTTCAGCTTGCTGATGTCCTCCTCAACCTGGTAGTTAGAAACTCCTGGTACAGGAGCACATTTAGTAAAATTAAAAAAAAATACTGCATACTGGCACCAGGAGAAACTAGACAGCTCCCATTTGAAAAAAAAAAAAAAAAACTACTCAAAATCAAAAATATATGTATTTTATTTGTATAAGCCTTGGCCATACCTGGGTAGCGTGAGTGCTGCTGATAGAAGCGATCAACAGCACGAAGCATGAGGTAGAAAACCATCTCGCTGTCTGGATTGTCCATGCATGAGGCTGTGGACACACCGGCATAGTAAACAGGTAAATATGCTTAACACTTAACAGAGTACAAAATAATAAAAGAGTTAGCTCCAATCAAGATGTGAAAACAAACAAGCCTGAACAGGGCATAACAAAAAACATGATATCCAACTTACTGATTTCATCTTTATTTACTGAATCCACATTATATTCTTCAGCCAAAGATCTGCAGTGCACCACCCTCAGAAAAGATGAGTTCTTACCTTAACACCAAAACAAATGCTGACACTTAGAAATAAAGAAATGACAGTGTAGCAAAAGACCAGCTTATGTCACACTTGTATGTAAACTGAGTTCTTACACAAGGTCAGCATTACAAAACAGCAGCAATGCTCAAAGAAATTAAAGCTTTTGAAGTCGGAAAAAACTCCATTGCTGCATGATCACAACACATGACAGGCATGGTGCTTTCAAGTGCTGCTAAATGAGAAGCAAAAATTCGATTGATGAATTATGATGTAAGGCACATTTGATTTGTGCCTTATATCAATGTATGTACATATATTAACATATTTAAAAAATATCCTTGGATGGTGTGTTTACATAGATAATACACAATTGCACTTAATAACTAGATAAGCAAATATGTGAGACTAAAAATACATTTTAACTCATTTTCAGACATAACATAATTAAACTCAGTATGGTATATGGTTTGGATGCATAGCAAAAAGCCTTAATCATGTGGGTCACTTACAGAACAGTTTGATGTCCTTTTCAGAAATGCTTTCTGGTGGCTGGTGAAAAGCAAAAGTAATTGCAGTGTAAGTCACTTTTTTCGCAAATGCATTTGTACCCTTAAATTATTGTGAGTTATTAGCACATGGGCTTATTACATACCTTTCCAACAGACTGCAGTAGACATTCGACATGCTTAGCAACAGCTGCTGCATCCTGTATGGCCTTTTCCCTGTAACTGAAATAAAGCACAGAAATGAATAGCAAGACACCCACAGATACAGATTAGGATCATGCTCTGTTAGAGAGAGAGCGATAGAACCAGACTTTCTGTTGAATCAGAGAATATTTGAAGTACATTCTGTTGCTCATGTTCCCTGTACAAATTTATCTACACAGACTGAACCATATACTCACACTTACACATTTTGGAGGTTGATGAACTTCTGTGAGTCTGCGATCATATCTGGGATGCTTCCCCGTACAGGCAGGCTTCCATTGCCTTCGTTAAGTACAAATTCCTTCACAGCTCGCAGCATCACCCAGAAGGGCAGGGTCTGGTAAACACACCAGCAGAATACATTCATCAGTTTCTTAAAGAAGTAAGTTTAGTAACTACTTAACTGACACATTGATATCAGTGTTCATGCATTTTTGACAGATTTTTTTTAGAAAAGAGTCAAAACCTGTGATGTGATGTTTTTGCACTGCTCACTATTGAAGAGGTCTTCGACAGCACTAGGAATCTGCAGATATAAAACATGTTACTAGATGAGTGTAACCAGACTTAACTGTTAACTGTGACACTATAGAAAACAAACCGGTTATGTGTTTTAAAGTTAAGGTATGTTGTATTTACAATCTTGCACCTTGGTTAGGTTTAGAGCAGTATTGACGTTCTTTACAGCTTCCTCAAAGTTTTCTTCATCCTCTGGGACACCATTCTCATTTTTCAGGATCCCTAAAGGAACACAAAATAAGAATCAATCACATAAGTTTGAGATATACAGCAAAGTCACAAGACTTATCCAAATGTTCACACAAACCTTCCCGGATAAGCTGTCTAAAGGCCTCTTTCTCCTTGTAATTTTTTGGAGGCTGACCGTTGTGCTACGATGACAAAGAGTGACATTTTTTCAGGAAGTACACCAACAACAACCTTGCAGATTAAATGGTATTGAGGATTAGCCACACATCTTGTCACTGGTGAGGTCACAGACAATGTACTATACCTCACTGAGCCATTTCTCCAGGTATTTAGCAACAATGATAATCCACGGAGTGTGACTGTGATCCTACAGATTTAACAAAGGATTGAGAGGAGTGTTATCGATTGTGTGAAGCTTGCTTTAAAATAGACTGACTAATGTGAATACACAAAAGTGCCGACAAAAAGATCCCACCTTCTTGTCCATGCTGTCAAGATCATAGGACTGAATGTGGTTCTTGAACTCGGCAAAAGGTTGGTCTAACCTCAGGTCCTCCAAGGCATTGTCTGGGTGAGATTCAATCACTGAAAAGTGAGGCGATAAAAAAAGTCAATTTACATTTGAAAACTACACATAATAAATATGAACCATGAGCAACAGTAAAATGACTAAAAGTGTTGATATAGGTAGGGGCAAGTTAATTAGATTTCATTTTCACAAGTTCATGCTTCTTTTAATGCCAATTAAAATTTTAAATTAAATGTTCGTTATTATGGTAAAGTGTATAGTGAGAAACAAGCTAAATCAAAGTTAAATGCTGGGGAACTAACCTGTATGCTCCTGCACCACTAGTCTCATGTAACCAATCAGGCCGTATGTTTTACAGACTAAGAAAGGTACAGAGGCACTCCATAGCACTGAGCCTAGCCTCAAACACGTGCTGTTGAATTAAAAAAAAAAAAGGTCAAGTTTATTGGAGAAAAAAATGAAAACGTTAAACAAAAAAATCCCCCTTAAAAAAAAAATCAAACTAGTTAAACAGTTTCTACAATAGTTTCCATATTTTCTTGACAATTACAATAAATGGAAAGCACCATGTTTTGTAATCTTTGGCTGAACTGGAGGCACGGCTAGAGTGTGAAGTATGCAACTGAAAAATTCTAGTCCATCATAAAAAAAGTTACGTTGTTATCTTTCATGAACTCTTTTGTTATTGTGAAAGTAAGAAAAAATATTGACTCTTTAATACCTTTCTGGCAACTGGACACCGATGACAATGGTAAACCTATGGAAAAACTCTGGATCATTGTCCAGAAGCTTGTCTGGACTCTGCAAAGGTTACAGGGAATGAAAAAACAAATCTCTGTCATTATTAGAGTGATGACATCAATTAATACATTTATTTATTCACAAATTATTTTTTGTATTTTTTAAACTACTTATATGACATGAAAACTCACCATTTTTGACTTATCATAGTTGTTTTAAATCTGCACCAAGTCTTATTCCTTTTAAGTTTTTTAAAGGGTTTTTATATGGATTTATGTGTTTTCAATACCCACTGATACATTATTACTGTTGTAAAAAGCAGATGTGGCACCATGTGAGAAGCTCAATAACACCCACCTCCTCAACAAAGTTCCCAGAGACATCACTGTTAAGTTCTTGTAGCAGCTCAGTGGCAGCCTGTGCTCTGTTCTGCAACATAAAACATACAGTCAGAATGCATACAAAAATGCAGACACTAAGTAATTTCTTTTGGTGAAGCATACCTTTCCAATGCTACTGCTGCTAAGGAAGAAGCTGAAAGACAAGATAAGAAAGTCATCCATTAGGTCAAAAGAAAAACTAACAGTGTTTTATGCTTGGATCGACTCTTAAAACAAAAATAGTCTTACTTGTTTCCAACATCTTCCCCAGAAACTAAGTGCCCATCAACAATTGTGAACGCTCCAATACCTAACACAAAAAAATCAACATATTAAGTCAGAAAGATGCTTTGATCAGCACCTGCTGCATGATCATCACAGAGCCAAATCTGTTTACCTGGAAGCACCAAGTTCTTCAGTATCTCTGTCCCTGTGGCTGTGGCGTTGATGAGACAAACATGTGCATTTTCTAGTGTCTCTTGTCCATGATCACCCCACAGTCTGAAAGCACACAACATTACATGGTCATGTGTTGCCATCTAGTGATAGAATTCATCCTCAACAAAAATAAGCAACTCACAAAAATGACTTCACGCTAGCTAGAAGAATCATAGCCTAAATAATATTGACTGTCCTGTATAGTTGCACTCATTAAGCACGAACAATGTAAGTTATGCCAAGGTGACGGAAGTCACTCAACAAGTGAGCAAATGTGCTAGGTGAGGGGAAACCAAACAGAAAAACAGAGCAGCCCATCCAATTATCACTGATGTGTTAGCTTGGTAAAGCTGTTTTAACTGTAACGCACATAAGAAGCTAATGCTTGCTAACGGTAGCACTCCTGCTTTACTAATGTTCTGCAGCGACCTCTCTCAGAGAAAATACGCAGAATGTTTAACCAAAGTATTTTCGGTTCTTCGTAAAAACTACGACACAGTTCGAAATTACCTAAGTTGCCTGTCGTATTTCTGTTCTTTGGAGGATTTGGTGGCTGCCATTGTATCTTCTGAATGAGTGACGCTCACAGACGCATTTTAACTTCCTGTTCGGCAGATTCGGCACAAACACACTCGCGTGAAAATTCAGTTGCGTACTTTCGACACTAATTCTTACACAGATTCCCAGTCAAAAATCTCAAACAGGTGGAAATTTTTTTTTAATCCCAGTATGCTGTCGTCGAATCTCTCATTTTCAAGCCTCTATCTCAAAATTAAAAATATTCTACATTTTAAAATAGAAAAAGTAGTAAACCCTCACTTTTCAGCAAATTATTCACCTGTTTAGTAAAAATATGACCCGAACTTTTGATTATAATCTAATCTTTTCTGGATTTACTGACCAATTAAATTACTCGTAAACTGTTTCAGCTGCAGCAGATTGGTTGAAACTGTAGCAATAGAAGATCATATGCCCAGTGTCATCATTTTTATAATAAAACTAAAAACAAATTATAAGAAAAAATAAAGGGCAGGCATCTATTTAAGATTTAAAATAAATGAAGAGCAAATGGTTTTTTAGACTTCATGTTAAGTTGCTTGTCTATTCAAACAAAGCATGTCTGAGATAAATGTTTCTTTAAAGGGCAATTATGATTTTTTTTGTGATTTTTTTATAGGGTCCCTGCTATTTTTTATGCTAGGCTATATTTTGTCTGTTTTGCTAATTAGAAAATAAGGGAAAGAAACAGTTCATGGAATCGTGAGCATAAATCGATAATGGCTTGTAGTACCATTAGACAAGATTAGCTTTCAAACGTCATGCAGGTAACAAGAGGTGAGCGCGTGTGCGCGTGCGTGTGTGTTAAGGCTGTGTGGAGGGGGCGTGTCAAGAAAGGATAATTTCCCTTCCCCTTTGGCCACTACATAAACTTCATCAATAGCTGCATCAGCTGATGTCCGTGTCCGTCCTCCACGTGCGCACCGGAGCGCAGGAGTCAAACACCGACCGCTTGTTCAGACTTGACTTCACGAACAAGAACAATGACAGGGCGTCAGTGGGGATACGGCAAATCAGACGGTAAGATCCTAGGCTACATCATCCAAGCTCAAGTCTCTGCTGCTTTCCAGTCAGCAGAGGATACAGTTAACCCCACCTCCCCAAAATGTTTACTGTGCACATGTTTACTATTGTTTCATTTTGTAGTTGGCAATTGCATGTTTTATACTGGGGGCAGTTGCGCTGAGGACTAACGCGTTAATGCGAGATTAGCCACATGCTTAAAGGGATGACCGCTTTCACCTTAGTCTAACTCTCACCCGCCTCGTCCTGGGTTCTTATGTGAGAGACATTGCATTGCATCAGTGTCTGATGTGTCTGTTTTTTTTTTAGAAGAAGGTGCTCCTCTTGTATTTCCTTAAACGGTGGGGATGAAACAGTCTTAAATGACTCTCACTGATTTTTTTTATTTTTTTTTATTTTAAGACTTATTTCATGCTGATGCTTCCAAGTCATTACCTGGGGAAACAGACTTTGATCAGTTGGTAGTTTACAGCAGTTTTATCTAAATCTGCTGTGTCAAAGCTTTGTTCTATTGTCATGCCTTAGACAGTATTTAGTTAAATAAAAAAATAATCTTTGCTGAATCTTAAGTGCAGCATTGAATGTTCTGAAACCTTAAAAATGTTATGTTAAGATGTTCTTCTGTGATAAGGTCCCCCTAATTGGCATGAAAACTACCCTGTTGCCAAGGGGAAGCGGCAGTCTCCCATTGATATCGACCCCCGTCAAACTACACGTGACCCCAGTCTGGAGCCACTTGTCCTAGACTATGACCGTTGTACCTCCATCAACATCTCCAACAATGGTCATTCTGTCGTTGTGGAGTTTGATGACTCAGATGACCGTTCAGGTGAGAAAAGAAAAATCTTCTCTATTGGCACATGGTTGTGAATAAAATTACTGTTGCTTGAGTTTCTTGAGTCTATTGCTAGAAGACAGCAGAAATCACACCTACAAACAAAACCAGCCAATCATATTCTGGTTATAGATGTGTACATACAGAGGCAACTCTCTTAGGTGCGGTCAAAAAGAAAATAAACAGAAATAAATAGTGTAATGACTTGGCAGGGACTATGCACATTGACATGACTTATGATTGTATGAATAGGTTATTGTCTTTGAAATTATTGACAGAGGTCACAGTCCAAGGACAATATAGGCACTAATATCTGTTTGTCAGCCACAGACAGTGGAAATTCTGTTATAAAAACCGACTTTCAGTAAACATACGCTAAAAGGTGAGATTACCATGAGTTTTAGAAAATGCAAACCACGCGCGTATCTGTCCATAATCAAAGGTTACAAATAAACCTGTGATTATGCTGCAGGGAAGTGCAGCCAGCAGTTAACTGTATGAGCACCTGTCTGCTGGACAAGAGATATAATAACCTCGGGTGATCTCAATGGTTATAATGACCCTATTTGCTTTTATCACTGGGTGGATCCATGTTAACCACCCCATCATTACCATGAATGATAAGCTCAGAAATGTGGTGTTGTTTTGGCTCAGACAATTTCCACAGAGCAAGCAAGTAGCGATCACTGAAAATAATTAATGAAAGAAAGGAACTGTAAGAAAACTTCCTCAGCGTTTCTTAATAGTTCAAATGAGGTGCACAAATCCCCTAAACCTGCTGTTGTCAGTTTGCCATGTAGTTTGTCTAGGTGAACATGTGCAAATGTTCATA
>JAPZDZ010000001.1:10819743-10833255 GCA_029783805.1 Acanthurus tennentii | reverse complement strand
ATGATTTTGTGGCACTTGTACTCTTGAACACTTTGTTCCTCCAAATTGTCTCAGCTGCCTCTGTCTCTCTCAACAGGAACCCTTCACTGAAGCAGCAGCTGTTCTCCTACGCCATCTTGGGCTTCGCTCTGTCTGAAGCCATGGGTCTTTTCTGTCTGATGGTTGCATTCCTTATCCTGTTTGCCATGTAAACCAGTTAGGCATTTACTGTAAAGGGACACATCACAATGTTAACAAGAATCAGAAATTTTAGATGTCCTTGAATGGTACAGCGATTCCAGTCTATCATGTCGCCAGTTCTTGTTCATTGGTGTTTCCAAGAAGATCGTGAATCCACAGATATATGAAAATCTGGTAAACCCAAGTCATGTTTAATGATGGTTTTACCTTTACATTGTATATTTGATCAAATGTTTTTGTTAACAAACACGCAACCAATAACAGAAATAAAACATTTAAATCAACTGGTGTCTTGGGTCATTTATTTATGCTTGTTTGTTTGTATGTATGTTGACCTGGATCCAAAAGATTAGAGGAAGTGTGTTCCTCCAGGAGTAATGGTTCTATAAAACAATTCAAACCACACAGTATTTTCTCTGAAGGGTCCCAGTTATTTGGTTTCATAGCACAATTTGTAAGATCAGCTGTAACTGTATTGTTGTTTAAAGCATTAATAGATCCACAAAGCTGTCTATTTTTTTTAAGTCAGACCTTTTCAGAGTCTCAGCTGAGGTGTAAACCTAGCAGACTGGGAAACAATTCAGTAAAACATCGGTGTCCTTTTCCGGCATACGTATTATTCATCGAGATTCCTCGGAAAGTAGCCAAACTGTTGATCTCAAAAACGTATTTGATGAATCCAATGTAATGAATTCACGGAAGTCATGAATCGAGGAGAGTAAGTTATTCAATTGAAAAAATTCACGCACAATCAGAGGCATGTCATCTTTTACGACGATCATCTTTTAACGTCAATATTTTTTAAAGAATCATTACAAATTTGTCGTTTTGACGGAGTAACAAAAAAAAGTAGTCCACCGCTTGTTTTACAAAGGAACTAAAGAAAGGCAGAGTTTCCGGGGACGGATTTGTGTAACGTACACGTCCCCGATTCTGATAGAGACAGAACATTCAATCACTAAAACGGGACATGTAGTCCAGTTAGTTAAATTAATAAATATATTTTAAGAAAAACACTCTAATGTTGAAATACATGTTCTTAATACATCCACTTAACCGTACATGGAGGAGAATTAGTGTAAAAACTCAAAAACTAACGCCGGTACTTCCGAGGGGGTCTTGTTCGTGCGACTGTCACACCGGTCCAGAGGCTGTTTTACAAAGGAAAGAGCAAAAGGGACCCCCCAATAATAAGGTAGAACATAACAGTAAGGAGTGTTTTTGAACGATAATGGCTTATGTCGCTCTAGTCTGGTTTTCATTATGAGCACGCTCTGTTACAGCCCCTGTCACTTTGAGCATTTGATATGTAATGCTGCTGAACAGGTTAAGATTTTTGTTTGTTTGTTTGTTTGTTTTTTGGGGGGGTTATGATAAGTATTGTTGACTCAAATATATTTAATAAATTGAAGAAAAGAAAAATAATTTAGAAAAATACACAGCCTAAGCTGTATAAATCTTAATATATTATAGTTATTTGAGTATGGCCACTTAAAGCATTACTGCAGTGTTTATTCAAAACACAGTGAAAGTTGCAGAAGGTCATTGGATCTGGCATGGTTTATGGAGCTGTTGATTTGCCATTTAAATTCTGTAAGAACATAAAGCTGCAGTCTTCTTGACAGCACATATTTTACATTGAGTTTCCACCAGGGGTAGTGAGTGCATTAGACATGAAACACCATTTTTTCAACCGAGTTCAGTGATTTTGGTTAGTGAACTAATGAACTGGAAGTGAGGATACCGCTTAAACTGATCATTACTGCGATTGATACTTTGTTGAATTGGTCAGTATTTTATTGATGTTTATTCTTTAATCAGAAAACCCATAAAACCCCCATAAAACTAAGCAAAGTGCCTTAAAAAATTACTATAGGGATTTGGAGTAATTCTGTGCCTTTAAGGGATTTATGAGTCTGTACAGATAAAACTTTTACTATGTTTGTTTGTAACAGGTAACAAAAAGGCCCAAAAAGGAAAGATCTGTATGTCAAGAAGTACTGGACAGCTTTGACCAGCAGTACAGTCAGGAACTTGGAGACTTGTGGGCGTCTGCAAGGTAAGTTCTGTCTAAAATAATAGTTTCATTTCCACACAGTCAGTGTTCATTCATTTGGGTTGTGTTTCCTCTGCAGAGCAGCACTCCTGGACCCTCACTCATGGCAGTATGGGGTCATGCTCAACCGCTTCAGCGCTGTGACAGACATCACACAGATTCTTCAATCACAAGGATTTTCCACTTTGCTTCCACAAACAGATGTGTCCACGTCACTTTGTAATGGTGCCTCAACAGTATCAAACTCTAACCACCACACAGAAAAAGACTCTTTGTTGCTACCTCACTACATGGCCCAGTGCCCCCCTCATGAATCCCTTCTCCTGTCCGACAGCACCTCTCATGCATGGGGTCAGGACTTTCAAACAGAACCCTCACTCAGTTTGCCTCGTCCATCATTACAGTGCTACATCCACCCTTATCCCCTGCGATTTCCCTCTCAGGCTCACAGGCCTGGCCAGCTGAAGCAGTACTACCTCCTGAATGCTGCCTCTCTGCTTCCAGTGCTGGCTTTGCAAGTCAGAGATGGAGAGAAGGTTTTGGATCTTTGCTCTGCTCCTGGAGGCAAAGCCTTAGCCATATTGCAGTGTGCCACTCCAGGTAAAACACATATTTTAAATGGACTTTGAAAACTTTTGTTTGATTTTCTTTATGTCATACAAAGAGGTGTAGGATTGTAGTTTTATTTTGTTTTGTACAACACAGCAAAAGAGGATTAAAGATGGATAATATAACTTAATAGTTGCTGAGTTTATACATCAAGTTATAACTTGATGAAAGTGGGAAACCATGATAACTATAATACTCAATATAAATGTTCTTTATCAACTGATACAGTATAGTTAATAAAAATTAATGGTTATACTTAAGTATATATAAATATCCAGATCAAACATACACCAGACAGCTTTTTTTCAAGGATGTAAGGTGTTGGCAACAAGAGCTTTTCAAAAAAAATATATCGGTGTTAATATTAAAAGCATGCCAGGGATGTAAATTGCTGCAGTTGAATCTAGGGAATATTTTTGTCTGCTGTGAATAGCCTATTTGCATTGAATACTGGTAATAAGTCATGCTGCCCTGTGTTGTGTTCCAGGGCTTCTTTGCTGTAATGAACCAGACCCACACAGGCGGAAATGGCTGGCCAAAACCCTGGAGTCTTTTCTGCCTCTCTCGCTAAATAGTAGAGTGATTGTGTCTGCACAGGACGGCAGGTCTTTTGGGCAAAGTGAAGCAGGGACATATGACAAGGTGGGAATAGTCATGTTTATTGCAGCTTGTAAAAGCATTTTGCAGAATTGTCCAACAAAAAAAATGAGCTTTTACACTTCTTTTTCAAGGCCATGGTAAGAAATGAATGAAAACAGCAAGCTTTGAACAAAAGCTAGAAAGCCCAGTAGATATATGTTCATATAAAAAAGGAGCCAAGAAGAGGGAGACAAATGGCTGGGTCTCAAGTGACTGATAATGGAGCAAAATAATAAAAAAATGAGAAGCACAGAATGAAAAGGTTGAGAGTTAGAGCCAGTATGAAAAAAGACTGAATATTAATAGAGCAGTGCAAACAGACTGCTCAGATTCGGGCTAGATTGTGGCAGTGATGTGACTTTATGAATTGTGAAATTTACATAAAACACCTATGAGTGGAAAGATTCTAAGCTGAGGTGTAAACGGTCAGAGATGCTTATATTACAAGCATTTGCCATGTGTCTTTTCATCTGCATCTACCTTTATTTGCTGTCTGATTTCTTTTTAATTTGGCCTTTTCTTTACTTCTTTAACATTTGCTGTCCTTCTTTATTATCAGACTCTTGAGGTCTCTGAATTAGACTCCTGAGTCCTCATAAGTCTTGCTCCCTTTGTTGCAGGCTTTGGTCGACGCTCCATGTTCAAATGATAGGAGCTGGCTGTATTCTTGCAGCAGCCAGCAGGGGGATCAGAGACTAAAGGAAAGAGCCAGGCTGCCTGCGCTCCAAGTTCAACTGCTTAAGTAAGCCCCATCTTCAACCTAAAGAAATGTCTGAAATCTGTCCGGACATTCAGCTTAAGTTAAATTCCTTACAAAATAGTACTATTATTGTAGTTCAAAGGAGGAATTACTATATATTTCTCTCTGTCTTTAGCAAAACCCACAATAATGTTAATACTGCATGAAAAAGGACTTAAATAAATATCAGTTACAAGATCTGGAGTTTAATTAGACTGAGAGGCAATAAACGTATTTTGTTAGAAAAAAAAAATTCTGTCAATCGGCTCTTAATCACATGAGTTTTCAAAGCTAAAGAAAAGATTTCCAAGAGTTGTTATTCTTATCATATGTGGTCAATCTGTAAAAAAAAAAAGCAATTTACTTGGTGGAGTGGCAATTAGTGTGCAACTTAATATCAACCAGCCTTGCAGCAGTGTTTGAAATGGTGCTTTAGTCCCATGTCATGAAGTGAAGTATTTGTTTTTCCCCTCAGGTCTGCGCTGTCAGCAGTGCGACCAGGGGGAGTCGTCGTCTATTCAACTTGCACGTTGTCCAGTTCTGAGAACTACGCTGTGGTTGAGACGGTGCTGAAAGACTGTCCTGAGGCTGAACCTGAAGACCTGTGGGAGGAGATTGCTGTTCGTTTATCAAAACACTTTGCATTTAGCCCTGCTCACCCTGGTCATGGAGGAGAGACACTTCACAAGCTTTCCCTGCAGCCACAGAATGGCAATGTGTCCTCTTATCGTCACAGACTCGGTATTTTAGTGGTTCCTCAGCCCGGCAAGACCTGGGGACCCATGTTTTTGTCTCGGATTAGAAGGAGGAAATAGTATCCTCCTGTGCTAAAGAGATATGTGGAAACAAATGAGTAAATATACACATTTTCTTGGTTGGAAATTTGTTACCTGTTGGTGTGTGTGCACACTATCCCACTGAACTGGCTTATTTGTTTTTGTTTTTTAAACAGTAGCAAACAATAAATAAACAATAAATAATGCATTTCTGCATTTCAGTGCATCTTATGCAATCACTGTATGTTTATGTGCCACTCCTCAAGCTCAAATCAACAACAATTATATCAAGCTGAACCCATCTCAGATTACAGGAAATATATAACTTAAAGAAATGCTGCTGAAAAAAAGGACTCCAGTTGGCAGGATGACAACACAAATGACCCGGCAGCACTATAGAGGGCCTCTCAGCTAAGTTAAAAAAAGTTCATGTATTTGTAAGAACTATGCACTCTACATGACAAAGAAATATCAAAGATTTTAAAGTTTATGATTTATTTCACAGGAATACTGTTGCTAACAGGGAAATGAGTAATCAGTAAGACAAGGGAAAAAAACAAAATATTCTTGACAGTTCACATGTCATTGAAACTTGTTTTTAACTCACTCAAACTGACAAACTAGTTAATATTTAGCACTTTGAAAACTTTACACAGTGCCAATTGATCTAGACTAGCAGATGTAAACACATCAGTGTTGTGACATGAAGGCAAAAAAAAGAACATTGCTTGCGTTATTCATATTAAGCTTTAGTGATCTACATCAGTGGACTTTGACACAATTGACACAGTGTCTAAACTGTGAAAAGGGAGATTTGTCACAAAAAGCTGCCACTGTCCTCAGCTTCATAGAGTTAGGAGTTGGTAGAGACCGAAACAGAGCAGAAAGAGAGTTAATATTGGACTTGAGACTCACTCTGTGGCCGGAAACATGACTCAAAATAAATGATAACCTTACTCTGTAACTGCGGGAAGTGTTTTTGTTCAGCCTCTCCAACCAGCCCCCTTTTTATGTATTATTTTATCATTTATTATTGATTTTTATGGCAACTCTGGAAACTACTGACACTGCTGTTAAACAATTATACGATACTGACTGAACATTTTCAGTGCTTCACGTTGAAAACAGTGTATCCATGTTATATAATAAAATTGATAATACCATAAAACTGAACATTTTTTTTATAACATTGTACCATTAAAAATGAATTCACAGTTTATTCTGTTTGTAGTACATGCTTATGGTGGCATTTTTAACACAGTTTATGTGATTTAAAGTTTCTAAATTCTGCTTGAATAGTGGTTAGAGAGAGAGATGACATTACAAGACTTGGCACCACAGATGCTCACATTCACTATCTCCATCTACCAAGCCTTGAGTCTTTAAATCACGTTGCACTCATTAAATTTTGATAACCTCCTGACTTAAGTCATCACTGAATTTTTTAAAAGTTTCTATCTGAGCACCCATTACCAATATGTTTATAGGCCCGTGTTTGTTTTAAAATATCTAAGTGCAATACCACTACTGCAAATGTTTTGAGACATAACACACTCAACAGGAGGCTAAAAGTTTCCCGTCCAAAAAATTAATCTAATAACCAGGAACAGCAGTTATGATATAATTAACACTTTCTCTTTATTCATTCCTGCTGCTGCTCTGTCCCTGCACTCCTCTACTCTGAATTAAGTGCTCAAAGTCTCGCTAGAAGTAATCTTTCATCTGTCATCACAGCCCCCTTCAGTATGATTGAGTAGGCAGTATCATCTCTTACAGCTGCTCATTACCTGGGTGGACTGTTCTTCTGTCATGCTTGAGCGAAAAGAAGACTATTTCATGGCAGTGTTGGAGCTTTTCATCAGACTGTGATTGCTTAGGCCAGAAGCCGAAGGTGTTTTGAAAGTGACTGTAGACAATAACACAGAAGAATCCTCATATATATATATATATATTTTTTTTCCTGCTTTTGAACCGACAAAGTAAGCTGTTGCAAAGGCAGTTATGTGTGGAAAGCCTTATTCCTTCCTTCCAAACATAAAAGGCTGGTGACACTGTCAAGGATATGATTGCTGAAATAAGAGAGCTGGAAGAGCCTCACACTGGCTTCATCCGACCACTCTGCATGAACGTAGACACAAGCGTTATTGGATGCATTTATATGGCTATTTTTATTTGCTGCCCTTTTTTCATTCCTCTGCACCTCCGTGTGTTTTTCAAAAGTAGCTTCAGCCTCTGATATGAGTGCGTCATTACACCGCCACAACATCAACGCAACTTCAAAGTAGAGAGATGTGGAGATGAAGTGGGGCTCCAGTGGGGTTAACCATGTTGCTGACCTTTGTGTGAACTCTGGTTTGTTGATGTTCCCCATATTGCAGTGTTTCCTCAAGGGGAGAATCTCTAAGCAGCTTTCCCTCCACTTCAAAGGCAGAGAATGTAGGCCTGCTTTGCATAATCAGGTGGGGAACAGCTTTTTGCCAGAGAGGCAGGAATTAATTTGTGCCACCGCCAGATGTAATCATTAAAACTCTAGTCATTGATAATAAAAGGGGAGGAGGAGAAGAGGGGGAAATAGAGGAGGAATTGTAGAACAGTAGATAGAATGAGAAAGTGATATGGATATGGTGGGAAATTAGTGCATGGCACCAGCCAAATGCTGTTAAGAATGTCAAAGTGTCTGGTAGACGGACACAAAATAATGATTTAACTTGAGCGACTGGTGAATCTCAACATTTATCTGGGTGGCTGATAGATGTTTACATTTTTAAGCCAATTTCTCACCCTAATGTAGAGCAAAGGCTTGTCCCAAATGCCAGAAGACACTTGGCTAAGAAGGCTATTCTGGTCTGAGCTCTGTTAATCCAGAATGAGATTTTTTCCAGTCTGGTAACATTCAGCTCTGTCACTTTGTGTTTGAAAATGTTGGAATGAAGTCAGTCCATATCCCTTTTTGTTTTATATGGACTCCACAAATTTAGTGGTGTACAAATGGTTTAAAAATACTTCCCGAGAAAAAGTTTGAAAGTTAGGAAGCCATGTATCTCTTTAGGCAGCTATATACAGTGTGTGTCAGTCATACTAAAAGCCATTTAGCAGTATGTGTAGGCTTTTGAGCTCCACTCACAGCCAGTAAATGCACTGTATGGTTCAGTCTCACTGCTCTCATTAACCTCATTCCCAGAAGCATGCAGCTGTTTGCAGTAACATAAAAGCTCTGTAATCCACACTCCTCTAACTGCTCACCACCAAACAAACAGCAGACAAAGTTAGCTTCTAACCGGTGATGATTTCTTAATGTTTGTGTTAATTTTTGTGTTAAAATATACAAGGATACAAGGATACAAGGAAGTTTATTGGTCATTATACAGCAAGTTGTATAATGAAATTAAAATGTGGTTCCCTCTTGATTGATTAATTGATTGTATAAATAAAAAATATCACATTTATTATGACATCTAACCAAGATCCAGAAATCCCTGACTTAGAAAAGCATCTTTATTATTTGTGCTGCTAAAAATCCAGTCTGATTCAATCGTGCTCTTTATCTAGTATTTCACTTGTAAAAAAGGTTTGACTCGCAGTGTTTGACATTGAATGTGCCTGACAGTTAACATGTGGGTCCATAGATTAAATACCGTTTGCGGTATCCATTATTCATTTTGAATGTCATCATTTGTCAATATTCAATCTGTGAAAGTGTGTGACCAGGTTTGCTGCTCTTGATTGATTGTTACACAGCTAATCTCTGAGGTGAAAAAAGTCTGCAAAGAACGATTGGGTACCTGAGAGAGAAAAGCTTAGTGTGTACAAGGACTAGACTTTCAGATCACCGTACACATTATAGAGGAGACAGTGCAATTTAAATGGGGTTTGTGTGTGTGTGTGTGTGTGTTTGTGTGATCAAAATGCAATACATAACACTGAGAAAATAAGGGCTTTTATTGGGGGACAGAGTGGATACGGAACAAAATTTCCTCTCATGTGTTTTATGGCCTGAGGAGACATCAGGTACCGTCAATGTCAGTGCAGCGCAGTCAGACGATGCCAGAGGAAAAGGAATGGGACGGGAGTGAAAGTGAGAAGGTAACTGAAACTTCTTCAAGATATATGAAAAGAACAAAGAAATCTTCATTTTTTCATCTGCTGTTGTCTGTCATACATACAGACTTCAAATGTAAAAGAAACATGAGAGCAAAGAAAGGTAAAAGAGAAGTGAAGAACAGAAGTTCTTGTTGTTGTTTTTCAGAGATTTAGAAGGGCAGTAATCAAGGTCTTTTTTAGAGGATGACATTCTGGAGTGAGAGGTGTTTTAGAAGGCGGCATAACTTGGATAAAACTGTATCTGGTATTCAAGTTCACCATTTCTTCAAAACTTGTTCACAGTTTTAATTCAAAAGGGACTCGAAAGAAAATCGAGTGCACTTCAGGCCTAACTGCAGTGTGGCTCTTAATAAACTATGCTAAGAAGAGATGTGTTGCCGTTCTTCTTGTAGACCTCTGTGAGCCTTAACAGGGAAGAGAAAAAAAGAGACATCCATAACAGCCGCACCAGAAGACAAAGCACAGGCTTAACAGACTGAAGGCAGAACAGAGTACCCTGGCCCGGTCATTCATTCATCCTTTGAGGAAAAGACAGACTTGATCGGGAGATATATAAAATGAAAGCCTAGACAGTCTAACAGTGAAATTGGATTTGAGAGAAAGCTACCAGGTCTTTTCAGTTTTAAGTATCAAGTCATCATTTTCCCACAAATTAAATGCAAATTTGAACAGTGAAACTTGGCATGAATTATGCCAATTTAGGATCTGATTTTGGACTACTGACAGTTGAAACATTAACAAAGGTTACCATATTGTAACCCTAGCTCTATAAGTTTAAGTTACACCCCTGGACCGTATGGGTACAATCTCTTCTAATAGCTCGTGTGCACAAAAGGTTTTATATGCAGAAAAGGCCAATCAGGACATAGCTTCTGAAGGGGTCTCACTCCCTGATTAAAGCAGCACCACAGCTACCTGCTATTCAACGACCCCCTTCATCGTGCCCTGTGGGAGCACACATTTGGTAGCTGCATCTAATTCACTGGCTGCATATATGCAACTTTTCTCTCATTTCAATACTTCTCATGTCAGCCGGCTCCATACCTGCGGTTCATGTCACCTGAAGAAACATAGACTGTGGAGCCCCGTGTTAACACTTGGTTGACCTCTGCATGGATCCCTGCAGTACACGTGCCCAAGAATGAAGTGTTCATCCAGAAAAGGTGTACCCAGATTGAGTTGCCTCATCTCAATTTTTACTTCACTTCTGTTAAACTTCCCCGACTTCAAACCTTGTTGAAGTGGACACTCTCCGAGTGAAGGAAAGGCATGAATAATAGATTCTTTACCCAAAGGAAAAAAGGGGAAAGGATGTCAGAGTGGAGAGGTATGAAGGGGATGATTAAAACTGATAGATTTCATACCAATACTTTCAGTTTAAAAACTTCATAAAACATTAGTGGCGGGGTGTCATTCAAAGGATCAAATAAGTGACACTTCCTCAAAATAAAAGGATATTCGCTGAGTGGTTTGAGTCGATTCAGAAATAATGGAGCCATGCTGGAGCCTACCTTTAAAATGCTTAGATTGGATATTCAATAGTCGATTCATCACATTTAAGCTAAGCACATAGGCACTTATACATAACATATTTATTATTCATATTTTGATGGTTGTAGTAGAATGTGTGCAGCTGTAAAGTGCTGCAGGATACCATCTCTTTCCTCTCAAGTTTTTTACACAATTTGTTTCCTTTTTTTGTGTTAAGCTTGGGCAGTTTGCTTTAAAAATCTAGCTCAAATAAAATTACACTGAGTACATGTACAACAGTTATATACTGATCGTGCTGCTTTGGAAAATTTGATCCATCGTAAAGACAGATTGGTTCAATTCTTTTGTTACCAAAAGATTTATTGTGTCTTGCTTCAGACTTTCATGTGATATTAAAAGTAATGGCAGGGCAGGCTGTACTTTGACACAATAGCAATTTGAAATCAGTGGTACATCATGCATACATGCCCACAATGACAATGACATCATGCTAAAATGTTTGTCAACTATTGGATGAATAACCATGAAATAAAATAGAGACATTCATGTTTCTCCTAAAATTAAGTTCTGCTGACTTTTCATCCACCATCAGGTCAAATTTCTGTTTTTTTATTTTTTTGAGCAGTGGGTTGGACCAAATTCTCTAAAACCTATGACAATCTCATCAGCCTGAGCTGCACTTGAATGCTGCTGGCCAACATGCTTGATTAGGGTGTTAATTGGCAAGTATTAAACCTGCTAAACATAAGCGTTCTCCTTATGGTGGTGCAAGAGGAGAAGTTAAAGGTTGACTAAAATCATTAGGACACGTCCTCTGGGAAACGCCGATGTCTCGTGAAATTGTCATAGCAACAATCCAATAGTTTTTGAGATATTAAGGTCTGTACTGTCAAAATGAATAAAATGGATAATGCGGCTCCACTTCGTCCCACTGAAGCCAAAATATCACTAACAGAGGCACTGCCATCCTTTGCTGGTGGCATCATTAAAGCTATAGTTGATGCAGTCCTGAACGGCAGAAGGAGCCACAGCATTGAGGTTCCACTTACATGGTCATATGACCAACTTGTAGGTTGGGGTAAGCTGTCAATCATAATATTACAACCCCTTTCCTAGCAGGAAATAACTAATAAAAACCAACTTAGCAAAAAGAGTGAACACTTGAACGTATAACAGCATGATAAGAGCTACCTAAAAATATTACCAAAACCATCTTTGGAGAAGATTTATCCGCTATGTGCTTGATTTCATAGTTTGACCCATGTCCTTTCTGCTAACATGGAGGGACAAGATTTATGGCCTGTACTGCAGCCAAACACTAGGGGGCGATCAAGATGTTTAGGCTTCACTTTTGAGGAGCCTCCATGTCATCCATCTTTATTTATGTCTACAGTCTGGACCAAATCAGTGGACCAACTGACTGACCAGCAGACTGACGTTGCCCTTCATAAAGCAATGCTGAAAAAAGAAATAATAGCCACTGCTGCCTCATTCCTCGATAAAAACATTTTCACTGCAGGCTTAATTCCAATTAGCATGACTCAGTAGTCAGGGTGCTGACCAGACAAGTTTAGTACCCGCCTTGTTTCAGGGGTTTCACAAGGCATACAGAAGGTGACACCGAGGCCAATGCAGCGCATAATCTGAAGTCAGCAATGAGGCAGGTGGCAGAAGGGAAATGTCTTCTATTTATCCTCCCTGTCGATTTTTTCTTTACCTGCATCCCTGTCCCTTCTGTGCTTTCAGAACTTGCTATTCTCTCTGTCTCCTTGTCGCTGGATGACTTTTTCTCTCTCTCCCTCTGTGTCTGTGTATCTGGCTGTCTTTCTCTAACCCCCTCTTCTCCCTCTCCCTCTCTCTCTCCCTCTCCCTCTCTCACTCTCAGAGTCAGCCTTTGATCTTGCCAGTCCTAGCACAGAGGTAGACAGTGATGCTGTATAGCTTTTCTCTGCCTATTAATGTCTTAACTCTTGCTCTGCCTTTTGCAGGAGGTCTACTGAGACATCATTTCCCAACACGGCACGCTCTAATGACAGGCCTGGACACCCTTAATCACATGCATATGGTGTGTGTGTGTGTGTGTGTGTGTGTGTGTTAGGAATACGGTGAATTCAAATGATGTGAGGAACAGGTTTAAAATTCATATAAGCTGAATTAAATGTGGTGACAGCAGTAAAACTCCAGTGTCCTTATCAATGACAAACACACCAAACCACGGCCTGCTGCTTGTTTCCATAGATAATGCACAGCACATGCTTGTCAGGTGCAAACTTGTGCAAATAATCATTTTATGGCACATGATAGATGAATGAAGATAGGATGGAAATATAATGACACTGATATTTAAAAAAAAGTGAAGGACAAATTAAATCTTTAATTAAAACTTCGCACAATTTGTCATTTTACACATGTATGGGATAAATATACATATAAAGGTATCAGAAAAATCTTGGACTGAAATTTGCTAAGATGTTTCTAAACATTTCATCACCAAGGATTCATTTATTCCTCTGACGTCCTGTATTTTGAATCATTATTGCTTGAGGAGCTTGACCAAGTGATTATAGTTGCTTGACCTTATCCCCACCTCTGCTGCCATGACAAGATATTAGACAAATAGCTTATTTAGAAAGCCAGTAGCAGATGATATTGAGGATTTTGCAGACACTCTTGGTCACAGTAATAACCTTAGCATGATTACATTTTCCCATAAATGATTTTGCTCATACAAACATATTTGAAAAGGAGAAAAGTTCAAAGGACATAAGCTTTCTTCTCCTTTTCCCTGCACTTCTCTCTGTCTGACTGATGACGTCTCATCTTTCCTGGAGTGATGGTTCAATTACCGTTCCTCATACTTAGACCTCAGAAGTAAGCAAAACTGAATCTAGATTTCTTGACCATGTCAAAATAAAAAAAAA
>JAPZDZ010000001.1:10774414-10807887 GCA_029783805.1 Acanthurus tennentii | reverse complement strand
CTTTTCGTTTAATACTTTGTGAATAAACAAATTTTATCTGTCTCTGCAATTTGGGTCCTGGCCTTTGTTCCCTCAGTACCAGAACGTAACACTTATTTGGCCCATAAATGGCCTGGTGTTCAAATAAGTAGCAAGCAAACCTCTGCCTCAAGCCTTGGTTTTTGATGCTCCACACTTCATATAGAGACATTGCACATAGGAGCTGCATTTTCAGGGAGTGAGCAAGCGAATCTGTGGACAATCTCTTTTCTCACAGTTTTGAATGTGTAAAATGTTGTGGTTTTCCATCTATTTTGAAACGGTAGGAATAACTGTGTTGTTTTTTTGACTTTGGGGTTTGGAATATGTGTAAGCCCTGCAAACATCAGCCTTATTACCACACAGGGGAAGCTGCATCCGAGTTTCAGTATCTGGAGCAACAATTCTCAATCAAAGATGCACGAGAACTGAATATGTTCTGGTGGGTGGATTTAAAGTGAGGGTTAGCTGCTGGAAAAAGGGAAAAATCAATTCAGCAGTGCTGAGGTATTGCTGGTTGTCAACAGAGCACAATTCCTTACACTCTGCTGTGTGTCAGGACAGTAGGTTTTATTTGTGTCTGTATCTCAGTTGTGTTTTTCTGTGTCAATGGCTCATAAAACTAACATCAAATTGATTTGCAGTTGCATAAATAACATGTCGCAAAGGTTTAAATATTTACAGGTTACCTCTTAAACACTTGCACGAACACATTTGAGTAAGCAAAGAAGCAAAAGAGAGAGATTTCAAGTTCAAGTTTATATGCACAAACAAGATACAGTATTTCATGTTAATGTAAACACTGTGTTCAGTTCCCTACATCCAGCCATTCTTCATTTTATTTCCCTTTATTTTAGAAGGTTAACGTCTTAAAAAAGTGCTGAAAAATGTAAAAAATGTTTTCAAGGCTTAGTAAGAGGTATAATGACATAAATAATTAATATGCAGCTGCTGGTTATCATCTATAGCAAAGCAAAGAGACATATTTTATTTTCTTTATATTTTCATTCATTCTTTTGGCGGACGCTTTCGTCTAGTCACATTGTGAAAGTTAGTTTAATGGTTGTGTGTTATTTTAAAAAAAAAGCTCCTTTCAGTATACAAACACCATGTCACGCATGCGAAAGATGGATACGTCTAAAAGAACTTTGCCAATACAAAAAGCTGGTTTCCTAATTAAGTCAAATGTGCAGCAGAAACACTCAAAAATTGTCTAAACCCCTCTTAGCCACCCCCTTGAGGCTGTGATGTACATTTTCAGGGATAATTAACAGATAAAAAGATTAAAACATTTGTCTCAAGAGGGATGCTGGTTGGTATATTTATCGTAGTTAAAATCAAAATGGTGTATCTTTTTTGAAGTTAGAATGTGCATGGCTAATTTCATGGCAATCCTTTTGAAACTGTGTGTGTGGAAAGCTGGTGTGTTATTATAAGCAACGACAGCCACTTAATCCTCTGGAGAGCGGAGATGCACTTAGTATGTATCATTGAATATGTTAAAAAGATTCTGATATGTCTTACAAAATGAGCCTATTCCACTGCTTTGCTATTGTCTTTGTTGGAGGGTCCAGGTACAACAGAACCTGTGGGAGCTGTGCTAATGGTTTTTCTTTGCAGCTCTTGTTTTCCATCCTATTTTCTGTTGGGAAAAATCAAGGTTTCATCAAATCATCTGACTTCTGTGCCTAATATAGTATCAACATTGTTATTACCTGCTAGTTAAGAGCGTAATGAGCAACTTTATGTATCTTATCACATGCCTCATATTTAACATTGATGACTCTTGAACTCAGTGCTGAACCTCCCTGAACTGCAACCAAATCCACCTGAGAGCTGCAGCACATAGTTTGCATATACGGTGAGATCACCAGAGGCATTGTCAGATTGAAGATAGAGCAAAGCTTCACAGTTTATTCAGCTTTATCACAAAAGGTACTCCTGAAGACCTGAAACAAACTTGGATGAGTCAAATAAATGGAGTTCTTCAATGACAAGGGGACAGTATTCCCTAATGGCAGTGTAATGCACAATTTTGACAATAGCACTGAACAAATTAGAAATCATTTTCTGGTAAATTCTGACTATCTGCACCAAATTTCACGGAATTGGCCAACTGTGTTGAGATGTCATGCTTTAAACAAATGTGCTGTTTGGACAGATGGACAAACAAATGAAAATGCCATCAGTCTGCCCCACAGCTCGCAGGGCAAGAATAAAATCATGAAAATATTGAAAGCAGTTAAGCTCCTTTCATGCCGCAGGAAGTAAATTGCTTAAAATTGACCATTAGAAGCAACAGCAATGTGCCAAGAGTCTTTCAAACAGCAGATGGAAACGGGGACACAACAGAGAGAAACACAAAACTGAATACAAATATGAAACAAAAGGGGCTCATGGTCAATCATTCTAAACGTTTTTCAACAAAATGATTTGAAAAAATATGGTCATTTACAAGTATCATATGGTCTTGTACTGTATATTTTAACATAATAATGTTGTAAAGGAACTATCAAACTCTATAAACACAAAGTCTATTCCCGCTTTTTATCTTTGTTTTATGGTGACAATTTTAGCTAGGGGAGGAAATACTAATGTGGGAATGTAAATTGTCTCTGAAAAAACACAACCCAGTCTGAATAGCTACATCAAATATTTGAAAGTAGGAGAAAAAAATGTTGTTTTCCTTTTCCCATGCAGATGGCACACAGATACTTATAGTTTAGTGAACGTCTGAACACACCAAGACATTATTTTTAACCAAGCGAGACAAGAAATATCACACCTCTGCAGCCTGGTGTCACTGTCCATGGTGCTGAAATGCTGTATTATGCTTAATACCCACTGAGGTGCATTGGAGAAGAGATGAGCCCTTCATGAGAAGTAACCTTAAAACTGCATAAACAAACATGACTCTTCTAATTCTGTTTCTGTCTAAAAACTTTTCAGATATTTCCATGTACTGTTCTCCAACTGCAGTGGTGTTTGGGTTTTAGGCTTCCCAAAGTCCTTTTGAGAATACTGGCTGGAACAGTAACAAACAGTTACTGTCTGTTTCACAGTTCCACAGGCCAGCCACGATTAGCAACCTGGAGGACACACTGGTGACTCACGGTGTCTGCAAGCAACCAAGATATCTACATTTGCTTGGTGTCTGCAACACTATTTGTTCTCTGATAAACAACCACAAACAATATACCTTAGATAGCATTTCTTGTCAGCAGCAACAGAATAACTTCTTAAAGCTGTGTGTCCTGCCTAAATGCTGCTGCCTTCTTTGCTTATTGAATATGTTGAAAGACATCAGTACTTTAATGGTACCAGCTTACCGACCTCAACAAGCTCCAACTGTGGCATTGCACTGTGCAAAATCTCATTTGAACAATCAGTAGGAGCAAAACTTTGGAAAAACATCAACCTACTGAGCTGAAAATGCCACACAGTTTGATGCTTTCAGTAAAGGTGTTAAAACATGACCTAAAGAAAAGAAACATTGCTCTAACATGTAATTGTTTTTGTCTCTTTCTCTTCTTTTCTTGCTTCTATTTTAACTTTTAACAAAACATCATGTGAACAGATGTTGTATCCTAGCGTTTTGAAATACACCCTTAAGGCATTGCATTTGGTGCTTGTGCTTATTTACAATGCTGAAGCTCCACTGCTATTGCTATGTCCGCATAAAATAAAATAAACCAACTAACACTGAAGCTGCCGATTACTTGAGCTGTCACTCAAACAGACAAGGACTGACTGATAAGAAGCACCTTTATCCTCCAAAAGCGGATCTGCGTCTCTGGAGGCCATGGGGTCATTACACCTCCTCCCTGCTGTGGATCCCACTGGACCTATATTAACAGTCACTTCCACTACTGTGTTACAGATTAAAGCTCACAGGCCATCAGTGAGGACAGGTAGAAGTGTTTGAAGCAAGGATGAAACTGTCATGATGTGCTTTAACCAGAAGCTCAATTACATTGTGAAAGTGTTGACTGCATTCATTTCTAATGAGCAGGAACCCAACTGCCCGGACTTAACAAACATAATCTGACATAAATATGGAAATGTACACACAAGCACATTAAAAGATTAAAATGGTAATCCTGTTACCCCTGTTTTTAATTTTTTTTGCTAAGATGACATTGTGATGACATTTGCACTGCGAGCTTTTGTTTTAATTTTCTGTTGTTTGTGCTGAGTTCTCCCTCAAACAAACTGCTGTTGCTGCTGATGGAATCACATGCATCGCTTCATGTGCATGCAATAAATTCACACCAGACAACCAAAACACCAGCTGTCTGCAAACAAACAGAATATAAAAGTGATATTTGTCTGACTAATAATAATAAAACAATACTGTTAATGAATCACTGTTAAGTTCTGTAATCCTTGTATGATAGCCAGCAAGAACATTTAACTCGCAGCGATGCAAGTAAATGACTCATGTAAATTGATGTGCGTGTGCGTGTGTGTGTGTGTGTGTGTGTGTGTGTGTGTGCGCGCGCACCTTCAACCCACCATGTCCTATATCAACTTAGGCCTATCTATTTGCCGGCTTGCCTTCCTCCCTGCCACCATAAATAGAAACTGTCCCAGACACATTACTATTCCTACAACATAATCCAATGCAGGTATAACCTACATCATAGCGCAGAAGTGATACACGAGTTTAATAATGGCCTCATATTTCCTTCCATCTCCCAAGCGACCCCCTCCTTCCCCTCTCCCAGGAATCAATAATGTCTGATGGAAACGAGCACCAGCGAGTTTTACGTGATGTAAAGTGAGAAATTAGGTGAAACATCACTGAGAGACAAAGTTGGATTCGCACGCGTAGACTTGGATCCAAATATGTGGTTGTTGTGTAAAAATCGACATTTGTGCATCTGGCTGGCATTCCTCCTATCCTTGGCTGAAAGAGAGAGAGAGAGAGAGAGAGAGAGAGAGAGAGAGAGAGAGAGAGAGAGAGAGAGAGAGAGAGACGCAGTGATACAGAGACACAGTTAGGGATGCACTGGCTGAAAGTGAGGCGGGAAGTCCGTGATTTCCCATTTCTCTCTCCCCTCTTCTCTTTCTCTTCTCTGGAATAAAACTGACTGAATAGACAAACAGACTGAGTGTACCACAAACACTCCTCGGGGAAGTTCGCTTTTGGACACTTTTGGGAGAGTCTGCACCAGCTGACGTCCGACCTGTCCGCCTATTTAAGGTTTCCAGACAACTACTCGTTTTTTTATTTATTTATTTATTTCTAACTTGCTGCACCTCAAGTCACCGTGTTTTTATGCGCAATGGCTGGTCGTTTATACCGCTTGTTTGTCCGTCTCCACATGGAGGGCATCGGGATGCTTGGCTGAATAAAAAAAAAATTAAAAATAAGAAAAAGGACATAACAACTTGCTTCGGATCCGAGTGTGACCTTCTGAGTCTGGATACTGGGACGGTTTCAGTCGCCTTTTTCATGAAACCTCCTTTCCTTTTCATTTTCAGGATCTATTTAAGAGTCTGTACAGCGTTTTAGTTCAGAGCGCACTTGTGTCTGCCTCAGCGATGTGCTCCGTTGGGAAATACTCTATGTTTCTGTTCCTACTTGAAAGTATCCTGTCGGACCCGGGAACCACAAACCAAGGTGAGTATTGAGAGCTTCACTTCATCTTCGCACAGACTTAGAACAAGGCTGCTCGCACAAAATGTGGCTGTTTTAAAGTGTTTCCACACAAAACTGATTCTCCGTTTTCCGTGTGCGCCTATGTTTACAGCCATAACACGTTTAACCCATTTAAATGTTGGGAAATATAAACAAGACGCACGGTTATGCATTTAATGCCATTAAAGATACTAACCCTAACCCTTCAGCCTCAAAATGTGTGCAAAATCATTAATTTGGTGATTGATCCAATGGATGCACTATCTACTAGCAGTGATAATCCTTTTTATTGGCTTTGTCAATCTAATCTGGCAATAAATATACATCTCTAACTGTTAATACATGCGCAAATTCAAAATTAATCAATTAACAAATCCATTTCCAAACTGACATTTGTTGCATTAATCAAAAGGTGTCTTTGAAAGTCTTTTTAGCCCACTCCATCTACAAAGACGCATGAATAATGATGTGAATCTTAAAGAAAACGGACATTTAAACACATTTACAATCTCAAAATGCATTCAGAGATGCCATTTCATTTACTTTTTAAACAGGTATATCTGTAGTGTTAATCACTGACACTTTTCATCTTCATATGACGGGGCTTATGCTCTGGTGCCTTTTTTTCACCCCCTTCATCTTAAGCAACATAACCCCCCGATCTTAAACAACATTGAAACAAACAACATTTTGCTCGGATTTTGTAATGAATACAGAAGAAAAACAAAAACAAAACACAGGTTCTGTGTGCTGCTATAGGCCCACATACAGGAGCTCCATCAGCCAAACTATGGAGGAGGCTCTGAGGCTGATATTATACTTTTACCTTCAAAATCTCAGTGAGCAGACATATTGCCACAGCTATAGGGACCAAGTGTTACAGTGAACATCAGCCTCTGGCACACTCTGTCAGCTATACTGACAATTTTGAATTGTCTGCTTCTGCCTCCCTGTTTTCTGTGATGAATTCACACATTCATGGGATGAGAATGTAACAGATCATGACCCATACTGTCCCAAGAGGATTCCTTGCACACATGTGTTACGAAAACACTTAAATATAATAATGTTGGGGTAGTGGTTGACACTAAATGGATCAGAATAATTTCCCATTTAAAAAAAAATACTTTTACAGTCCCACTGGCTCAGTCAAATAAAGACATAATGATGTTATCTCCCCTCTGTTGTACACACACGTCAAATGGGTAAGTGGTTGCCATAATTTAACCGGTTCTTGACATCTTCCACTTTGCACATTTCCAGAGGTCAGTTTAATATTCCTTCCTGAATATTTAATGTTTAGGATACACATTTTCAAAGAGGATGTGAGCCCTTTCACCAGCCAAATGTCAAAGTCTCCTTCACTGCACTTTTCTGTGTGTCTCGTGTGTGTGCGTGTGTGTGTGTATTCAGTTTTCCCCAAAGGATGCCTGTCTGCCTGTGACAGGCTTGAAGGGGAGGGAATGCACACAGGAGAAACTTAAAAAAACATCAATGTAAGGAGTCTAAAATATAGAGAGAACAAATTAATATATGTTAGCCACTGAATTATTTATCTAAGGGAGTTTTTCTAATGAATGTTAATCAACTGTGTCTCTCCTGTCCGACAAAGAGAAAGCGCAAGTCCAAGATTTAAGATGAATTCTTCACATAAAAGGGTATTTGTTATTGATTGAGCAATTTTCTGTAATTTATACAGTTCATTTATTATAAATTATGTCAAAAATAATGATAAATTTCCTAAATATTTCTTGAGTGATGTCTCAAAATCAACGCTATATATGCAGTTTACAATGACAACAATGTTAAAGTACGACTAAAAATTTTTTTGTGATGTCTAAAACATCCTTCATCTTTGACAGAGGAAAACAAAAGCAGCCCTCTGAATTTTGAATCTGCGGCCGTCAATTATGCCGTCTGAAATGACAACTGTTGCTGACAGATTTTACTGGCTGACACTTGCTAATTAAGCTAACACAAGCTCCGTGAGTTGTTTGAGAGCGCTGTGACTGGTTGACATTTTTGAAGTTTCCACCTGACTTGTAAAAATCTTGTAAAAGGAGTTTTGAATATGCACCTGATAGCTTGCTTCAAAAAGGAGGCATAAGCTACACTCTCAAAATAAATAAATCTTGTATTTCAAAACAAAGTTAGTCTTAACCTCTTGAAAATAAAGATGGTAACTAGAGCCATAAAAAATTCTTTGGCTTGTCTCCATACAGAGGTCCCTTTCTATGTCTTTGTAAAACCTTTGAAGGAAGAATTTACCCCGATATAAAAATTCTCTAATACTACTTACTGTCATACTTATGGTAAATGTGGTAAATGTGGTAAAGTGTCTAATTGAACTTATTTGAACTAAGAAACTTAAGTTGAACCATCGTTATCAAGGATACGTCATTTAGCGGGGGGTACGGCACAATCAACAACAACCTGTAAACTTTGACACATTAGTTCAGTTCAGTTCAGTTCCCAAAGAAAACTTACCATTTGTTGCCATTTTGGTGAAAAAGACTTTTACTCAGCACCAAAGAAAAGGTAACACAAAAGGGTTGTACCTAGAATCATCTACTAAAGGTTTTATTCAGAGATCCTTATGAGTTAAGAACCCCTATGATGTAATGGTTCCATCTGGACTAGAACACTCTAAGCTGGTTCTATGCAGAACCCTTTCATCTTCTATGGTTACCATAGAGAACCCAACCAGGGACTTCTACCAAGAATCCTTTTTGTATTTCAAAGGTCCAATCCAGGGGGCTCTAATAACCATTTTTACGAGGTTTCATCTCGACCTCTGTTGTTTTTTGAGGGATCTACAAAGAAGCATAATGTATTCTATATGTAAAATACCATTCTTTAAATTGAGAAAACATTCAAACAACTCTTAATGGTTAGGAATATATATATATGTTTAAAAAAAACATGATGGATAAGGAAAGGAGACTCTCTGAGGAGAAGCCAGCAGAACAGGAGAGATGTGTAGGCCTCAGGGGAATAGGTCAAAAGTGAGCATTGAACCAGTGGAATCAGTGACATGACAGGTAGGACATAAGCCAGGCACATCAGGTGGTCCTCAGCAGGTGAACTCATGTTATCTCCAGCAATGGTGACATAACAGGAGAGGGAAGAGAAAAATGACAGTAAGTAGCATCATGCCAAGGCCAACTTACTACACCAGATGAATTATAAGCATCTACAAACAGCAAAGTCATTCTGGGTCTAGTAAGAGCAGTAGGGCTATGGACACATGATAGTATTGACAGTGGAAAAGAATGAAAAAAACTGTCCTCAATTCTTAATACGTAGATATATTTAGATATATAGTTCATTTTTTTTCCAAAAAGCAAGAAACAAATGCCAGCATTGAAATAAACCACCTTGTTGTCCACTATAGACCACCGTATTGAAAATACTGAGGCAATCAATAGTGATGTTATACCTGTTAAGCTAGCTTTCTTCATACATTACTCATTTTACAAGTAACTGATGATTTTTTCTATAACCCAGTGAGTGTTATGAAAGGATTCGTCTAACATCTCTCAACACAACAATAGCATTCAGTCAACTATCACACTGTCTTCCTCTTTTTATAAAAGGATACAGCATCATCTGTGTCATGATTAGGTAAATTAGATGCTGCTGTCTTCTTTTATTATCATCTCATAAAGAAAAATAATCATACTTCGTCTCCCAGTGGCTCTCTGAAACCACATCTTGGAAACTGAAAAAAAAAAAAAAATACAAGGGCCCTCATAGAAAAGCCTGTCTCTCTGGGGGATCTCAGCCTCAGGCTTGTCTACTTGAAGGATGAACATAAGGACTTGAGAATTTCAACTTAATATCGAGCTTTTGAGTACTCAAAAGCATCTTTCAGTGAAGATACATATACAACTTTCCACATTATGCTCAAGCCCAGATATTAGTCAGTTGTCACCAGCAGATATACGGAGCAATTTCTGAGTACTTCAGCTTAAGAAAGGCTGTATACCTGCCAGTGTGATGTCTGTGTAATGTATGTTATTGCACAACAGGTAGGTGAGGTAAATCCCATATGTAGTGCCAGTAAAGTTAGTCCATCGATGGACACTATACTCTGAAAAAATAAAGGCTCTAAAAGAGTTCCCACCCAGAGCGATCTCTTTCTAAAGAGCTGTAATTTGAAAAGAGGGTTATTATTTCGAAAGGTGGGACTCATTTACCTTCTCCTTAGTCATTCTTCCATAAGCTGCAACATGGAAGGGGCTTTGGGCTTTTTTTTTTTTTTGCTTGACCCAGCAGCGGCAGTTTGTTGGTTTGTAGCTTACTCTAATAAAATATTGCAAAATCTTAAAAAGACGCATTCAAAAATTCAATTTGACCAGTTATGGGATGGAAATTAAAAATGAATTTGAGAAGGGTCTGTCTCAATTAGGGTAAAACCCTTACCATAATTTGCACTGTAAATAGATTTAATACCTCAGTAAACACCTATTTTCAGTTGAGTTTTCACATCATGTTTTTTTCCTTTGTTTCTATTAACTTTGAAACAGACTATATCATCATGACTGAGGTGGCAACAGTGCGGCAACAATGCTGGGAGCCTTAATACTAAAAGCTACTGATTTTGTCAATGATACTAATGATTGAATATTTTAAGTTCAGTATGAGGATCCAGTATTGAGCCAATATGCAGTCATAGTGCAAGTAATATCACATGAGCAACCGTGGCCATCCTGCTGTTTAGACTATTTGTGCCCACTTTATTTTCTCTAAAATGATAATTTTTCTGTGGTCAGGAAAAGAAACGACAGTTGCAGATTATTATGCATCCAGACATAATACCCAGACAAGACTAATGTGATTTGGCCTCCTGATAAATTTGTATGCATGTGTGTGTGTTTGTTTTGAGTGAGAAAATCTGTGTATCAAATTCAGGACTGGGGTCATCTGTTATTTCCTGGCTCAAAAGTTGTTGGATTTTCATTATTTTATAACTGCCTTCCTGTATATATAGTTCGTGTGTGTTTGTGGATGAGTGTAGGATAGACACACAGTGAGGTTAGTTTGTGGAAAAAGTTTGCTGCTGTCAAACATGGTATGGAACATTGCTCATGATTATGAAAGATTGTTTTTCTAACTTAGTCAAAAATCAATATCTCTCCGTCTCTCTTGGTCTGTCTCACAGTCTTCCTCTCTCCCTCCCTCTATGTCCTCCTTTTGAACAGAGGCAAGGCCATCTTATTATAATTCAGCCCTTAATTAACAGCAGGGGATCAAGGCTAAATGAAGTCTCTGTAAATACTGAAGCGGTTCATTTAGTCTCACCAAAGTGTATCTTCTCCAGTTATCTAACTTGTTCTCGAAACAGTGGCAACCCCATTAAATTAGTCCAGATTTTGCAAAGTCCGCTGCATGCTGGAGTGACAGGTCGTCTGAAGATGTGACTCTTTGGTCTATAATGTCGACCACTGAAGTGGGACGCACTTTATTGATAGAGATTGTAATTAACTGGCTGTGTGGAGACAAAGGAAATTGCACATTCATCATATCAAATTGGCTCAGGGGGCTTAGCAAGGGCCAGATAATGACTCTTTTCATGCCTGAGCCGTGACCGGAGTGCAGACAGCTTGAGATTGTTACACTTGTATGTACACAATGTGGTCATGGACGCGCACAAAGAGAGACAATTGTTAACACACTCACACAAACACCATCAGAGATGCTGCGTTGCACTTGTGTAGGTTGCAGAATGAGGTGATGAATTCAAACATAATAGTTTTCTCTTCACTGCATCACCAAGTTTACCAGATGTTGTGTACTATGTAATGTACACCACTATACAGTGCAGGAAATAAGCAGTGTCCAAAGTCGGGGTGTGTAAATTGATGTTACCTGCATTCAAGAATGGTTGAAGTGAGTGTAAGTGTCTTTCATCATCAAATAATATGATCCCTCCATCCACTTGTCTTGTTCTTTTATGTGTTTGCATGTCGCACTCAAAACTGTTCAGATTTTCAAGATGTTTTTTCTTGTTTACCTTTTGAGTTAACAATCTTGCAAATTTAATTTTGCATTGACAGAACAATGAAGTCAAGACCATTAAATACACCACTGATCTTTACAATGTCATCCATAACTTCACTGTTTCAGATGATCCCTCTTGAAATATCCACTTTTACAACACTGGTGCATTTTAACTTTGATGTGATTTTTTTTTTTGAAGTTTGTGGTTATGACAAAAAAAAAGAAAAAGTGTGATTAGAGTCAGAAAACTAAAACACACGGCTAACAGGTCTAACAACTGATTTTACATATGGTTGATTAAACAGTACATGTTAATTGCAGATCAAGGACAGGAAGTAAACCACCTTGCTGTATGGAGTTGCACACCACTTCTTGCATCGGCACCGATAATTGGACAATGAATGTGAAGTACGTAGTCATCAGTTAGGGGTGGAACTCCTCCGGATACTCGGCTGTGATGTCAAGTGACAAATTATATCAGTCGACTCAGGAAGGAACTTCAGTCAAATCCAGGCCGCATTCAACAATGACATTGTTTCAGATAAGATAGTTACCATTTATTAGGTTTGGCATTCTGACTGCATTTGTCCCTCAATGAGTTTTTATCAAGTCATATTTTGTAAGATTAAATCTTCAAAGTTTTCACGGACCTTCCATCTTTCCCCTTTATTCATCTCTGGCTTATCTTTGATGTCAAGTAGCACAGAAAACTCCTGACCTCTAAGAAGGAGAGTACTAATCTTCCAGACTTCACCTAGATGGAGGGCGGATCTGTGTTAGTGTTGCTGTTGTCCTGGACTTTCCTAAGAGCTGTTATTTCATAGGTGGTTGAATCTGATAAAGGCTTTGCAGCTCTGTCATCTCCTCATTGACAGCTTGATAACTATTGTCTGCTCTCTTCCTGTTTTGTCACCTCCATTTCTCTCCTTTCTAAATTCACTGTCCAACCTCTCTCACACACTCTCTCTCTTCCCCTTTTCTGCCATCTCCTGTCACTCTGTCTGTGTGTGTGTGTGTACTGTTGTTCTTTCACTCTTCGAAAAATGTTCCCCTCCATTTTACATGACTTTCTCTTTCACTAGTGGTTCTGTTGGACACTACGACAGTGCTCGGAGAACTGGACTGGAAGACGTATCCTGTCAATGGGGTGAGTGACATTAGATTTTCTTAATAAAAAATAAGATAATTCAATATTAGGCAACTTGCCTGCATTGGATATAACCAGTCAGACAAGTGGGCAAATTGAGTTAAATACAGTTAAATACACTGGAAAATAACACAAAGCATTTTGATATATCTGTTTCACTCATTTTGTAGATCACAGCTCAGACCTAAACATCCAAACTGTCATGAACCTCACACACAACCTCCTCTTTCCCTTACTGGACTATTGAAACAGGAAAGTCAAGGTTCTTCTTGCTTTAAAATTAGAAACAAACAGGACCTTGGATCAAAAAAGGTAACAGTTGACATATTTGACATGCCAACCTTCCTGACTGTATCCATCCAGTGTTTGTAGTTCAGCTATTGATTGGGCCAAATGTGGTTAGGAGTTCATGCTTTTTAAATGTTACAGCACATGTAAGTTTTCCAAAAGTATTTTGATGCTTTACTCACACTTGAAGTACCACATTTACAGATAAAAATGCAATGGATTATCATGTGCATGTCAGATATGCACCATGTTGACGTTTGCTGTCAAGGGTCTGACCTCACCAGCACAAAAAAAAACCCAGCAGGCGCAGCACAGCAGGGTGTTGGGAGTGACGACATTAACATCCCCCCTGAAGGGAGGGAGACTTACAGCCTCCAGGTAGATTCTTGGGTGGAGGTGGAGCTTTGAAATACTGTATGAACAGAGGCAGCAGGGGCAGTAAGTCACAGTATAGCTTTCAGGAGTGCAGTGTGTATGTAGACTGCAGTGGTTTAAAGGGTGAGTTGGATATATGTTGGAATGAAAGGAATATGCCGAGTGAGAGTATAGAGGCTGATGCAAGTTGACTGGCTTAGCTGGCAGGCCTCAGGTCAGTTAATGCCTGTAGGTAACCTTTACGTCTCAAAAATCCATTTAAAGGACAACTTTGAGCTAAAACCTCAGTAGGATTTTTTTTTCTTTTCTTTTTTTGGGGGGGGGGGTTATAATGTGCTCTTGTTATATTGTAAACCAAAAAATAAGAACTTATGTGCCCAATCACAGGATCAAATGAAGCTGCCGTCTCTTGAGTTGGCTTTAAAATCCCACATGAAGTGTCTTTACATGTTTTCATGTTCGTGTCAGCAGATATCCTTTGTCACAGAAACCCAAGTACATCATTATCCATACAGAAACCAGAATGTGTGATCCTGCTTTCTCAAAGAGAAAATAGGATATTGAGGCATGTAAACACCCCATCCAGCCTCTGGATTTCTGATGGCAGCACGCCTCTGGCAGAGTAACAAGCCAGAGAAACAAACAATATGATTATCAACACCGCTGTGCTCTACGTGTCGATGCAGGTGCAAACATGACAATAGAGGCAGATAAACTGAATTTTGTCACACTCAGCCCATATCTTGGGAAATATGAAGACAATCCATGTACACAAAAGTAAACTGCACCTGTGACATGAGAAGTAAGTCAGCAGATTTACTTGCGAACGGTACTTAAAGTACAAGTACCTCAAAACTGTGCTTCAGTAAATCCAATTTTTGGAACTTTTCATGGCTTCTGTGCTATGTTACGCAGGGAAGAATCATAGTTTTCATTCAGTAATTAAAAATATGGTAACTAGTTACTTTTCAGATCAAGATGTTACATAAAAAATATGATAATCTTATAAATCTTCTTCAGAAAAAAGCAGGAGTTTTCAACCATTCGGCATATGACCCCCTTACAAAAACACTGTCTGGTTGAGTCCCTTTGTCACGTATAAATGTCTGTGAGCTGTCTGAAGTTCTACCAAATATTTTACCTCTAAACCTCTTAGATGGTTTTCTTTTAATAACTCATGCTACTAAGAGGCAATATGTTCATTATTTCACAAACAAAGATTAAATAAAAGCATGAAAAAAATAAATACAGATTTGTGTTGCAGTATTTAGTGTTTTGTTCTTTCCAGTCTTAATGATCATTTCATCTCAGATTTATCTGACTTGTCTGTATCTACATGAGATAAACGAGCTCCATCTCTGCCAGGTATAATAATAAAATGCTGCTTTCACATCATTGCATCAGTATTGAGCCTAAAAAATGTTGCAGGGTTATTGTTTTGTAGAAAGAGAATGTTTGGCTTCGATGAAATTAGACTTTCACTTAAGAAGGTTATCAAATGCAGGCTTTTTACTTGTAGAGAACTATTTTTACACTGCCGGTACTTAAACTTGAGTAAAGTATGTGAGTTTAAGTGGGTTTATTCTGAACAGCTGAGATAACTCAGTTGGGTCAAAAATCACACACTGAGGGGATGTTGAGGAGTTGATTACACGCCTTCACAGATGGTGGACGTGATCAGAAACTTTGATTATCAGGAATCTAAAAAAAAAAAAAAAACAGGGTTGCTCTATGTCATATGTATGAAAAGGGACAAGACAGACTTATAACATCTGTGTAATATAAACACTTTAGTCTCAAATATCTGGACTTTAATTAAGTTCTTAGAGTTTTAGGAATAAGATGAACATTTACCCTCTAACAGTGCATAGCGGGTCGTGCCGTATTGCAGCATCCGACTTTAACAGTTCTGTGAATCATTAATACATGGGTTCAATAAATTAAAACAATTGTACAATGTTATTGTCAGACTACTGCAATTAAAATTTCAAGTTTGTCTTCTTCCCACTTATATGAACTCTATTACTTTAATTAGTTTAACTTTAAATAAATACAAATAAGAATTCATAAACAGCACTCAGAGTTCAGTGAGACCATTTTTGAAACATGAATGCAGAACAAATCTAAAGCAATAGTCTCTGGTTTTCTGCATAGATGTTTTATTATACATCAAAAACAACAATCTTCATGTGCAGTAAATACAGATTTGATCAAGTCTCAATATGTTCTCAAAGTATCCAGAGATTAAACTAATTTAATATAGCAGCATATAATTCTAACAGGGCTAAACCTGAAGCGAAAGTGCTGTAGAATTCATTCTTACAAATGAGGCTGAGCAACAATAATTTTCCATGATGTTGTGTCTAATTTGGGACATGAGGTAGCGGGACTGTTTGTGCTTTCAGGCTATTATTAAAAGTGCAATAAATCCTTTGGAGCAAAACCAATAAATAGAAACAAAATACTGCAATATTTTCAGGGCCAAATACCAATATTAAAACAGCTTCTCCTCCCTTGCACACAGACGAAGCTGTTTTTTTTTCTTCTTGCCATGGGGAGCAACAGTGCCATTAATTGGTTAAACAAAAATACAACAGCACCATCAGGATTCACATCAAATCAATAATTCATCACATCTACAGAGATTTAATGATATTTTCATAACACCACCCTCTCCCTCTTCCCTTTAGTCTGACAATGACAAATTATCTTATTTTAATCAAATTCTCACACCTCTTAGCCAGGTTGAATGCCTTCACCATTGTTTTTAATACACAGAACTTGTCCGTGCAATGTAGATGGGTGTGTGCGTATGAGTCAGTGTCTTTTTCAACATATATTATCATGAAAAATTGATGCTTGTTTCACTTTAAAGAGGCACACCCCCTTATCTTTTCCTGCTTTACAGGTAATCACATAGATATATCTTAGCATGTTATACAAGTTTTTCATCAATTCTGTGTAAAACCCCTTTTTTTCTGTTCAAATCCAGCTCATATGTCTCCTTAGTGTTTAAAGGTTACATAAGCCAAACTATGTCACCTATATTTAACTGTGATAAAGTAGTTAAGACTTGTTTATGCACTTTTTTTCTTCTGTTGACCCCACTAACTGCACTCGCAGCTGGTGTGCTTAGAATAAAAGGCAGAACACTTGCTAAGTGCTCTCTCTCTGCTGAAAACAAAATGATCATCAGTCAATATTTTTGATATTAAGTACATTTGAAAATGTCAGTATCATCTGTGCAAGTTTTATTTGTTCATGCTGATAAAGGTGCGTGTGTGTGCAACAGATATATTTTGGCCAGCATTTACCTTGAAAATTCTCTTATTTTGTGATATTGAGACATTGAGCAGTTTAAAGTGTTTGACATCGCGGTACCATATTAGCATTAAATTGTTGGTTCTTTGCTTATACTTTCTTTTCCTTGTTCTTTCATTTCTCACTACCATCATTGACGATGTCGGTACCTTAATAATATATATGGGTAGGCGAGCAAAAGCAACAAGCTGTGGGGAGCAGTTGTTGTGTTAGGTGAAAGTATTTTCAACAGTTCACCTGTTCTGAACTCAGAAATAACTCTAAGGCTCTGATCATGCTTTTCCAGCTGGCTTTACATCTAGCAGAGGATTTTTAAGTTCTCAGACATATAAACTGTCAAGAAATGTTAATGATGCTGCTTAATTAAAGACCTGACCACTAAATGTTGGCTGTAAAAATAGAGACATCAGATGAGGCCATGTCATTCTCCACTTGTGAAAGGAGAAGTTTCTGCTCCTCTTCGTAAGCCTGGTCTTTACGCAGCAGTCACTGATTGTCAAGATGATCTCTTTATCTGTGAGGCAAAAAGTTCCATCTAAACCTCTTTTCAGCCATGAACAACTTTCAACAACAACTTTTGACTGACTATGTTCAGTGGCTGTCAAAGACTCCTGTCTGAGTGCAGACCTTATGCTGCCGTGAGTCATGGTGGGGAAGAAAAAAAAATGAAAAAACGTCAAAACAAGTGGAGTTAGAAACTCTGCACAATAATATAGCTTTGCCATAGCTTCTAAATGTCATGAGGAAGGCTAAAGTTTGTCTCTGTGAAGTCAGTAAGGGGATGTTACCAGCTAGTATCATCAACTTGAGAACATATTCAAAGCGGGATGCAGACATGACACGGACAGGACCCGAGAGGCAGGAGTCCTCTCTGTAGCTCAGTCCAGATGGGATGTGGAATAAAAAAATCAGGGTTTGCTTACATACACAAATTGCAATTTCTCTGTCCTGCATTGTTGCAGAGCACTGGGTAAAAAAACAGAGTGCAAGAATAAACTAACAAACAAGAGAAAATGCTAATTATTACTAAAAAAAACTATACTGCATTCAAACAATAACCTAATTCTTGCGTTGTGTATTCTAATCTCTTTAATAAAAGGCTCCATACATGTTCTCAAGCATTAATTGCACAAGTAAAACAACTATAAAGAAGGAAATGACACTTTAATGGGTAATTCTATGGGAACAATTCTGTATGTTTGTCTTCATGCAGTCCAGATAAGCACCTCCAGAGCTATCACTGCAGATACTTTAGCCATGAGTCCATTGAACACTGCTCCAATGCATTAATATGGCTGCTATGAGAAAGTGATGTAAACTGAGCAGCTGCTATGAGTCTGTCCACTTCAAGTCTGAAGAGGGACTGAGACTCTTGAAGCAAATGGCCATCTACAAGGTAATAATGATGTGGTCTTCCATGATCCTCCCATTTTCCACTTTGAATAAGAATCTGTATGCAGACACTGTTGTCACTAATTGTTGCAAACTTTGTTAAAATCCCTTTGGACCTGGAGAAAGTGTGCGTGAACAAGCAGAAGTCAATATGACACCTCATAAGGAGAGGTCTAATTGCAGTGTGAGTGCCGTTGTGTTGATATGAAGTGCTTTAATTGCTTTTTGGATTAGGTGAGGATATTTCTAACAAGTCAAGCATCATGATGACAAAACTGGAAATTAGGCTCAAAATTGTTTTTATATCATCAGCTGATTTCTGTGTCGTCTATTTTATCACAGGATCAGCCTTAAAACTAAATTAAATCAGTAAGATTTTTGTTTTTTAGGCCAGTTTCAGGAAACCTTAATTGCATAGTCATGCTGCATTATTAGTGTCAGTAGTTTTAGTTGTTTAACACCTTGTAATAAAAAAACAAGCTTTCTGTCTGGTACAGTCTGCTAAGCTTGGAGCTAATAGGCAGAGCAATTAGCAGGCGCATATTTGATTGCCTCAGAGAGCGTAGGCTGCAGCTCATCTTTCAAACTCGGGGTACACATTTGGTTTGTCTACTCTGAACCATGCCACGTCCCAAAGGGGCATTTTCGAACAGTGAGGCACAGAGAGTGACAAATTACTGTTTTCTCTTGTTTGTATGCATAATGCAGCTTCAATTACTTAATGCTGATCTTATGCAAACCAGAAAGCTTGCTTTCTTTAAAGTTACTGAGTTTTTCTTGTTTCTGGACTGTAAAGAGGGCACTGAAATGACAGACTATTGAGACTGTGTGTTGAAGAAAGTCCTCTCACATCAAGTGTTAGTCCTCCTTAAAGTTCCAATTCCTTTCTATAGCTTTTACAACATTCCCACTTTTGTACGCTAGCAGAAAATCTCTGAAAAGTCTGGTTAAATGTAGCCAAAGCAATGGAGAGGCCTTGCAGTCATATAGAAGCTTACAGTCGGCTTCCTACTTTGCGATCTTAGAATGAACATCTGACTTTTAGATTTTAAGCATGCTAAAGGCATTGCTCTACGTCCGTCTGTCAGTCAGTCGGCCACTTTGGTCAAGTCTGAAATATCTCAACAACTAAGCCCTTTGGTCGGATTGCCATGGGATTTCTTGTGGGGGCTGTAGTTCCTTTTATCTTACTGACCCCACAAGCAAGTTTTCACTTATTCGATTAAATACCTCAACATGTCCAAGTGTTTGATGGATTGGCATCAAATAGACATTTATGGCCCCCAGATAATATTTTGTAAGAACTTTAATCCCCTGACCTCATGTAGGTCCATTATCAGCTTATCAAATCCATTAGTTTTGCAGGTATTTGGTATTAAACCAAATACCTGTAAAACTAAGACAGTCCCAGAAGCATCAGCTGTAAGCCGCGGTCTCCTTTGTGTTTATTACTGATCAAATAATGTAAGCATGCCAATGCACTAGACAGAGATGATAAACAAGAAACATTACCAAGCTAGCATTAGAGATTTAAGAATGTTAGCATGCTGCCAATCATATTTTAATTAAAACGACAGCCAGGTGCTCACACGAACATTGAAAATAATTGCTTTTTTCTTACTGCTCATTCTGGACATCAACACATTACTACATGCCTCTAATGCAAGTAATCAGAGACGATATCTACAGACTTAAATCAGTGCTAAAATAAATTACAGCATTTATTTTGAGTTATTTTGATTAAATCAAATGAAAATACCATCCAAAGTTTAAAAAAATAATATTTTTGTGTCTGTATTGAGCTGCAGTGGAGGAGTAATAACACAAAGGGGACATTTGTTTAAAAAATATTATAACTTTGGAGGACATGCTTGATTTAACTTAAATTGATAACCTTAGCTTTAGCTAAAAATCAAAATGTGTTTTGGCACAAAATTTTGTTCCCCATCCCTCATACTGGAACTATGAACAAGTGTTTAAGTGATATTTAAGTGTGTATTGAAGTATTTAAATGGGGAACCTTGAGAAATGATCGATGCAGTCTCACAGATCTGCTGGCATGGCTGTGACTCAGCCTGGTTTAGGAAAACACAAAGAGTTGGATTAATCAATAATAATAGAATATTATAATATAATTGTTATAATTAATTGCCAACAAAAGTGCAGGCCAAGTTAACATGGTTATGTGGTTTATTCTATGTCTATTAAAGACCTTACAACCAAGATGTTGTTCTCATTTTTTAATTCTGCTCATTTACCTTGAATATTACTCAGAGAAATAATATATGCATGAATACATACTACCTCGGTGTGCACTTAAAGACCCTGCACAGCGTTATTTCCTGGCTGGAGCTCCAAATAAAAGAGGAAGTGATTATGATTGATTAATCATTTAGCCCTTGGGTGTCACATAGAGCTAATTTAGATAGCTTAATTAATACAAGATTAATTGCTTTTGTGCACTCAAGTCAAGGTTAGAGTGTTGTTTAATAATTTATATTAGAGAACACTCTACCTCAGTTGTCTTGACTCAGCTCATTCTGGCTGTCATCTAACTTTACTGGGTCTCTCTTTGTGCGACACATTCAAGATATTAATCTTTGTGCTGCCACAGCGTGTGTTCGTATGGGTGTGTGTGTGTGTGTTTTAAATTGAAAAAATATGCATATTTTATTCAATACAGCACCTCTGACAATTTATTTTTAAGTACCTATGTGGTGGAATCAAGTAAAATGAAGTGAAATCAGTAAGTAGTTACAGAGGGTTTGTTTTCCATTTAGCTCTCTATACTTTCTCATGTCCTCCATGCTCAAGTCTGTTGACCTGGAAATGATTGTCTGCAATCACGGTGGAAGCTTCAGTCCTCTGCGTCTCGGAGAACTGCCTTACTGAGTCTTATAGAGGAAGGTTACACAGGTGTATCCTATGCAGAAGTCTTTTGGCCGATAGAGACTCCTCCTCCTCAAATCAAACTTCATCGGATGGATTCTTGAAAAATAGTAGTTATGGAAAAAAAATGTTGTAATAGACTGACAGAACCTGCCCCATTTTGAAGATTTCACCTAATGTTTCTGTGATATTGAGCTTTCTTTTCTCCACATAGAATGACACTGTCTCAGTATCCCATAATCCATTGTGCACCTTCTATGTTTAATACAATATTCAGAGGTTCCTTGTTAACTTGATAGAAATGTCACATAATTGCATTGTATTTATCTTAAATTTGCACCCTGATGATTCTGTTTTTCATTTGTCTAGTTCCTGTGTTTATAACATTAGATGAAATAGACTATATTGAAAAAAACAGAACTGCTATAAATGATGAAAGACAGGCATAAATGATGCTGTTTGTTCTTATTTGCACCTTGGATGTATTGCTAATCACAGTGAGTTACACTGTTGAGTGCAATCTCTTTCTGCAACTTAGCAGTTAATTTGGTCATTAAAGGTGTGAACTTGTTGTAGGAATCACAATTCTAATCATTATGTTTGGTCTCTGTAAGGCTACACTGTTGTTTTTGAGAGGGGGAAGCAAGGACCCATCTCTGTGGGCCACTTTCCTCCCCGAGAGACTCCAGCCTCTCAATGGGGACATGGCTACATGCTGGTCACTACAGCTGACCGAAAAAGAGTGTGAAGAGTGGTTTTGTGTCAAAATAAACACTGCTTTTATAAAATATTACAGCAATACCGTGGAGACACGACCAAAGCAATCTCTGCCGTATTTCAATGTCTGGTTCAACTTTAGTTTTGATTATACAGGGAAATTATTTATCCATTAGTTTCAAGTAAAACACATGGAATGGATGACACATTAGCCAAATAGAGAGCACCCACACATTCTCTTTTGCTGCCTTTGAAGTGTTTGTACAATGGTCGGATAGCTTAGAAACCATCTGCCCACACGCCTTTGCGATGTTGCATTTCCTACCATTTTTGTAACTTAACCTACAATTCAACATTCACAGCATGATTAGCCGGCAAATAGGGGTGAGACAAAGTCAGGGTTTGAACTTTAAATCATTTGTTAACATCACCGTCACTTTTTACATCAACAAATAAGTGCAAACCATGAATGCCTTAAAACCAGAGACTTGTATGAAAATGTCCAGTTGTAAACATATTTAGACAGTATCACTTCTCCGTCCTTTCTTTTCAGTCTGGCCACTCAGAACAACCACTATCACATTCGGTTTTTGTCATAGTTGGACAAAACACATAAAGACTTCTTCTTCTTAAGCTTACCTTGTTAATATAGTGTCAAACATGTAGGACACCGTTCTAAATTTCTCCAGGAAATCCCTGCTCTTTGACAGCCTCCTTGGTTTCTCGGGACACTGTGTGCCAAATGTGAATCACTTTTTTACTTGCTCAGCCTCTTCATTTTTGCCTCAATTTGCCATAATGGCTAAGCGTCATTAATACATAATGTTCTACATGTTGTAAATTTCTCAGTCATGTCTTTTTCAGAACAGAAACAAGCAAAACAGCTTCATGCATCCCAAGTATCTTATGCTCTTGAGCTATAATTACATGTCCCGCTGTGTAACTGACACAAACTCAGATGCCCATTTATTGCCATAGGAGTTGTGAGAAAGAAGATATGTCAATAAACATTAGGGCTTTTGAAGCTCTGATCATCACACCGTTAAAGCGGGGCAGACAAATGAGAGAGTCTGGCTGATGCAACTGCTTGAAAACATTGGTGAAACTAACTTGGTGTCTCTCAAACGTCATGTTTCTATAGAAATTAAGTCTCACTGCATGCAATAGAGGTTGAAGATTTTATGGAGCAGCTCTGACACCAGATCTTTTATTGATGGATGTATAGTAATATATTTCTATTACTTCTAAATGTTTCACAGTAAAATAGGGGGGATATCAAAACCTCCTTGTGCAAAAAATAAGATTTATATAGAAAAATGAGACTTTACCAGTCAGTTACTCAGTACGCTATATGACAAAATATACCCATTTTTGATTCCTTTATTTCAACAGTGGGATGCTATCACTGAAATGGATGAGCAGAACAGACCCATTCACACCTTCCAGGTTTGCCACGTAATGGAGCCAAACCAGAACAACTGGCTGCGGTCTGGATGGATCCAGCGACAGGCTGCACAGAGGGTCTGGACCACATCACAGCACTTCCTCAGACACACACTGTGCTTTGTCTGGAAACCTTTGCCAGTAATTTGGATCAAATGAAGAAGTGTAGATGGAGGGACAGGTTGAGACATCGTCTCAGTGTTGGGAAAGTGTCAAACTAACTGACGGGAACACCAGATGTACTTTTAAGTAACAAAAAACGTGACTTTACTTTGAAAGCAAGGGGCTGATTTCTTGTGAAGTCGATGCTGAAGAGCCTGCGATAAACCAGAGATGGTGCAGGATTTCTTCTCTACACTGCACTACAATGGAGTGCTGCTCATTATGTCTGAAATAGAATTGTATCACAAACCACTAAAGAAACCCTATGAGCCTGGCTGCTCTGACTCAGATTTTTCAAATGCCCGCATATGCAATTTAAAATGGCAGGAACCCTTTAATAATTTATTAAGTGGTGTCATGGCTTTTCTTTTATTCTTTTACGATTGCTTGTTTGTTCTATAACATTTTTATTCCTAGATATGCCTATAAATTAGATCCTTACTACTATGCTTGCACTTAATTGATTTTCATATAATTTGTAAATACATAGCACTTTTTATTTTCATATTAACGTTTATGGCTCTATTAGAAATACGAGATGGAGTGGATCTATTCTACAGACAGAGACCAATTTAATTCCAGACAGAAAACACAGATTCAACCACAGAATATTCATTAGTCCTGTGTTTGTAATGTTTAATGAGCTTATGACCATTGTTTCTATTTATCTATATTTCAACAAAGGTATATGTGGAGCTGCGGTTCACCTTGAGAGACTGCAACTCCATTCCCTGGGTGTCTGGTACCTGTAAGGAAACCTTCAACCTCTTCTACCTGCAGACAGATGAACCCCTGCCTGCAGCGACACGCTTTCGACCTACTGACTACGCCAAGGTTGTTAATGGGATCTCTATCATTAAAAAAAAACTCTTTGTAGCACTACTGGTACCTATCAGTAGTCATCGGCTGTGCTATTACAGTATTTGTTTTTATGTTTAAGGTGGACACCATTGCAGCAGATGAAAGTTTCACACAGACAGATCTTGGAGATCGAGTTCTTCGTCTCAATACTGAGGTGAGGGAGGTGGGACCAGTGACACAGAAGGGCTTCTATCTGGCCTTCCAGGATGTGGGAGCTTGTATTGCTCTTGTGTCTGTCAAGGTCAGTGAGCAGTGTGTTTGTAACTTACGTTTGCATGAACTGCAGCCATGAACTTGTCCATTAAAGACCGGCTGTGCTCTTGACTCCCTGTTTTTCACTTTCACATAAGGTGTTCTACAAGCGCTGTCCATCGACTTTGAGGAACCTTGCGGCATTTCCTGACACTGTGCCACATATGGACTCGTCCTCTCTGGTGGAAGTGAGAGGCGCATGTGTGGAGAATGCAGAAGAGAGGGACACACCCAAGCTGTACTGTGGGGCTGATGGAGACTGGTTGGTGCCCCTGGGTCGCTGCGTCTGTAGCATTGGCCACGAGGAGATGGATGGCTACTGCCGAGGTGAGAAGTTTTGGATGTTTTTGTGTATTTATTTGTGCCTCTGTGTGTGTGTTTGCACTAATTTTAAAGCAGAACACCTCAGAGCAGAACACTTCACCAACAGTGTACTAAGGCTGCAAATAGAGAGGGAAACATATATATATATATATATACAGATAGATAGATAGATAGAGAGGGGGAGAGAGAGAGAGAGAGAGAGAGAGAGAGGGAGAGAAGTAGGGAGGAAAGAGAAAAGCAGAGATGAGAGGAGAAGAGAAGAAAAGAGAAGAGAAGGCATTGCATCACATTAACGGATCTCTAGGGCCTCTCTAGTCTTCTGCAGGAGTTTGCGTTTACAGAAGTGCTATTCCCTCCTCTCGTTCTAAGATCTTGCATCCTTGTCTGATCCTCTCCATCCACTTCTCTCTTCATCTCCTCACAGCTCCACCTCCCCTCATCATCTTCTTTCCACTCTTGTCCACTTTGTTTTACGCTTGACTTGCACCCCACTTCCTTCTCCTCCATGTCCCTTTATTTGCTCTCTTTTCAGTCCTCCCTTTGAATTCTCCCCCTCGCTGTCTGTCTTCACCATCCGTTATGCTATGCAAACCTAAAAAAAGTGTGAATATAAAGAGGTTAGTGTATGTCTCCGAGAGTTTCCTGACATCTCAAAATAATTACTTCGGCTTTTGTGAAGAACTCACTGGATTCTTTAAATTGTTTGGTACAAAAATATGAAAGTAGTTTCTTTCAATATCACTTTATGTTGTTCTGTGCTCTTGCGTCTGTTGTTGCCTTTATAAATATCATAATGGGCTCCCACATATGTGCAACAAATGCAAGCTGGAATGAGAACCAGAGTGTCTGTAAAATGGCTTTTAAGATGCTCCCTTTCCAATTAGTCATATTACCTAAACAAAGCCTTTTGTCAGAGAAACAGTTAAGAAAAAAGTTCAAGCAACTGTTGAGTTGTTCCAGATAGTCTTTGGCCTGGTTTCTCAATTAGACTGTGCAGACAGACTGAGGGCTAGCTGGCTAATTGCCTTCATTTGTTAGTTTCACAGCTAATTTAGCCCGCACCTAGTCTTTCGTGAAACTCCCTCAACCCTCTCTTTCATTTAAGAGGCTCAGACTCACTCGTGTGATTAAGGCAGGTGCTAAATTGAGCCACATTGCATGATTACAATTACTTGCTACATTTTTCAGACTTACAGAAGTCTTAGCTGGTTGGGGTGAAATTCATGTGGTACCCCTGTGGTGATGTGGTTACTCAGGTTATTACAGAGAGGACTCCAACAGTCATTAGTACAGCTGATATGTAGGACAGGCTGTAATATCTCCTTTATTTGCTCCTCGGGTGTAATTTTTCTTTTTATCTTCTTCTCTTTTATCTGCTTTTTATTTATCTTCTCTCTCTCTCTCACTCTCTCAATCATCTCAAAGAAGTAGTTAAACAACACAGAAGCCTGTCAGGAGAGATTACTGTTGAGGCGGCAGCTTAGGAGCAGCACTCTCATTGTGTCCCTCGTATATGTCCTACATCTTTACTCTCCTTATTGAACCCTTTCGGCTGACAGTAGTTGCTTCTGTCGATTGTACGATAGTTGGTACAGTGTCAAGGCAATCTGAGCAGCTGTTACAATGAATGGGCCAGAAATTCATTGAGCTGTAACCGTCCTCGTCCTTGAGAACAAGGCATGTTTGGGTACTTATTTGATCAAACGTGCCGTATGTTGTTAAGACAAAACAAAAAACTGAACAGTCAGACACTTCCACTTGACAGCAGGAGTGTGTAATATGTGCGCTGATGGTTCTGAACAAGACTTGAGCCACTTTGTTAAAAGTCAGGAAAGCAGGTGAATGAATTTGAGTCAAGAGGGCACACGCAGAAGGTTCCTCTCATTTTCATCTGTCATTTCAACATGTGAATATTTTCACTAGATGACCATCTGGAATGAAGTCAAGGAAGACAAACTGATACACATGATCTAGTACAGTCCAGCACTGTGTGAAAATGCTTGGCAAATGCATATTTATTATAACAAGTGTTTTTGTTTCCCCAGTCTTAGGTCTTCTATTTCTATATTTTTCTATGTTTAATTACAAATGGATACTTTTGGTATCTAGTTTCCTATCCTGCTTGTGCAGAACGTTCTGTATGTGCTAATTGGTCATGTGCTTTAGTTGTTGTGATATGTTCAGGTGCAACTTCTTGCCTTTACAAACAGTGCAATAGTCTGCTTTCATAGTAGTTATTAGGAGCTTACATCAATAGGCAAATGCTTCATGCTAACATTTTTGGTTAGAAATATAATAAACCACGATAATTGTAGCCACCTATTATATAAAATAAATTACCGCAGCATCCAATCCGTGACACTTACTGCCCTTGCAATTTTAGCAAAATGCATAAATAAATTAAACTCTCACTCTTCTGTGGCTTTTTTACAGTTTTACAGAGCTAACAGTTTCACCTTGTGTCTGTTTAACATTTTCCCGAGTCATCTCTGCACTGAACAAACAGACCTTAAGCTAATATTGATCTCATTTCACTTCACAAGTCTTAAAGAAAAACATATTTCCCAAAATGGCTGTTCTTTATAAGATTCAGCTCTGTAAAGGAAACAAGAGATACTGCTATGTTCTCTTGTTTTGCTGTGAGCTTAATTCAGGTTCAAAGTTGTACAGTTACGTCTATCAAGGATGATCTGCCGATGACAACTTGTTAACATTAGGTTAGAAGAGGCGATCAGTAACAACAACACATTACTCCCATGCAGTTAATGATTCATGGCCAATTATTTTTTCTCATCAATAATTTCCACAGGTCTTACAGAGCTTATGCCGTGATGAAGATGTGCACTTTGCAAGTAGTTGCAGGAAGTTTAGGCATGAACTTGCGGTGACTTCTGCTTTCTCCTCGTTTTCATTTTGGAACACTGCTTCAAAGGGTACTGTGATCAAAGCTGTCTGAGAGGCAGCATGGGGAAAGAGCAAAAGAGGGAGAGAGGGGGAGAGGGAGAGAGAGAGAGAGAGAGAGAGGGAGAGAGAGAATAGGGAAAACCCCAGCGCTCCCGAATATAAGCAGAGTTCTGCACTAACACGTCCATCTTTCCCTCCCAGCTGCCTAAACAAAGGCATCAGCGCTTATCAAACCCTGCTTTCCACCCCAATAGCATTCTGCCAGACTGTTTTGACATCTCAATCGAGTGCTTTATTATTCTATTCCTTTCATTCAGTGTCAGCCACAAGAGGATTACTCTGAGAAAGGCTGGTTATATCATGACCTAGATAAGGCAACATCATAGTGCTAATGCTATTTGTTCCACATCCTTTCGTCACACCATCATATTCAAAAGGAGGCAGCGAATTTTCGGAGAAGCTAATAGAGATGTCTTTTTGAATTTTTTTGTTTTAATCAGGATAGCTATGCAGACAAGACCAAAAGCCCACCAGTTGGCTGCATGGTTATGTTCATTAGCCAATAATCTTCTATATATAAAGATTTTGTTTTTCACAAAATCACAGTTTTTGCAGCTAACACCTTCTGTACTTAAAGCTGATATCAACATTTTCTAGTTCCTATTGCATAAATAGTGAGGGCGCAAGTTGGCAGAGGTTTTTCAGAGTTGCTTAAAAAAATCCATTAGTCTTTTTTTTTCTTTTCTTTTTTTCCTCCACGACCTGTCCGTGTCAGAGTTCTTCAGAAATCGACAAATCCTACTGTACCTCGCTCACTCATGACCTCTGCCGTCTCGAGACGCATTGATCAGGCAGGAGAAGTACAAACATTTAAATTTAATTCAGGTAAAGTGGAATGGAGAATGAGGAGATCAATACATTCTCTTAGTTGTATCTGAGTCACCGTGCCCCTCTCCCGTCCATTAAGGGCTGTTGACTCTGGGCTCTAATGCAGCTCAGCCAGGCTAGAGCATCACTCATTCTCTGTGAACTTCCCATCTGCATATCAAAGCTGAGAGACCAGGGTAAACACAGTCACAGGCTCCATCTGCTTCTGACAATGTAAAGCCAAGAGAAAAACTTTCAAATCTACACAAACCTAAACAATGTAAAATCATTCAGATGGCACGTCATTGCATTCCCACAAAGGTGGATGCGATGTAGCTTTGACCAAGTCTCTGCAGGTTAGCTATTGACACTCCAATCTTGAGAATTATCAAGTGATGCTCTTAACCTGAACCCAAAGTTTAATCACAGCAAGGTGTTTTGAGAAGTGTTGTTTCAAGCTGCTCTGATCATTATTTTCGTGGATCAAATTACTGTGTGTACTTTCAAAGGGATCACCTGCAGTGAACCCACAGAGAATTATCTCCTGTCTCTGCAGTACAGAGCTACACAACATCTTTTAGCTCAAAGTTTTGTGTTTTTTTTAACTGCTTTGATTCACAGTGTTGAGAAGTGTTTGCAGCAGAGAGGCAGCCTTTTTTAAGACAAAAAAACCCACAAAAAAAAACAAAAACAACATACTTCATCTCCTGAGCACCAAACACAGAAAAAGTTCATAATTTTTATTGCTGCACACAGTGGAGCTTTTTGCAGCTGAGTATTCAGCCAAATATTCCTCCCAGCAGTAGGTGGAGACCAATACAGAGCTGGAAGTTAGTGAATCTTTTACTTATATCACATTTGAACCAACTCATCTTCAAATGAAGGCTTTTGTCAGGCTAAATGTCAGATAATATAGCAAACTTGTGTTTAAAGCTTATTGCACTGCCCCCAAGTGGCTAAAAAGATTTTAAAAAATGTCTTTGGGCTGTTGAATAAATCATTGGGAACAGTTTTCTGAATTGTTCTCTGATATCTTGGAGTTTAAATGATTTAGTGACATAAAGATAAAACATACAAGCAGGATAAAAGAAAAATATTTGCAGCTGGTGAAACACGAATATCAGCAGCACGATTGTATGTTTTGTTTGACCAGCAGTATTTTGTACTGAGTGGCAATAATTTTGTGCTTTTTCATGAGGAAGAATGCATTCTGCAACAAGGGGACAAACAATTAAAGTATATAAAAAAAAAAAGTATGCATCTGCGTGTTTGTGCATGTGTGTAGGATGTTCTCCAACTTCTTGATAGAAACAGTGGTTATAAGCATTGTAATTGCTTTTTGGTGGTGGTCTTCCTTGGCGTATACCAGAGAGCAGGGAGCAGCTGGAAATTCAAATGAATCTGTGTGTTTGTTGCCTTTGGCAGGAGTTCAGAATAGGAGGAAAGTAATATCCAAGTGAATGAGGGGCCTCAAAAATTGGAAACCGGATGACAAATTACTCTTCTCATGAGGAGCTAAGCAGCAACATGATTTTAGCGAGGATTTCTGTTAGTGTGTCAATCTTTCATCTCATCTGTTTTACATATCCTCAATTATGTCCACCTGTTTATGCAGATTGTTTTCGTCCCTTGTATCTTCTTCCCTTATTGCAAGTTCTTTTTTTCATTTTCGCTCCACCTTGCATATCATCTTTCATTCAATATTCTCAATCTCTCTCATTTAAACCACTGACAATTGCTATTTAAGACATATGGTGACCTCCTACCACTGCTTCAAGGATATATAGCTGCATAAATATAAAATAGAAAGGAATATGAAAAACAGTAAGAGGCAAATTCAAATAGATTGGTTGGTTACCTGATTAGTCATTTGCCAGAAAATTAATTAGCACCTTCATGCACCATCTAATTTTCAGTGAATGATTGTTTGTTTCTTCCCTGAAATGCACCTGTAGAGACGAAGTTTATTTTTCATTGACGTGTCTAGTCACAAGCTCGTGCCTTCTGCTTTTCATTCGACACTAGGGAAGCCAATGAGACAATGTACTTATTTTTTAGATTACCAGAAAATTTATCTGCAATTGCCATAGTCAGTTTATTTTTAAAGTGACTTTAAATGTAAAAAAACAAATATTAATGGTTTTACAATATTAATGTTGTTCCAAAATGTGTAAATTTGCCACCTTTTTATGTCTGAACTTGTTGCAAAGTGAACCTGTAAGTTTTAGATAGTTGTTCACATAACTGGGTTTAGGAATTCTGATGGGTGTTTTTGTCTGTTCTCGGCTGTTTTTGAGACTAAATGATTAATCAAGAACATCAGACTCAGACTCAACAAGGGCTGGAAATAATTAATTAATTTTAATAGAGATTCACTGATTATTTCTCAGTTTGTTGTTCACAATATTCTGTAATAACACAGTGAAAAATGCCCTTTCAAATATCTCTCAGACAAAGGTGATATCTTCACTTGTCTGGTGTGGTCTGACCTTCATTCAAAACACTCACAGATATCAAGTTTGCTCTAATCAAAAAGAAAAAACAACGTACCTCCACTACTGGGAATCTGGAACCAACAAGTGTTTTGCCATTTTGATTTTGAAATGAATAAATAATTGCACAACTATGAAAATAGATGTGTATCATTTTCTGATAATCAAATCAGTTGATTTGTCTTGTCATACAGTGTGTGGACATCTGATAGCTAATAAGTAGTATCCCCATGACAGAGTTATTGTGAAATTACACACATTTAGATCGCTGGGAACAAAATAAGATGAAAAATCACTGATGTAAATATCATTTTGGAGTCAAAGTTCAGCTAGATCGATCATTAAAGGAGGGGGGACAAGAGGAGACACATTTAAAAACTAAAGTAGTCCAATTAATCTTCACTGAAAATAATTTTCCAGGCTGGCGTGACAGATTTCACGTCTGCCGGTCTCAACACAATTAACTATTAGTTATCAGTTGAATGAACAACTGAATTGTTCAAGCTTACGATTAAAAATTCTCCAACATGCTCGACTCAAGTAACAACAATCTAGCCTGAGGTAGAAACTCTAATCCTCATTCGTCACTACTCCACAACACAGTCCCTCAAGCTGAAATACATGTAGATACCTCAGATATTAGAGAAACTGCACTGGCTGGTCTGCATTACAATCTGAGGGAATTAGTGTGTCTGCAACTGCAGAACTTATTGAATCAGAATCACCATTACTGCATGAATATGTGCACCAGGAGCAATCTCATTCAATTGACTGTATTTTACCAGAATAATCCACTCAGTAACAATAATCCTTTATAAGGAGTCCTGGGTGCAGCAGTGAATGCTGGGTAGCAGCTGGACATCATTCATGTTGCACAGTATGAAACATATTGCCATAAAATAAAAAGGGTTAATACCAACAGAGGATTATAGCGCTAATTTTTCTCAGTAGAGCCAGTAATTCAACCAACAATTACAGTATTATGTAAGCAGGTCTGTATCTGTTGATCTGAGGAAGAAAAAAACAAATGTGGCTCACGATTCGTCTTTGTGCTTCCTGCTTACAGTGAAGGTGGGAAAAAAAATTAAATCCTGCTGACTGTCTGCCATGAAGTCTTGAATGAATTTCTCAATGTGCTGCCTTTTTACTCTTATCACTGCATTGTCTGTGTTATAGCTGGCATACTAATTTGATCATTTTTAAAATTATTACCCTACCTACATACATATATTTTAATACAAATCACTCCGGAATAAAATGATCCACAGATTTCCAGAATATTATATAATTGCACCATTAGTACTTTATTTTTCTTCACTGAGATTAGTCAATGCAGCGGATTCGCCATCTTCTGATAAGCCTTAAGGGAAAGAGCGAAGATGAGGAAAGCAGGAGAGGCGATGGGAAAAAGAAAATATTGAAGACGGATGAAAAAATCAAGAAGAGGTGAAAACTGTGGCAGAGCAAAACAGTCAGAGAAAAAAAAACTAGACAGATAAGAAATGGGGAGCTGGTTGAATTGATGGTAGAAAAAAGGGAAATGGGAAGGTAAAATGGGTGAGAACTGGAGGAAGTAATGAGTTAGGAAAGTGAACCGGGGTAAAGATGGAAAAGTGAAGAATACTTAGGTCAGCAGAATGAAATATGTGATTGGATGGAGGTTTTAGACTGAAAGCAGGTTATAATTGCATTTTCATAATGCATCATTTGTATGTTAATAGCTCTTTTTTTTAACCTACCTGACAAACAATACAAACACGAAACTGTATTCAAGGGAATCTGAAAGTGGAGACTCTATTAAACCTGCTGTTTGAAACAAATTGCTTCAGAGTGTTTTTCCACAGCTTAATCATTTATACATTATCCTTTCACCCCCCATTTACCTTCTGAACTCTAGAAATTTAAAATTCTGCAACATAGAAGTTTAAAAGGCACAAAACTTGTATTTTTTTCTCACGCTGTCAGACAAAAGCACATATTCTGTATGTTATTTCAACTTTTTACTGAAAAAAATTGTGATATTAATGCTGTCAAATTATATACATGTCATATAAATTGTAGATAATTTTATTTTCAGTAGAAACGAGAGATGAGACAGCAATATTGGAGTTTTAGAGGCTATATAGAGTAAATAGCTGTAAAAAATGTAACAATGTTATGTTAATTTACAGTATTTTTACAGTCAGTTTTGTTGGTCAATGAGCTGTTTGAGTGTAATTCAATAAAAATGTCTTTGGCACATAAAGGTGCATGCCATTTGTTAGGCTGGACAATGAGCAGCACAATAAACACGTAGTGCCGTGAGCTAATAAGGAGGTGGCAGTGATCTATAGTACTTTAAGAAATAAGGTCAGACCACAGGTGAGCAGAGGAG
>JAPZDZ010000001.1:10692306-10711781 GCA_029783805.1 Acanthurus tennentii | reverse complement strand
TTGAGGGGAAAAACACTTTAAAAAGAGAGAGACGCTGTGCTTTTTAATCAGGCAAACAAACACAAACCTCCTCTACAGAAGTGAATGGGAGACAGAGAAATCATTAGCAGGGACTGGAGCTACTGTGACCGCACCTTAACCCAGTTATGACCTCTCACCTGGAAACAGGCGAGGTGGAAGCAGAGACTAAGGGTCTCTATGACCATGGCTGCCCCACTACCCAGGGCACGCTCACACACACAGCAAGTCCTCCTGCCACTGACCATCCTGGGGCAGCACATGTTAACAGTGTGAGGTCAAAATGTATGACAAGACACAGAAAATGACACACTGCAACATGCACAAGGCTGACAGGCTCAGTGTCAGCATAAATAACATACCTGGTCTGATTTGAGGGGTCCATGGGTGTGTTTCTCTGGGCTAATATTCCCCCAGTGCTGTAACGGGAGGAGGAGTTCCTGCTCGGAGCATAGTAACCTGCAGCAGCTGAGTGTGGACGGGGGTAACTGAAATTGGTGGTTGAGAGTGGGGACTGACGCAAGCTGTCCAGGTTGTCTAGGGACTCAAACCTGTAAAGAGGATAAGCCACAGTCCAGAAAAAAAACAAAGAGGAAACAGCATCCTAGGCTGCAGAGGAGTCCTGCTTGGTAAAAACTTCATACACCCACCTCTTCAGAGGGACCCCAACATAGACGGGTTCCTTGTAAAAGCTGCTGCTGCGCTGGCGGATCCAGCTGTTGTCTGTAAGAAGCTGAGTCCTTTTCTTCATCTCCTCTAAAATCTGCTGCCTTTCTTGTTCAACTTTTGATACAGACTGTCCTTTTCTTTTCCTCTCATCATCTGGGAAAAATCAAAGTATGGCATGTTAGTCCACTGCAGCACCAGAATGGATGGGAATATCATGACAGAGAGGGGAAGACTGACCTCTTATCTGTTTGTGGGGGCCACCTAAAGCTGGGGTAGACAAGGACTTTGCCCTGTGGAGAGAAACAAAACAAAACAGACATCATTTATTATTTCATTTCATTTATTCCTCCTTCTTTTTGCAACCTTAATTTTGTGAAATTAAGTGGAAGATTATAGTGAAAGCAAAGCAAGAATTCATTTAATTTTGGAGCAGGTCAACATCACAGGGTGAATATACATATTGTTTTTCACTTTTGTTAACACTGCAAGATAAAAAACATTTGGCCTTAACGGATTTAATGCAATACAAATACAATTCCAGTAGAGGGCAGTAAAGTTCAACAGTGACAAAATACAGGCAGTTGTTAAAACTTAATAATTTCACATCACAATCCACATTCACGGGTACAAGTGATTCTTTGGGGAGCCACATGGAGCTGCTACACTTCCTACAGAGAGCCATGGTTGTAGAGCACTCAGGAACAGAAGTCTCATGGGAAAACCAGTACAACTCTAACAATGTTTTTTTTTCCCCCTCAAACTCAGGTTTGTCTATGGAAACATTAATATGCATGTCATGCAACTAATTAAACGCTAAAGAACATTCAAATGTGAACTCCTCGCAATAACTCCCAATAGATATACTAAGGGAAAGGTTCAAACTTAACTCTTCGTGGGTGGAAGGAACAATTCTGACTGTATTATTATTATTATTATTATTATTATTATTATTATTATTATTATTATTATTATTATTATTATTATTATTACTGTTTTTGATAACAAATGAAAGGCTCATGAAGTTATTTTAGTCAAAGTATTTGATATTTGTATGTATACACATGATAATGAAGCACATTTGTGCAGTAAAGTCTATGCCTGCTGTAAATAAAGTTTAATGAGATAACTTGTGTTGTGATTTGGTGCTAAATAAAGAAAATCTCCTGGTCTTTGTGGGGTATTTGCACTTACGAAGTGCATAATGAATGCACACATGAGATGCTGAGGCTTCAGCTTAGCACAAACATAATTTAACAGTTTTGGAAATATAACCAGGTATACACAGTGGTTGGGCTTATGGATGAGTAAGGCTGTTGTTCCAAGAGCCAGTTATTTGCTTTATTTTAGTAATCTTGGACAAATAAAAACAACTATGCTACGTTTTCGGACAAACAACTCCAGACTAAAAGCTTAAAATAAAAAAGTCATTTTACAGGACTAGGCCCAAGTCATATTGAGTGTTTAGAAATAAGAAGAAACTGAGCCAGTCTTGTTCTGACCTGTGAGCAGGAGACAGCTGAGCAAAGCCACAGGAGTCCTCAGCCCTGAGGTGCAGCACGAAGAACATGAAGGCCCAGCAAAAGCAGCAGGAAGCACAACAGATGCAGCAACAGTAGCAGTGTAGAAACCATCATGACAAGTCAAACAGGACCGATTAATTTTGCTTTAAGTAGCATGCACAATGATTACACATATGTGGATACACAGCTAGAATGGAAAAGTGACAAAGCTGATGAGAAAACATTTTGTTACCAGGCTCGTTCTGATGGCTTGTCAACCGGTACTCCCTGTGGTTTTGATCCTGCTTCTTGCATCACATCTCTGTCCGGGCTCTGTTCTTCTCTGGTTTTATTGGTCACTCCATTCACATGGAACTGGGTGCTGGTTGGGCGCTCACCACCACTGGTTAATTCATAGCTGTTCTGCTTTAAATACATAAAAAAACAGAAGAGACGATTCTCTATAGCAACAATCTAAAAGCACTGACAGTTCCCATCAACACAGAAATCACAGATGGTCTTCTCTCATCTCACTGTGAGGGAAATTAGAAATTTTTAAGATCTTAATTCATACCATCCTGTGGTTAATGAAAAGCTTAAAATATTTAGTAGGCTAATCAACTTCAATTAAGGGCCACAATAAGAGCCATTTTTCTACGGTGACTTCACAGAGGAAAATCTGATGAAATTATTTTTCATGATCCCCCAGGTTTTATCTCTGTTTGCTTTAAATAGGCCTCACAACATTACCCCTGACTTCCTGCATGACTCCGGTATTGCATCTTGCTGTGCCCTCCTCCACTCAGCCTCCAGCCTCTCCTGATCCTGGCGACACTGTTCCTGAAAAACAAAGACACACGCACATTCACACTTGGATAGTAAAAACTTTAAACTTTGGGTTATGATTGAGATTAACAAGGAGTGTTCATATCTGCAGTTCAGTGTGGCTCTGTATAAGAGAAGGGAGTCTTAACCTGTAGGAGGCGCTCCTGTTCTTCCTGCCACTTCTCCTGACGCCTTCGATCCTCTTCATGGTCCCACAGCCAGCTGGATGAGGAGGGGCTGAGGGATGGCACCTGGAGCTGGTGATGCACAAACGGACACAAACATGATCACAGTGCAACACACACACATATGTTCACACACAGCCATAACTTATATTTGAACATGCATACACACACACACACATCCTTTGATCACAACTTACATCAGATATTGCAGATTCAGAGCCTCCTGTGAGAAAAAACAACAAGTCAACAAAGAGAAAGCTGTGGAGCAGCTTCTGAACATGTTCAGGTTGTGTGTATCATCACAAAGGTCACACACACACACACACACACACCACACAAAGGCTGAGGACACACGAGAATGACTAGCTATCCCCAAATTCTGGCTGCAAGAGTTGTCAGTTAAACAAACAGCTAGAGCTGCAACAATTGGTCAAATTATCAATTAGATAATCAAAAGAAAATAAGCATCCAACTATTTTGATGATTGATTAATCAGTTTGTTATTTTTCCATGCAAAAATGTCAAACATTAGCTGTTTCCAGCTTCTTAAATGCAGGGATTTCCTGCTTTTCTCCACCGTTTGATTTTTTTTGTCGACAAAATGTGTCCCCAGCCTAAAAATACTGCAAGCATTATACTGAAAAACAGGCAGCTGACCAAGAGTTGAGCATGCTGTATAAAATATAAAAAGGGCACTCACAGAGGGCCACATACTGTGTGACAACACATTTTTGCTTTGTTTGTTTATTGAAGATGCTCCAAAACAACTGATTTTATACTGCTAGCATATAGCTCCAAGTAACAATTAAAAAAGCGTCACACAATGCAAACATTTACCACATAAGTAAACCCAAGAGCTGAATCCTGCAGCGTCCGCAGAGAGAAGCCGTTGCAGTGGGACAAACATCAGATTTATTTACCACCATGAAGGACAGTAATAAGAAGCACTTATTGTGCAAAAATCACCAGTTAAAAATTACGACCCATCATTAAAAGAAGCCTTTAAAGCACACTGCACGCAGTCTATCACAGACATGACTACTGTTTGTACTGCAGTTTGCATAATACATGAACGGTTGGTTTGACTACTGAACTAACAGATATGTTACATTTATGTGTATAGTGGTGTAGCTAAAGTTAAAATGTAACCCTCACATATTACATTGAATCATCTGATTCCTTTCAAATGCCTGCTTAAAATGTGCTTTTCTTTGCTTTTAATAAATACAAAATGATTAACCAAGCAAAGCACCAGCCACCAAAGCTGCTACACTAAAGGTCCAAGTTCAAACTGGAATTTTTACCTTTCCGTCTGAAAAATTCTGCCCTCTTTCTCTGATTATTCCTAATAATTTGTTTATAACCTATATAAAGACGAAGGATGAACAAGGTGAGAAGTTTAAGTACACATATTTTGTACCTTAGGATTTTTTTTTCTTTCAGAACATGTATGTTATTGCCCATAGAAGCTGCATGCATGTTATTACCTTTGCTTCTGGCTGTCCTGTGGTTGTCATCAAGCTCTCCATGCATGACTTTACCTTGTATAACCTGAGCAGGTGAGAGAACACCACGATTCACCCGATGAGCACAACTGAGTACAATGCCAATTCCAGTAAAGTTGGATTATTGTGCAAAACGTAAATACAACAGAATGCAATAATTTGCAAAAGCTGTGTCTACTGAAAATGGTTTTATGAGGTGTTCCACAGCCCATGTAGTGATATCCTTTATTAAATCATTTATTTTATAGAGTGGTGAACTTGTCTCTTCCATGCTTGTGAACGACTGAGCCTTTTGAGCTCCCCCTTCCATATCCAATCATGATACTACCATCTCTTACCAGAGAAACTATTTCAAACAGGTGTCTTTAGAGCTTTGCACAACTTCCTCAGTCTCTTGTCGCCATAATTAGTTTGAAACTCCGAATGAACATATAGTTACACAGATAAATATTTTGTTGTTGTACTGTTTCAGTGTACAACATGTCAAAAAGGATTGGCAAATGATCACATTCTGTTTTAGGTTTTTACACAGCGTCCAAAATTCTTTTTGGAATCTGTGTTATAAGCTTCACCGTCAGCCGAAGAGCTTTGTGCATCCATTTTTGAATTAAAGTGATAACCGTCTTAAACACTGCTCACATTGTCCGTCTGCCCACTGAATTTGGACTCTTTCCTAACTGCGGTTTCTGTAGAGGCGCCACTGTTGGCATGGTGATCAGGGCAACCTATCAGAACGGGCGCTGCGGCGGTCAGATTGAGGGTCATCCTGCTCTGGCCTGGCTGGTTGTGATGACTCGCCTCACCGGTGCTCCAATCTAATGAAAACAACCAACCATCAAAACTAAAGCCACACCGTACACCAATGTTTGTGACCCGCTGGGTGGAAGTTGGAGGATAACTTCTCACAAATAATTTCAGGAGATGTTAATAGGACATTACTGTCTCTTTTTGGCTCATCATCTCACCCTTGTTGCCATAGCGTCGAATGTCCATGGTCAGACTGCCATTTTGCAGGGATGATGTCATTTTATCCTTCCACTGGGTGTAGTTCATTTGTGCCACCGCATCTCCATTAACAGCCACAATCTCATCGTCCACACACAGCTGGCAGAGCTCCGCTGGACTGCCTGAGGAGGCAGGGACAGGGAAATGAACAGAGATGAGAACGAGGACGGCACAAAATTAAAAAAAAAAAAAAAAGAAAAGAAAAAAGTATCAGAAATTAATTGTTTAACACAGACAGAGAGAGAGGCTGCAGATTACTGAAGACAAGGCTGCTGTTCCAAGGTTTGAAAGTAGGACAGTGAGCCAAAACTACATAGCAACAAGTAAGTGACACCTCCTTTCACATCTAGTGAAATATTAATGAGTGAGCTTTAAAGAGTTTATATACGTACAGTAATAATAGTAACAAAACAACCAAGCAATAAACATTACGATGACAATTTCACTGCACGTGTACGTCCCTATCAAAATCTTTCTGACTCATCAAAATTCTATTTATATTCGTACTTTTTATTTTTTGTACACTTGATTCATCTAATTTCTCTGTAATAAGCCACCCAGTATTTTGGTCTAATTAAAGAATGCTGCATTTTTTTTTTTTATATTTCTGTGCTGTATGTGCAATAAGAAAATAGCTATGGCTTATGAAGAAAAAATATTTTTCATTGTTTGAAACAGCATGAAAAAACTACTCGTTCTAACAAATGTCGCTGTAAATGTGTATCCTCCAAGCTGTATGTCACTGTCATGTGTTAAATAAAAAAAGAAGACATTTTTCTTTTTTGTACAAAAGTCAATTTTTATCTCCTTTCAAGTCAACAAAGAGAAACTGTCTTCATGACATTTTTTTTTGTGTGACATCGTCTATTCTCTGTCTGTTCTGAGACCTGTCTGCCTGTCAGGGTCTTTAAGTGCTGACTGACTGTTTAAGAGTGAGAAGTGAGAAAAAATTCATGCTTAAATAAGAAAAATAAAACAAACAAAAAAAAGAGCATTATGTAGCATCACTATCACTGTCACTATAACTTCTTTTCCAAATGACAGCAAGGACTTAGCTCTTACTTTTATATCAGCCATACTGTAAAAATGATGTCAGTGAGTCAAAAAGTCAGCAAACCAGAGTCAAACAGAACCAGGCTGAATATCTTACCAGGTTGAATGAACTTGACTCTCGCCCCTGTGGAGTCCCAGTGAGTCTGGAAACCAAAGTCTGGTCTGCTGTTGGGTTTAAGAGTGAGGCTAACTCTCATGACACTGTGATCCACCTAGGGACACACACACACACACACACATGCATGCATGCATTCAAACACACACACACAGTAAAAGTGACACCCTGTGATCCAATGTCCTGCGCTTCCTGGTGGAAATGAGATACTTCAGAGACCTGCTATACAGATATACTGAAGGATACACACCGAGGGACCAGTTCATTATGTACAATGCAGTGCAATCACCACATTAACGCTGCGACAAAAGCTCTGTGAATTTTTTAATATGAAGGTTTGTTTTTGTTAGGAATGCTGGTTTAATACCACCTTTATTGCTGTGATTTTAGTTGCTGATGGTACAGCATTATAACTACTCGAATAAGGGAGGCAGAAAACAAAACAAAACAAAAAAATCCCACATAGCATTTAATACTATTGGGTTTAGTACTATTTGGGATAAACAGCTTAAAGATCCCACACACCCCTCCATCCAAGTAGTTCCACCCGCTCTTCTAATAAAATTAACTAAGTTGGCCTTTTGCTGAAGTTGGCAAAAGCTATGCTGGGTGTTATTTGAGGTCACCAGAGTCCATGCACCAATGACAATGCTATACCGAGGAGTCGAGTTGCCTCACCCGAGCAGGTGTGAAAAAAACAAACAAGACAGCGAGAGAAGTGTCATCAGACCCTTTTTTTCACAGCAGATATCTGGACTCCACGGCAGGAAAAACACAGGAGAAACACGACTGTAAGCCAGCATGCACATTACCACGACCCTGCTATCAGCTCACCGAAATATAATGAATTTTAATGTCATCAATTACACCATTTTTCTGCTCTGACAAGGCAAAATGTCTGCTAGGAAATCATCACAGTCCTAAGAGAAGGTGTAATCAAATTAGGTGGAAATGGATCTAGTTGGTTCATATGACTGTTTGCTTTATGTCTGTTACCAGATATTTTTTTTCTAGGTTGACCCGCTGTTTTAAAATATTAATTTTTTCCCTCACAAATTTGGTCAGGGATTTTAATAAGGGCAATTATTGATTAAAATTTTTTATGTAACAAAAACTAAATAGGAAATTTGCTCTTTTTCATTTAAATTTTCAAAAAGCATTTTCTCCTCTGCACAAAATGTCCGTCCAACCGGTTATCCTGGTCATTTGAGTAGATATTGATCATTCCTGATCACTACTCCACATAACTACTTAATAAACACACATAAACACCTTGTATAGATGCTGTGTTTCTGTTGAAATAACGAACCTTTGGGTGGTCTGTGCTTGCAGTTGAAGGAAGTGTTGAGCTTTTACTGTGAATGGACTGCGGGTTTGAATAAGGCTGTGGCAGCAGATGGGTTTGGGTGTAGGGCTGATGGTGATTGCTCTTGGTCTGGAAGGAGGTCTGGCCGGAAAGATTGGCAACTTTCACCTCCTCTGCCTGTTCTGTACCATTCTGCAATGCCCGGTTAGCTTTCTTCTGTTTCACTGAGGCCTCGTACTGACCCCTCAGGTATGTGGTCGCAGTCTGTCTTTTGAGCAAAGATTCGGCAGGTAGAGAAAGAGCCTCCTCTTTCTCTTTCCTCAGCAGCAGACCCTGGTTGTTGTCTACCTGGAGGTGAGCAAAGAAATGTGTGCACTTTTTATTCTGCAGCACTGACATGTGACTGACAGTTTTACAGGATGACTGCAACCAACAGAAAATAAATATGTGCAGTCTTGTAGTGAGTTGGCACTGTTCACAATGGTGCAGCAGCATTTCTATTATTAATGAGCTGGTAACACAAGCTTACTCACATATGTTACACACATATTAATGAGCCCCCCAACCCCCTCATTGCATTCACTACTTAGAGTCTATTGACTGACTTAAACAAGCATTTATGAATCCTCCTGAGCACTGAACTCCCATTAAGGCCAAAACCGCCATTAACCACCCAGAGTGCAAAATCTAATCAGCAGGTGGCAGGTACTATGCATGTTTTCGGTACTCAGAAGAGTACATTCAATTTTCACTGGGGAGATGCAACTAATGTCCTGTCTCTGCACTTGCCAGCATTTTTACAAGTGTCTTGATTTCCAAATTGGACACATTTCTAGTTGAAAAAGGACATAAAGTCTCAGGGATGTGCTGCTGAAAAGATACATTTGTTGCCAATACAAAAACCCTCACAGTGTACTTTAGTTTTAACTAAGGATTGTAGAAGGGGAGGATGGTAGTAAAAATACATATGTAATTATATATTGCCTCATCTTTTTATCCTAAATAGTCCCCAACAAACACAGCAATTAGACATTAGTTTGATTTAAATAAAAATAGTTTTTGTCTTTCATGGAACATTTGGAAATTATAAACAAAAAAAATTTTGAATAAGTCCAGATTTTCTATCAGTCAATAATGCGTCAGGAAACAACACAAAAGGTAAAGTTCACAGTTTCCACTTAATGGTGATTATTCAATGACAGCTACAGTGTGTCTGTGATAACCAATGGACTCACATTGCACAGTCTCGGCAGCGAGAACACCCTGGACTGCTTGGTCCCAAAAGGTCTGGCTGTGATTGCAGATGACAGACGGGATGAGCCCTCTGACCTCCGGTAACCACGAGGGAGGCTGGCTGAGCCCGACCACGACCCAGTTCTGAACAGATAAGTGGAGGGGCCTGCAGTTTGCTGAACTGTGCCTTGCTCCACAGCTGGCACCCAAGACTTGTTCAGGCTCCCTTCCTGGGCCTTGTGATCCTCCACAGTGTCATCTCCTGCCTGGATAACTGCCTCAGGGGAAAAACTTGGAACTTTTGAATCAGCGTGGAATGAAAGTTCCTTGTGACTCGACACAGATGCAGCAGGATCCCTGGTGCTGCTTGACTTTGTGGTATTTTTTGGTTGTATGGTTGTGACCAGGGTGGAGATTTGGTTTTCTGGCTGGGTCATTTCATATGTAGACTTGAAAAGAGTCATGCTGCCCTGAGCTTTGACTTGGGTCTGGGAGCTGAAGGTGCAGTCTGGAGTAGGTGTGGTAACTCCTGCTCCATCTGAAGCAAGAGAGGCAAACTGGGTCTCTTCTCCCAAGAAGTTCCCATCAGAGGCAGGCATGGCTCCAACCGATGATCCCTGAGAAGACATAAATCCACGCTGACTAAAGCTTTGCTACATAACAGAGTGAAATAAAAGTTTATACTTTAAACACCTTGCTTTACACAACCTGAATCTAAGGACCTTTTGTCTGTGATCATTCAAACAGGCATTTCCACCTCAACAAAAGTAAACACATCCACGCTCATAAAGGTAAAGGAGGTTAAACGGACTATAGCTCACCTGAGGCAGGGCTGATTGATGGGCACTCAGCGGAGCCGTGGGGCTGAAAGGTGCCTCGGTGGCATAACTGCGGGCCAGCAGAGCCCGAGTATGTGGCCTCAGATTAGAGCTGGGTGATTTTGATGGAGGAGAGGTGGAGTAAGGACGGGGGGCAGAGCTGTACCGGCGAGGTGACTGCTGGTCTCTGGGGTAACTGGCACGTAAAGAAAGAGGAGTGGATGAGGGCGTGTGTGTGGGGGAGGGCGTGTGTCATATTACATGACTTCACTTCAGCAACAAGGAGGGTCAGCAGCTTTCGATGCACACTTTAGATAAGTTCTTGGTAGCAACAGGGTTTGGAGGACTTTCAGGTAAATTTGTTGCAGGAGCGTACCTCTTTCGCAGTCCACTAGTTTCCCTTTTCTCAAAGGTAGTCGAAGCGCCATTGATCATCTGGTTAATGACGTGCTCTCTGTCTTGCGACTTCCTGCGGGGGTCAGACTTGGAGCTCCTGCGACGATTCTTCCACTTTGTCAGGTCCTGAGACAAATGCATTACTCAGTAACACTGCGATTGTATGCACACAGGCAACCACCTTTTTGTTGAAATAGAAAGTTTTAGAAGTTTACAAAATAATCTTGAATTTAAAAGGGATTTTTTGGCGTGACCATTTTCAAATACAATAAAATATACAATACATTAGTGAAAACTCCTTAAAGTGTTTAAGTGATGATAGGAAACAAAATCTGAGCTGAGACAACTCCACAGACACATCATCTGCTGAGGGAGCTTTAGAGCCCACAGCATTGTAACCTTTAAATGTCCTTATAGGACCTTGTTAAGGACTTTTCTTGACTTACGTCCTGCCACTGAGCTTCACTGTCTTTGGCAGCAACGCTACACTTGCGTTTGATTTGATTCCACTCTCGTCCAACGCCAGCGTCCTGGCCCACATCATTAATGATGCTCTCATGAGGAACTCTGCGCACGGGGTATACCATCGGGATGTCACTGAGTGATTTGCTCCTGGACCAGACAGACAAAGAGGCAGGGAGGGGAAGAGCAAACAAAGATTGTATCAGAAACAATGCACTTGAATGAAAATGTCACTCTGAAATACTATGAAGCAGAACAAGCACGATTAATAATGATGCAAGGCAGAATTGCAACACAGCGCACAGACACACACACACACGCAAACATGCCATCTTTTACTGACAGCTTCCTCTATGTGCTCTCTCTCTCACACACACACACACACTATATACAACAGGCCAGTAAGCCACAGTATTAACAGCTGCAACGCGGCACATTCTGCATCTAAACAACAGAATCCTCAGGCAAGTGCAGGCAGGAGAAGCAGCATGCAAGTCAAGTAACACTGCAGAACAAACGGCAACAGATGTCGCTGTCTGAATAACACAACAGCCATGACTTGTAACGAGTATTAGTGTCGCTGTAGGCAACAAAAGATGTCAAATGTGACATTCAAATAACTTACAGCAGCACTTAGCAGGTTGTATATCAAAACTTTGACATCATTTGATGGGAAGAACCGTGACTGTGATTAAAAACAATCTTGCAGTTTGTCATAACTTCACCTGTCAAGTCTCAGCCCACGAAATTAATAGTGGGCGGTAAAGCAAGGGCTTCATCTTAATGAGAGGGCAAATTATCTTCACAGGAGAGTTTCCTGTTCTTAAGTTCACTGAATGCAAATACAAGCAAATCCAAGTGAAGCAGCAACACAGCACAGCAGCTTCAGACACCTTTGCTCTGAGCCCAAAACCTCAGGACTTACCAAATCCAGCCAGGGTTGACCTGAACTGGTCTCTCAGATCTGACCTGGGTTTGATATGCTCTACAAAAACCAAAGAAACAGACACAAAGACTGATGACGATCATATTTAGCAAAATATAAAGAACCTGGTTTGGCATGAGTTGATGGACTTGAAGTATTACTTACACAAAAACAATGCTATAAGAACGACACTTCAGTACCACAGCTAGAATACAAACCTACCAGACACATTCACACACACACGAAAAATCTTGGCAAAAGAGTGTGTTTAATGCACAAATTCACATCCTTCACAATATTTGAGTTTATTGACCTGCTATGACACACTTTATTATACACACCAAAGCCATATTCACACACAGAATGTAACATTTGCTCTGACACAAAGGTGTTATAAATAACATGATTCTGTCATGGTTATCAAAGTATGACACAGCGCCTGCCTGAGTCATCTGTTTAACTATTATGAACTAATGAGTCACTCAGCATGATGCTGTTAAACAGGCCTCACATCGTCAGCGCTATAAAAAGGTGCCAGAGTAAATGCCAGATAATGCAACAAGCAGTAACGGTGAAAATTCAAAGCACATTTAATTTCCCTGTCAACTTCATAAAACATCCATTTGATAAACAGGGCAACATTTGCATATCTTCACCAAATTATGTAGTTTGCAGATGGATTAGAGATTTGCAAATGCAAAAGCAACAGATGCACTTAGCACATGACCAGATAAGGATAAGGTAGTGTGTCAGAGCTTAAGTCGGTGTGTTTTTGTGTGTCAGGTGTGAATCCTCAGGACAGGAGTGAATTTTCAGGCTTGAGGAGAATTTCTTAGAGCTGCTTTTGAGGTTCCCCAGGAGTGGCAGAGAGGTTTTGTATGGTAGCAGATGTCACAAGCCAGGAAATAAGGTCAAAGTCAAACTCTTCCTCAGAAGAACCCAAAGCTCTGTGGCTACAGTCAAAGAAAAGGAAGAGATGATGCATGAAAACAAACACAATATAAAAGACTTGAAAAAGAAACAGCAAGAAGTCAGTAGAAATAAGATTAAATTCAGAGTTCAGCAGTTTTAGCTTTTGCAAGCTAGTGCTAGCTATTTCCCTGTGCTTAGCAAACTAGGACTTAGTTTGGTGTTATTTGTAAGATAGCTTTAGACACTATTAATATCTGACAATATAGCTGCAATAATTAAAAGAAGACATTTAACCACATGCCTTTATGTCACAGCAGGTCATTTAGCATCACACACTGAGAGTCTCACATTAGATTATACCAAAGGAGCTACAGTAAAAAAGCCATGTAATCCTTCTGCTCATGAAAGTAAGCAAGGTTACTTGTTCAAATAATATATTAAAAAGTTTGCAGATTGAGCATACAATTAAAGTTAAAAACAAATGCAGCATCAGCTTTACTTTGTATTAGTTTTGAGAAATTCTGAAAAGCTCTCACACTTAAACTTAATCAGCACTGCTTAGTCATAGTAAAGCAGTAAACTCATAGCAGTAAAACAGCCCACAGACCTTAAACCTTGCATTTTATGATACCAGGGTCTTCTTTGGGAGCCGAGGTAGATTGTGCGCACACGAACCTCCTCCTCCGGTGTCCAATATTGAGGTAAGAAGCGGTCATAGTTGGTGTTGACAGACGTCTGATGAAGGGTTTGCTGAACTCGCCGGAAATACAAGTCATCTAGCACGGGGTCAGCCTCAGTGAAATCGTCCTCTGAGTCTTCCTCATGCAGAGCTTTCATGAAAAGCTCTTCATCGAAGGCGCACTCAGTAGGAGACACAGTGAGGTGGGGTTGAGGAGAGAAAGGGGCATCTTCAATGCTGCAGCAAAGAGCAGGTACACCCACGCCTTTGTTTATTCTTAGCTGATGGTGATGATCACACAGTCATCACTTTAGATAAAACAACATCAAGTATCTCAGACAAGACCTTCCAGTGAAAAAAAAAAAAAAAAAGCTGCTCAGAACCTCAAAGTGGTGACTCATGAATTAATGCATGGCGGTAAAACTCACTGTTTTTCAAGGATAAAGGTTAGGGGTTACACAATGCTTTTCCATTTCCAAGCAGCCGAGTCGTGGGTAGTCTGGTAGAGTAATAACAGAGCCAAGCAGAGCAAGGACATTCACAGCTGTTTACACACTGAGCTTCCCACCACAACAAACACTGCACATTGTCGTCTACGGCCTTACTGACCCCTCCAGGTGATCTGCCACCGACATAATGCTTTATAACTGTGGTGACTGGAGGCAAACTGAATAAAGCCACAGGTATGAAAAAAAAAACTTGCTCAGCAACTCAGTCAAGATCAACAAAGCAGATCTAGTATGGCAGAAAAAATACGTGGCTGTAATACCATAAAAATATGAAAATTATTTAAGTATATGGTATAAGTAGCTGTGTTTCTAAAATGCACGCCTGTCCATATCAAGTTAACTAATGTGAGTATAGAGTGAATGAAACAAATGCTCAGCTGCAATTTTAATGCAAGAAAATTCACACTGCCTGAAAGCAGATCAATCCTCATTCATTTTTAATGTCGGTGAAATTTGCCATAAAATAAGTGTTAACCCTAGAATAGTCAATGTCATCATAATAGGAAAATATAAAAAGATGTTGTTGAACCCAGTCTTCTCCTTGTCATAGCATGTTTGCCACGTATAATATTAGAAATGATTCTCTAATATTGCATGTTATTGTTGTTATTGTCAGTATTCCACTGCCTGACTCAGGAGGAATATGAGCTTTCCTTGGGCAAGTTAAAGTTATTCATATGCATTACACGTCCATGAACATTTAAAAAAAAAAAAAGGCAAAATGTTGCATTGACAGAGGAGTTGAATGTTAAAGAGCAATATGATAATAATGGTCTTTTGGCAGAGACGGATAAGCGAGTTAGTGGCAGTGAGTAAACTTTGAGGACAGTGACTGACACATCTGCAGTACCTGGCGAGAGGACTAGTGGAGCCTCTTCCATTCTCCTGCAGTCCCTGTCTCCTCTGTAGTGATGGTGGGTTATAACCTTGGTTTTTCTGGGATGGGGGCTGCGGGGTCTCCATCTTGAACACCTGTTCGGCTTCTGCGTCACTCCCCCAGCCTTGAGAACGCACAAACATGAAAAATGAGAAAATGAGACATTAAAAGGTTCACAGAAAAAGATGAGGAAAAAAACTAAAATCAACTAAAAAGATAAATGACTGAACAAAAAAATTAAAAAAAGAATAATGTTTGGAATAAAAAGAAAGTCTCATTATCAGAGAAAAGCAGAAAGAACCTGTAGTTGATGACTGAACCTGTGCACAGCCAAGCCTCTTGCAAGTATTGTGCAAGTATTTTACCCTCTCACATCACACTTAGACACTTATCACCACCATGTGGAAACTGCAACAGTCCATCACTAATGTGCACTGAGGCCAAGCACAGCAGAGTGCAGACAAACTGCACAATAAGGAACAGTAGCCTCCTGATGTTGTTGATCCAACAAAACATTGCTGATTGAGCATAATAATATGGTTGCTTTAAGAATATTGATGATTTTTTTTAAGCAAAAAAGTTCTTATATTTATGAGTTATTGATTAATACATCTGTGTTAGCTTTTTTTTTTTGCAGACTGAGAGCAGCAGGTAGATCTATCAACTCTGTGTACTGGAAGTGAATTCTGTCAAACAGCTACAGTTGCAGCAGCAGTTTGTACAAAAATCAGTATGAATAGCTTTAGCTTGCTTAAACAAGAAGCACTGAAACAGAAAAATCTTACTGCATCAAAATCAAGGTCAGTACAAAAAGGGTGTTAATGTTGTGTTTGGTTTGTATGATTTCAGCAAATTGCAGCGCAGAAATTTTACAGTCACTCACAGGATTCCCACTTCAGATGGTTTGGAGTGTTCAAATGACTCACTACAAGGAGACTGCACTGAGAACAAACAATAAAGACATACCTTCATTGTTTGTGTGGAGGGGGCGGGAGTCCAGAGATTCGATGCTGTCCACAGAGGTTTGCGACTTATAGCTCTTTCTCATTCGCAGATATTCCTCCCTCTCTGGGACCCAGGCTTCTCTGAACCCGCTGTCTTTCACAAACACATTACTGCCCTCATCTAGAGCCTGGATTCAGAAGGCAGGATTAATGTAGATACAAAAAACTAAAATAAAGTCTACATTTGTGTTGGAAGTCGATAAGAGCAGCTTACCCTCGATAAGGCCAATCCCAGCAGTCCCTCAAAGGCCTTAAAGTTAAGCTGAGGACCACTGTAGAAGGCGTCTAGGTGAGCCTTGCGACCAAGCCAGTAGATTGTGATGAGGACCTGGAAAAACAGTGAGTTTGACATGTTGGTGACACAAAGACAATGTGTTTACAGGAGATTACTGCATGAACATGATTAGGAGATGACACACATGGTAACGGTTACGTACGGCTGTAAATGATCACAGTGCTGCTTCAATTCAAAAATGACAATGCCAACGTGAATGCTAATGATGTCATTTGTTGAGGCAGTGTTTGTTGTTGTTAAGAGTCTGACCTGAAAACTGTGTTAAAATGAAAAGTCAGGAGATTACTATTCATCCTGAAGGTCTGCATAAAAATTTCAATAAAGAACTTTTATGTCAACCACATTTGTGTTGCAGGAGGAGAAGTCGGGGTATGAACAAACTCATCCCAAGAGGATCATTAATGTTATTAGGATTCATCATTTGGAGAACATGAACATCTGTTTTGTTTAGTTGTTTAATTTAGTGAGAAGCAATCAAATATTTTTTTTGAATATTTCAGTCTGGACCAAACTTAATGACTGACAACGTTATGTTGGCTCAGCAACAAAAAAAACAAAAAAAAAAAAACAAAAACAAAACAGGCATATCTAAAATCAGTCTATAAAAAAGCACAATGAGCAGATTTGTTTATCCTCATGATGCCACAGCAGAGGACACACTTTCTCCACTGAATCAGCCCCAAGAAATACTGGTGAGCTGAGACAAATGGCTTTCACAAGATAGCTTAACACACTGGTGCTGAATACAGCTGACAGTCAAACACACACCTGACAGCCACTGGTAAAGAGAGCAAATAAAGGCCTGTGAAATAAGCGTCTCTCCCTGTTTAGTTTTATTATTTCGGCATGCAAAACGTTTTGGACATGATTTCTTTCTCTTTTGCCTTGAGGCCAGGGATATTTTTGACGGACTGCCTGTCTCCCTGGCAGAGCGGCAGCCTGTGCTGCAGAGGGATATCCACTACACTGCATGTCACAATGTCTCCATCTGTATCTTAACACAGTCATCATAGAGCCATCAGCAGATTGAAAGAAATCCATGTAGAGCCTGTCTAGATAACTGAACTGAGTAAATATTTCATAGGCAAATGTTAGTTAGATGAAAATGATGGGAATTTCAACTTGTATCAAATGTGTCTGTGCAGATTTCTCATTACACTGAACACAGTAATTACCTGTGAGCTCTATAAGCATCACTGAAGAGTAAAAGCAGACCCTAATTAAGAATTACTTTGGGATTTTTCAGCACAAATGTTGAACAGAAACATACTGTTTTTCCCCCCCAAAAAAACATTTTTTGCTGTCTATTTGAGCCTGTTTGAGTCTCTGAGGCTTAAACTGCTTTTAGTTTTCTCTCATTTGTAAAACCTGTGTGCAAACCAGCACTCTAAAGCCTCAAGCACAGCGACAAGATGTGTTTATTATTCTCCAGTAGTGTTACCACCTACCTAATGGTACCTCATGCTAGGTGGTAACATTACTGGATTATACTGCATGCAACAGGGCATCATAGGTTAATCCTGCATAATCGTATTTGCTGAATATGATTCAACTTAATAGTAAAATAGTAAAACTGTGCTTTGTATTTTGGAAATAAATACAGCTTAGAGTTTAGAGATCTATAATAAAACTGCCTTAATGACAATGATCATTATTATAATATATTTCTGCAGCAGCAACAAAAAAAAAGTGGATCAGGCTGCTTTGTTGCAAATATTGCATAAATATTTAACATAGTCTTCACTTGTTGGTTCCTCAGTGATACAAATGGATACAAATGTACTAAAACCGGAAACACAAAGTAGGTAAGATAAACCTGACATAAAATAATCACCTTTTTATTTTTAACAGACCAGTTAAAATTTGTTTTGATAAATTATTGAATTGATCTTTAAAGTAGATGGAGGTGATACAATGAAATTGACTTTTTTAAACAGTCAAAGCCATAAAAATTATTACAGTTAACAGAAAACAAAACAAGTACATTTAACGGCTAACGCTGATTTTTTTTTTAAACTTAGGGTCATTACGATGATATACAGTAAATTTTGAACGTGTGAGGTAATCCACACAAATCTCATGGATAGAGACATATACACATACGATATTTGCATGTGAATGATTATGTAACCATAGATGTTTATCCATTTTTTTTATCTGTTCTTAACAGGTTTTCATGTGCTTGATTTTCATAATAAAAACAAAAGATTGGAAAGCCTAAAATAAAATAAAAAACCTAATGGTCTGGGCTGAAAACTTCTGTTGAAAGTACATCTTTGTCATTTAAGTAGGATCAGATGCTGATTTAGGTTAGATTCTGACGATGGCAAACACTCCTGAAGATCACTGCTTACACTGAAGTTAACTACAAAATTAAGAAATCTTTATAACTGCAATAATGAAGCTCAACAACTTAGTAAAGCACCCCCTTAAGTAATGAAAGCAAGAACATAATGTGCATGTAACCCTGTGTTGTTTAGGGTGCAACAGTGCACATCAACATTATCCCACATTACATAACTACAGCATGTAAAAACAGTGAGGCATTTGTTTATCTAGTTGGAGACCTGCATGGAAACTACATTTCAATGGAAGCAAATTTGACCCTAATTGCTTAATTGAAAGTAGAAAATGCTACACCCATCTCAAAGAAAGGGTGCTCTGACAAACAGCCTCATTACTGCATCCAAGTTGCCGGTCATTGTTCAGTCCAAATGAGGCTTCCCAGACAACCAAACTTTGAAACATGTAACATACCAGCAGTGCACACAGGCGTGAACATGCTCACATGTTCCACAGACATACCAATCACAGTTGGGAGTTTACAGATGCAGTATAATGCACAATAATAAAACTTGAGACCTCTTTTCAGGACAGACTTTAAAGGCTTTTCATGCCTAATTATTGGGATGAACCCATCAAAGTCACTCAGTGGAACAACCCCCTTGATCATCATCACCCTCAGTCTTAAAGCTATTGGGATGTTGGTGTCAGGAGCTGGAAACTGTGCACTACAGTAACAAGTAGCTGGGTAGTAAAACGGGATGTTGACTGCAGATTAACTCCCTTGTGGGGAAATTTAGTGGTGGTGTTAAGCCTCCTTTACTGAGTAAATTGGGACAGAGTGCCTTTAAAATTTAAACAAGGGAGAAAAGACAGGAACTCAGCAAAATAAATAAAAGGGG
>JAPZDZ010000001.1:10633983-10645091 GCA_029783805.1 Acanthurus tennentii | reverse complement strand
TGCTTCCTATACTGACACAGTGGATTAGCATATACGTCAACTGCCTTCTGTCTTTGGATGTAAGTGATTCAGACCAAATAAAGTAGAGGTTAAAGGTTAAATAAAAGGTATAATTATGCAATTGTATTTTAATAATGTTATCAAGGTTAGATATTTCCTGCAAATCTTCTGTAAAGAAAAATTTTGATTTCATTACTTCCACTAACTGTGCTCCATCTGTAATGACTAATTCCAAAAAATATAAGCAGAGGAATGGGAAGGTATAGTCTTCAACATTTTAATGAAAATTAATGATCAACATCAAAACTTTTCAACAGTTTACAGGGCAGGTAAACAACCACTTTAGTAAGAACACAGTGTGATTTCATTCATCTGTGTTTTACTGTGCTTCAGGACAAATCTGAGACTCTCATTTGAACCTAACAATGAGAATTGTATTTGCTCTGTTTTGAGAATGTCAAGGAAATAAAGTGATTTTATTTAATAACTGTGGCATTTGATCTATGTTTATCTTACTTGTAAGTGTCCTCAAAGAAGGTTAGAAGCTATCTACAAACCAAGCTACTTTGTATTAATCATTTAGCTGCAGCCAATCAATAAGGAATGTATTGTCACAGATTTTCCTTGGTCAAATTGTTTTAATAAATAACATCAACAATACTGTGTCTAATCATAAATTCAGCACATCAGGCTCCACCATTATCTCCACCTTATCTCCCCCTGTTTCTTTCCTTTACATTCCCTTTACCTTCATTAACCAGTTATTCAAAGATGCTTAGATTACAGATATTAAGCAAAATGGCAAGTCAAATTCCAAGCTTTTAATTTTTGGAAGCTCTTTTCTAAGTTATTTTTAAGCAATGTACATACACTATGCAGCATTATACTGTTGGTTCACTCCTTTCATGTCGGGTAGAGAAGTCACATCTGTCAAAGCAGAGTTTGCTCATTAGTAGGTAGACCAGCAGATAAAAGGTTTTCATTTAAATGTAAATCAGAAGGGTAACAAATCCATTATAGTCATTGGAAAAAGACTGCTCCCTTTGCCTTCTGTGCCATATCTTTGACTCTCATTCCCAGTCAGGGTGGTGTTACTACTTCTCATTCTGGCCAAGGAGATACCAGTGTCTAAAAGCTTCAGTGACAACAAATCACAGCTGGATACTGGACAATGCTCTGAAGACAGATTCATTTGAAATTCATATTATAGTAAGTACGTTGGTGGATGGGGCTGGCCTGTTATTAATCAGTTGTGGCCCAACAGCTCTGTTTCTTTTAAGTGTCAATCTATGTGGAATCCATTAGTCTGCTATGCCACACATCTCAATAACATTTTCTTGCGGTTTGGTTCAGGAAGCTTTAGGATATTTGCAGTGTTAATACAGACATTATCTCCCAACTGTGAAACTGTACAGCTGCAACTTCTGGCTATTTTTATTATTGATTATCCATTACTCTTACATTTTTCTTTAATTATTCAGCCTGCTAAGTGTCGGAAAAATGCGGACAACATCATCACAGTTTTTCAAGGTGATTCTTCAAAGTAGTTTGCTGATTTTAGCTTATTTTTTGCTTGTATTAATATCAACATGTTAGACAAAAACTGACAAGAAATGATATCATGGACATGCCAGGGCTTTTGTAGTCTTTGGTGCTCACTGTTACACTAATGAGTTTTGTAACATGATAAATGTTCTGCTCAGTACATATCTTAGCCACTGTTTTTTCAAGTCAAATTTAAATTATTCCCTTCAAAAACAATTTAGGCTTACGATGCTGTGGCACTTGGGCTGGCAGTGATGGTCAGTTCATCAGTATGGTCCACATTCAAATGTCCCAACAACTCATCACTGGATGGAAGTGAAATTTACCAAAGACATTCATGGTTTTTACAGAGTGAATCCTTTGCTTCAATTCCCTCTGGCGCCTCCATGAAGTTACAATATGTCTCTTTCAGTATTGACGATTACTGGCTGAACTGTTGTGAAATTTACTACTGAAAGACTATTCATGGCCCCCAGACAATAACTTTTAAAGCCTTTGTAATTTCTTGACCATTTATTTAGCCCTGTCGTGAAGTTTTTGTATGTATGTGTTTTTATTTATTTATTTTTTTGTCTTATTCTTAAATATACAATTAATGGCATGACATCAATATCTGCTGTAGTTGTATCTGTTAAACAAAATCATGTGTATTTTGTTTCAATTGATCTTATTAATGGGAACATTTAGCTTGAAATATGCCTTGCCAATAAATTGTATCTCAGTGGTGATTTGTAGATTTTTTTAAAAATCCTGCATAATTGTAACCATTAGCTGATGAAAACTTATATGTAACTGAAATTCATGTTCTGGATTCAAGATAAGATAAGTACAGCTCTTTTTTTATAAATGAACTTTGTGAAAATGATGTCTTATCATTGTCTCCTTTTCCTTTGTTTCCTTTGTTTGGTTTTCTGTGCCACTTCTGTGTAATTTATATGCCATATGACTATAGGGACGTCTCCCAGGACCCCGACATGCTGTTATGAGAAGAAGCACAAGGTCATATTATACCAGACTATTACTGCAAAAGACTAATGCTGTGCCATTATATACTAGTCAGTTTCTCTGTGAAATTTATTAAAAACACATTTGCTCTGATGTTATGGACAAATGTTCATCTGCCATCACAGCAGTATGTACAACATGTGGTTGAATTGTTTCATTTAGTTGTTAATTCTGTAACACACAGAGCCAAACATGGTCTCATGCCAAGGCAAAAGGCAAACATTCAAGTGGATACATTTATCCATTTGAATTCCCAGACTAGCCCCCTTAGAAGAGCCCCCCTCAAGGTAAATGGAGAGTGTATTTTCCTTTGGTTGTGTTAATGGGGTTATTGATCATTCCTGCAACTGCAACATTTCTATAACCCAGTGACGGTCCTGCTTAGAGTATACTGTGTCAGAAATGCATTTAGATTACTTCATTCAACAGAACATCCTCAGAGATTGCTGTCCTCTGCGTTCATGTCGACCCTTAAATGATATAAATTATTTGAATTTCCAGGAAGAAAAGCATTTTCTTAAACTTGTGAAGTGCTGCTTCTTTTTTTTTGGTCCCCTCTGAGCTGTGCTGTATATCATAGTGCTATTAAGGGTAAAGATTCTTAATGGGACACCTAACATGAAATTGGTTTAATTAATCACTGAGGAGTTGCTGTGGAATAAGATTTCATAATAACACAAAAAAAGAGACCCGAAAGATCATTACGGTTTCGTCTAATGTAGGTTGAATGAACACTCATTAGTGTAACATTGTTTAATATGTGCAGTGCGTATTTCTCTTATAGAAAAGTGGAAAAGAAAATGTGGGTTTGGTATTTTGCAGCTGTAATTTGAAATTGCAGCTTATTGCTATCCTATATTACACAGTGGGGTAAAGAGAAAGCTGTTACATGCATAATTTAACATTTTTGAATCTTAAACACATTGATAAAACACATGAACAACTGAACACACTTTCAGGTCATATTAATGAAATCAGACTGATGGTCTGAGAAACATGAGGCCAATCATTCCCAGCAAACATTTAGTCCAACTTTCATGAGTTTTTAATATGTCACTCTTCTTTTTGGAAAGCCACTGAGAGCGGTTTTTACAAAGGCAGACAGAACAGTGTCCAAATTTATCATTAGTGGATTTTTTTTACGAAATGGTAGCACAGATACCAGGCTGATGTTTCAGATTTGATTTTTTGGGGTCCACGTTAGTACAGATGAGAATAATTTCTTAAAGGTTTGAAAGAGGCAGCAGAGAACAAAATTTGGTTGTTTGAAACTGGATCAGTGCAACTTTGAGCGATAAAACAACACCCTTGAACACCAGTTTAAACTGATGTTCAGTCGTGACATGTTGCCAACGCCTGTAGGCTGTATACTTGTAACTCAAGTTATTTCCATCTCTTAGGTTATAAACATTAACTAAGATGTGGTGTCTGAGATAAACTCACAGCTGCAACTTCCTGATGACAGGTGTACTGATATGTAACATATCTGGTAATGATTCATCTCGAGCCTTTCCTCACAATGTACGCCTCTTCTTTTTTCACTCTAATGTCCAGCTATGCTCTTGTTTTGAGTTGTGTCCCACGTTCTTCTATATTTCAAAACAATTGACATAAATAGCTTATAAAATAGCCTCCACTTGTCATACTTTAGGTTAATTATGCAAAGATTTGCCCTTTTACAGAGGCTGCAACAGCAGGCCATAAAGTAGGACGATAGAGACTAAACTAACCTCTGTTAAAAGCTAAATAGAGACGACTTTCAAAAAGCTAAAGTCTGAAGTAACTGACTGTCAGTATCTTAAAAATCAGTCTGTCCAGCAGCAGAATAAATCAATCCATTTAGCAGTCAACTGAAGTCGGTAACATCAAGTGAATGTTAGCAGGGCGTCCATTAAAAAGTGCCAACCAGACTGACTCCAGCCACTTCAAAAACTTAAGCCAATGCTGCTGTGTTCCTAAGCTGCATGTGCTCCTCTTCAGTGTTTGTTCATTAATATCGACTGAGACCGTGTTGACAAGAATCAATTTTCAAAGACTTGCTAAATGTATCTGAACAGATACATAGAGAATATCATCTTATAATCATTTGACAGTCATGCACAGTTATACAGATTTTCCCAGGAAGGAAAACACAGAAGAATCTTATATTAATTTCATCAAACACTTGAAAAATAGCAAAGGTTATGTATATTTAGAAGGAGTAGATAAGGATGCACTGGCACTATTGAATAACATACAGACAGACTCCCTCACAGCTAAATGTCACTGTCTGTTATAGAAACACAGTATGAACTCCCTGTTCATCATTTGCTTCTGCAAAGCCATTTGTTGCAAATTCCTGTTCAGTTTCCCACAAACTATACCAGTTAATTAGCCTGCTTTCAGTACACAGTCTTTAGTTGTTTCTGGAGCCTCTAACTTAAGGTTTATCCTTCCATAGATGCTCAGTGTATATATTAAAGTTAAAAAAAAAATTTCATCCTTTGTTCTGACAAACACTCACTGCCGTCTTTTAATCAAGAAATGAGAGCTGAGCCCACAATGACACTATTTAGTTAATATCCGGTGAAATTCAATTCTATGGATTGATAAGGTGAAACACCATGTACACAGCTCTGTATTGATGTGTCTCTCTCTGCAGGGTGTAATCTTTGTAGACAGTGAGTTAAGCTCTGGTTTCCTAAGGTCATGTTCCACAAAAATATGTTTTTTTTTTATTTCCAATGGGGGCTAAATTTGCTGATAATGGCAAGGTTTTGCCAATTTAGGAGAGCATTTGATTCTGGTAGAAACTGAAGCTGTGTGAAAGAGAGGTGTTCATCATGTAGGTCTCAGGACTTTAAGAAAACTGCTTTTCAAGAAAAGAGTTTGCATTATCACTGTTTTGGATAAGCATTGTGGGTAAGCCTGGTAATGTGTATCCTCATGCTGGTGTCAGGTCCTACACATCAGAGCCAAGAATACCTGCTGTCCTTACTGTGACATGCTAATTATTTAAACAAATACATCTTTCTCTAACATATCGTACCTTAAACTTCTCCGAGTTCTAAGTAGTGTGGTAAGTTAAGAAGTCAATACCTCAACCAGCCTCCATACAATGCTTTGCGGGTCCAGCAGGAAGCAGAGACCATGCAGGAAATGTGATCCCCTACGCTGAAGGTGTCATCTGGCCCTGCATGGTTCAGTGGCAGACACACAGACTGCTCATGGCGTGAGGGTTGTACTGTAAAAGATGTCCGCCAGACACATTGGCAGCAGGAGAGACACAAATCGATTTCCTGCAAAGAAAGCACAGAGAGCCTAAGTGGAGGAGGGCCTCTTTAGCAAAGCTCTTATTAATTAATAGTGTCTCAAGAGGGGATTACATGATCTGATTCCTGCTTCTTCATCACAGCACAGCAGCTAATGATATCTGAGGGAGCTCTTCTACACAACACACCTTCATCCAGGATTCTATATGATCTTTATACTGGAGTATGCAACATTAGAAGAGCATCCTCTCTGCCTTATCTCGAGTGCCATTTGTTGAGCCCTCTGTCATATGTTGCTTTTCATAGTGAGGGCTTAGAGACTGAATATCACATTGAGCAAGCTTGGCAGGCCATTTAACATCAGCAATTTTAAGCATGACTGAGAAAACCACCTTACTGTATAAAACCTGTTGTTTCTAACACACACTCTTTAGAACATCAGACCTTTACTGCACAAGCATTGAAAGGTTGCGGTATATATGGAAATGGTTTCTTTAATATGCATAGGCGTGCAAGCATTCAGAGACACTTGGAGAGCTGGGAGAGGAATCATGAATGCATACATGTGTGTCAGTCCACCACTCCCCTTACAATCACTCAGATATCTCAAATTATTAGTGCAACATGTTAACGTGAAAACCTTCATTTCAGTTTGTACCCCTAACTCCAGCCCCGCACAAGAACGTCATGTTTGTTTACGCCAACGTAACACTCATCAAACTCAACGATTGGCTCCCGGTTCGCGCCACCATTCAATTTACTTCCTACATACTGTATATCACTCAGTTTTCATTCATCAGCAGCAGGAGAAAAAGGGAGCAGCGTGTCTGAAGGACAAAATCCTCAGTCTGAGCGGCAAAGGTAAGGATGTTAATCTCTTTCACTCAGTTCATTCATCTGCCACAATCGGCAGTCTCCGATCATCATCTTACCTAAATCCGTTGCATTCTCCCGTGCTGTTTGTTCAGCTGTTTGACTGAAGCCGGTCTGCTTCCCACACACCGGCAGACAAAATCCGCGCTGAATCTAAAGGACTGACGCCATGCAGACAATTCATTTTCATTCTCCCTTTCTTATGTTTTGTGAGGGCCTCTGTTTTCCCAAAACCGTTCTTAATTTCATCCGGGTCGAAACAAGAACTGAAATGAACTAAACCATGTTTTTTCGTTATATTTGAAAAAAAAAGGAAACATGAAAAAAGAGACTTGAAGAAAACTCTTTGTATAATTTTGAGTTTGGTTTGAGGCCTTTTAGTATTTGGACTGTGGGGGATTTGGTATGTATTTTGGTATATTTTTGCATTAATCATTTAAAGCTGTAGTTCTAGGCTACCTATCCGACATTAAAATGCACAACATACAACATGAGGGAATAAATTAAGTAGTTTATGAGCATAAAAATATAATACAATACAACAAAAATATAATATTAAACGTTATATAATTAGGCCTACCTATGCAGGTTTGAGTTTTATGCCTACAGTGCACATGGATTATTCTTTGGATGTGTAGTCATTTTTTTTTTTTTTACACATTCACATTTGGCCTACCCACATAAAATTTGTCCAGAAATGATGTCAGAAGAGAGTGATGAGGCCCTCCAGTGGAGGTGTAATAGGCTTTCTATTACATTACTAATTGGAATTGCAGTGAGGATTAGCATATCTGAAGTTCCTGTTTAAAAGCCTGCAAACTATATGTATTTTCCTTTGTGTGAGTTTGTTTGTTCTAACCTAAGAATAAAACCTTTAGCCTTTTTAAGTGTTATCCATATTTTGCTGAATTTTTTTTGAATAAAATCTTTTTATTCTATTTTTGCTTTTTCTTTTGTCTTAAATGTCCTTTTGAATGTTTACACATTCAAGTGATGCTAATGCAGCATAGATATGTTCTGACAGCCCTGCTTGCCCTGGAAAAAGACTATTACATAATCATGCAGAACAAGGTTGAGGTTTTACATGCATTATCACAAAGTCCAGGTGCTTTGAAAACTCCACAGGGTTAATATACACTTTGTGTCTTGAAATGATTGTCTTCAAGTTATTCTTGGTGTGGGGATCATTCAGTATGAAGGTTTACATCCTTTGAGTGGTTAAAACCAAGACATTCTCAGTGGATGCATTCTTGGAGTCAGCCTGGTTCTTGAAAGGGAAATCTTGGGGAGCCTCCTGGTTCAATCCATTCATTTCCTGGCTTCAATTCTCTTTTCTCTAGTAAAGGAATCTTGATCATCATCAATCTTGATCATTCTGTTTCAACTTGTGTCAACTCTTGGTGTCAACGCATCTCTTCCAGAGGAGACATCATCGTGATCAGCTTCCCTCTGCTGCAGCAACAACAACAATGCTCCTGATTGGCCGACAGGGTTTTTGCAAAACAGCTCCTGATGCATAACTATTAACACTAGCACAACATTAAGTTTCCTCCAAATAATAAGAGTGAGCTACTTGCACTGTGTGAAAATGTAAAGGATCTCTTGGTCGCATAAAATGAATTGTGTCCAATTACTAAAAACAGAGGATGCTAATGACTATGCTCTTTAATCCTTAATGTGTTGAAAAAGACACTTACCCTCTGTGTTATTCTGTCTTCAACACTTGTAAATGTGTTAGAGATGAAATGACAAATTGAAGGCATGATGTTCTGCTTCTGTTTTTTTTTTTTAAACAAAATTTAATTAAGTGTTGCACAATGTAAAAGTTCAAGCTAATGTTGTGATGAAGTTTATGCTCTTGTATTTCCTTCGTTTATGTACTTTCCTTAATCCATATATCAAAGGCAGAGCAAATGAGCTGTAGCCTGCACACAGGAGAACACATCGGCATTAATAAACCATGAAAAGGTCAATTACAAGTCATTCACAGAATTGTTCTGACCAATTATAATCAGCTTTGCTACACTTAAATCCCTCTACCCAAAGAACCTGCCCTTACATCATTAGTAGATGAACAAAGTTCACACTCTATCTCCAAGCACCCTAATTTTGCCACTGTCAATATATAGATTTATCCCTCCCACTGAAATTATGCAAACGCCATGTGTTCCTCATGCAAGGTTCAAGCAGCTCAGTTCAAAGTTCTTATTAAACTGATGAATCTATTACGTTTCATAATTATCAGCTGCATGACACAGTCACATTGCGGGCCATAAGGCCACACAGCTGTTTCAACTCAGTTTTACCCCTTTGACCTTTGCTCAAATTCAGCTGTGCTGGAAATACATGATGTAACCAAACACTACAAACCAACAATAAAGGTGTAATATGGACAATAAGACTGCTAGGAACGTAGGAGAGATGTCATTCAAGCCTTATCTGTACAACCACATGGCCCTAAAAAGGGTCTTATTAGGCAAAGTAAATGGGCCAAAGCACCAAATTTTTCAGCTAGGTTAATAGCAGGCCTGCTTTTTACACTTCACACTAACTTGTACTGATTATTCATTCATTCATTCATTCATTGCGCAACAGGTCAACTCTAGCATTCACCTTGAGTCAGGCATGACTCATTTGACCAAGACAAAGTTAGATGGCTACCTAAATCATAATGTTTGTAGTTACCAACTAAGTTTGTCTGCTATTTGGTTTCTGTAAACATCAGTTTAGCACTTTTTTTGTGTTTGGTTCATGCCTTATGGTTCACTGAAATCATGTTTGCACACACGCCTGTTTTGACATCTTAGAAATTGCCACATCGAGTGATGGAATGTCTGAGGGTAATTTTTTCATCAGGGCATTAAGGTGACAAGCACACACACCACTGCATGCATGCACTAACAAGCACATGTTTGTAGGCTTCTCGTGTGTGTCAGACTCATCACTCGGTACCTGTGGGGTCAAAAACATACTGGTTTACTTGATTCACTCAATCTTAGATGTCCAGATGAGAGAAGAGACCGAGCATGGACCAAAATCAGATTTGTTTGGTTGATTAAACAGCTTTATCAAGGTGGTTAAGAACAGACATTTAGCTGGAGAGGGCTTTCAAATAAAAGACGTTCCCCAGAGAGCACTTCATTACATCCATGTGTTCTGCTGCTCTGATAGAATTTTGGCAACTTGAATTATTTTGCTTTCACTTGCAGATTCATGTTCTGCCTGATCAGCTCTGCTTAATATCTCATTTGCGTTCCACTCTGCAGCGACTGAACAGCAAGGATGATACACTGAATTTTAAATGATGACATTGTCCTACTTCATTTTTGTGATGTGTATTATTTGTGAAATCTTATATCTATCTATCTGCTATCGATATTCCTATTTTGAAGGATAAATAACTATGGACCAGATGTATGAAAGGGTTACCACCTGTAATGATGAACCCACAGGAATAAATATCACCTGACTTTGCAGTCCTTCCTAAACTTTATGGAGCTAAGAGCATCTTTCAGCTCATTGTTTTAGTTTTATGGCCTGCAACTTTACTGTTTTTGTTCACTTTGCCAGCTGTCATCATGTTTTGGGCTGTAAGCTTTTCAGTTTAATTTCTCAAATTTAGCCATTGTATGCTACTTTTTAGCACCAATTGGTGACTAGTTGGTGAACATGATGGGGTATTTAGCATCTGAAGAGATGGATATTTTTCTCACAAGTTTTGAGAAGCTGAAATTGAGCTTTTAGCCTCTTGCTGAAATAGATAACACACAGGACTTGGGTGGAAGTGGAATCAGATTTCCATTTTAGCCACAAAATGCTTCTCACCCATCAATGTCTGTGATTAGGAGCAGCAATTTCAAACAGCTCAATATGTGTACTAATTAGCATTATTCATCACAGATCCTCAAGGTTAACTGACATGAAAAACATGACAGCATCATATCAGTCAAGTTATTCTGAAGCACTAATTGATCGGTTAACTTGTCACGTGTTTTCAGGTTTATATATTGTAATTATTGACAAGGTACTGTATATATAATTTTACTATCTGATCATGTTGTTGATGTCTTCACTGGGACCTGTAGCTTCAGATGGAAACTAATAATTATCAAATTGAACACAATCAAGTGTATTATTCAGGAAATGTGCGTTGCTGAAGATAAATCATCATTGATTAGGGACTCTGTGATTTAAATTCGTCCCTTCTCCAGATTAGTTAGCCATTGATCTGTGACAGCAATTTCACGCTTGCGATCAACCAATCGACCCGGCCATAATGTGTGGCCTCTGTCAAGCTTTTTCATGACCTCCTCATTTATTAGGACGCTATCTGCAGTAACATTTACCCCTTCTGTGGCCTTTCACGATGGGAAAGTTATACTCATCTATCTCTGCATTGGAATTGCGTTTCTTTGTTTGTTTACAGTGACTTAA
>JAPZDZ010000001.1:10612630-10627501 GCA_029783805.1 Acanthurus tennentii | reverse complement strand
TGTGACAATGTTCTTATCCATGTTATGATGTGCCGAATGGTTATTCAGTTAAACATCAAATGGAGAACAAGTTAAGTTACACGCTGGTTTGATAGTAATTGACAGTGTATACACGTCTCTCTACCAGCTGTGATGTGTGGTTTAGGGCTTCTCCTGCTAATGACTTGAGGTCAGAACATATTATCGCTCAGTCTTGAAATTTAATAGTGGAGACAGTGATGAGATCAGGTAAATAAATATTTTCTCCCACCTCCACTACAGCTGCTGTAAAAAAAGAAAATTGTGAGAGACCCACTTTTCTCTTTTTGTGTCATTTCTTGAAAGCCAAATATTTGTGATGACTGGCACCAAAGATGGAGGTCAACACATTTTGTTGGTAGGTCAGTGGAGCTGATGTGCAGTCAATTCCTCTGTAAAGAGTGTAAGAGGTTTGATATCCAAGGACAAGGAAATTACCAACATGTCTGGTGGCTTCTGTCCTTTATGTGTGAAGATATTACTGTGACAACACGGAACAAGCTCTGCAATCCAATGTGAAGCACACCCTCTAGCACAAACCCTCCAGGTTTTGCTCTCACTGAAAATTGTGTCAAACTGTTGTCATAATCTTCCCACCCTCCGCATGCACAAGTAGGCTAGTAATCAGAGGAAAAGCTCATTAGTGTAAAATCTAATGTGAAAAGGAACTCTTATGCAAAAATACAACCAAAATGCCTCTTTTTTCCCTGACAGGCATCACCTGAACTAAATAGTTTCTATCACTGACAAAATATTTTTCAACAATGATGGGATTTTTTTTGACAAATGAAAACACTGATGTCATCTTTATATAACCACATGTACTGTAGATCACCTGCAGTGGACCTCTGTCAAGTTGTTGGCAAGTGTGCATATTAATTAGCTATTGTCAAGTCTTGTCTTTGGTCCAATAAGCATAATGTAAAGCTGGGTTTAGCATTGAACGTGACTATATCACTACACGGTGTAGCTATGTCAGGCAATATGTCACAATAGCTGAGTGTCCAGAGTTTCTTTAGAAAACCCAATAATTGTGATGTGGTTTATGAATGAGGTGAAAAAGAGGGATTAATGGGATTGAGGACGAAGGACAAGCAAAACACTGATAATGTTTATCAGCCAGCTGCAGCTAATTTTGTGGGGCAAGCAAGTGGCAGCAATGAGGTCAAGAGGGATTAGCGGATTCATATTATAATTGTCTAATTCTGTAAAATGGTATCTTTCATATTTTCCTGTTCAAGCACAATGGTCCTGGTGTTTAGTGCTCTCTGATGTCACTGCAGGGGAAATGAATCATCTGCTGGGGCAGGATTTTTTTTTTTTGTACATACTTTCATGCCTTTGCAACGTTTTAATAATAGTAATAATATTAATAATATAGAAAAGCTAAGATGCTGATGTTAGAAGACATTAAAGCATGTGTAAGAGTTTCTGTCTTTTGTCTCTTTGACGTTAGCTCACTTTGAAAAGCTTTGCTGGCTTTAATTGCTGGCTTTAACTGGCTCACCTTCATTATTGAGACTTAACCTGGTGGTGTGAACATTAAAATGATATGAAGATGCTATATTACATCACCTCTATCCTCATATCATTTTACAAGAAAGAGGAGCATCTGTAGTTATACACAATTAAAAATCACAAGTTTCTGGATCTCTAAATACCTTAGTACTGCCCAAGTTTACCTGCTTGTGTTTGACATAGAGTTAAGTAACCACAGCAATCGTGTCTCTGTTCATCTTCTTTTCCTTGCTTGATCTGTAACTTTACTCTTTAAGTTCACTGTTATTGTGATGGAGTTGCTTTTGAAGTTGGTTGTTAAAGTTAAAAACAAAAAGGGCTGAATAATATATTGCTATTCCGATTATGGTGATGAATTTTCACAACCTGTCCATTAAAGTGATGAATGATGAAAGCCTTCAAAGATTCATTAAGAAGTGATTCATTAAATGGATTTTGCTATTAGGAACCAAGTAATCATGTAGCATTTCATTGCATCCCCAAACAAAAGCCAAATGTGCTTTTGGAATGCACAACCCTTATTCTTTGCAGTGTGAATTTGCCCCTTTGCTGCCTTCAACAGGACAGAAAAGAGTAAAAATTCATTTTTAGAATTTGCATCATGAGCATTTCTGAAACATTTAGTCAGCAAGAATTGCTTTTAAACTCCAGTCAAATACTTTTTCCGACAGAATGTGAAAAGTTTGAGCCACACTTTCAGTATACCAGTGAATATCCCAAACTACCATGAGTGATGATAACATGCATTTAGTGAAAGGCAAGGAATCACTTGAGCAACAAACACAAAGGACTGTTTACGAAGAAAACCCCTACAAACAGGAGAATATAAAAACTCCACCAAAAAGAATTGAAGATCATATCCTGAGTCATCTTGGTTTCTAGTGGCAATGCTCACCCCCTAAATTCACATGTTGCCCCACTTAGAAAACCTTTGTCTTAAGAAGAAAAATAGTATCAGTCATTTCAGGGCTCAGTATTTATGAAGGGTGGAAGAAGGGGTCAGTCAGGCGCCGTTACTAAGAGTCACAGTTGGTGTAAGGAAGGAGATTTGGTGAAAGGGGGTCAACAAAACATCAGACTTCAACTTTAAAATTGGACACAGCTGTTTGTTTCCTATTCATCAGCATTCAGGTTGAGGTGGTGGGTGAGCTTGTAGTGTGTCAGACTTTTCATGCCAGAGACCAAAGACGTGCTCAATATTCGTAATCCCAGGCTCTGTAATATCCGCTCTCTGTTGGAGATAGGATTCAAATTGTTATATAGCCTATTACCGTACAGGGATTATCTCCAAGCGCACGCAAGAGAAATAATAAAGTGACAGTTTGTTTAATTGCATTTTGTTTTCACTTCATTTTTCTGACCGCCGTCAGGTGCATTATGAATTGCACTGATTGGCTTAGTTGTTTTAGAAAACCCAGAAGACGCTGATCAGCACAACCAGGCCTTTTTACCCAAAAGTAACTGAAATGTGGGTGAAATTTTAAAGATCTTAATTGAAGATAACAGCAAAATTCAAAAGATTTGTGTCCACACAAGAAAAGGTTCGTCCAACTCAGGGTTTTCTGTGGGGTCAGCCCCACCCCTCCCATCTTTCCTTTAAGTAACCATTGTCAGCAATATCACAAAGGTAAATTTTCCAGAAAATACATCTGAATGGATTCTCTTATTGAAAAATTACACTTGTAAAGTATTTCTCAAGATATGTGAGAGTGAAAAAAATTCAACTTGTGATAAAGCAGTAGAGAGAGGGAGGGTTTCTTTTATGCAACTCAAAAGAGATTTACTACCTTTTATACATTTCATTGTGATCTGCTCATTTTTTTCACAGTGCTGCATATGTTGGGGGGGGGGTTGCACATCATGAATTAATGAATACATGTGGAGTCTTGAAAGAGTTATTGCATTAATAATTCTATATTAATGCATCACACAATTAGCAATACCTAATTCAAATATGGGTAGCACCAGCATGGAAATATGACACCTAACATATCACATGGGCCCATCTCTAATGAACACAAGCAATTTGAGAAGTATTAAGGACAAATCAATTCCTCATTAATTTCTCATTAAGTCATAACATGCTAAGTAGAAGATCATTTTCAGACTGGCACTTTGTGGTGATGCTTCAGAAAAGTTGCTTGATGTCACTCAATCTGAGGGAGATTGGCTCTGATGTCGCCTTAGGGTGCTGTGCAGAATCTACAGTTTAGTATGTCCCTGGAAAAAGCTTGAGGAAAGGCTTATTTAGGCGCCATGATACGGGGAGTGAAGTAGGAGGCAGAGGATAAAGAAGCTAATCTTGTCAGCCTAAAGCCTGCTCCTCTTTCTGAATAACACTGCAGTTTGGTATTCTTTGTCCCGGCATTTAAATGGAAATATTATGAGACTTGGGCCTGTTGAGGAACATTTCACAGCTGTCTCTGCCCTGAGAGAAAGCAGACAATTCAGCATTTAGGATTCTGCAAATGTGCTGCATGTGTTTATCTGTTCTAATGACCTTAAGAGTATGGATATTACCAGCATACTAATCACCTGTGTGTGCTGTGCTGCTGTTTTGCATTCAAATAGCCAGTCAGGCGCAACATACATGAAGGCAGTGTCACTTGCTTTTATTTCTTCCTCACTTTTTACCTTTTCTGTTAAAATGAAATGTACCATGGTATATCAAAAGAGAACATTGCATGGAAATGTCACAATGAATCAGGATGTCAAAACCTCCAATGAGTTAAACCTTTTGTATTCATGAGAGAAAGGGTACAATTGAATGATTGATTTGTGGAGATTAATTTGTCATGTGTGTTCCAGTCACATCTGGTGGATGACAAAAGTATAACTCATATACAGTGTAAGACAGCTCGGAAACCTAAAGGCTAGGTTGCTGCCACTTGGTTCATGCATTAACTTGAGAAACCGTAACCGTAAGTGTTATTTTAACACACTCGGGAAGTGTTACTTTATTCTTTTATGACTTTGATTGAAGCTACTTGTTGCCTTAAAACAACATTTAAACCCTAATTTGTACTTTTTTGTAAGTCAGAAACATTATTTCTATTAGCCTATTTCATAATTGAATTAAACTTATAAATGCCATTAATTGTGTTTCAATTTGTTCCTTTATTTAGTAAACAAAACCAATTATTTGCGAGAACATTTGCCTCTATGGTTTTAAAGAGAATTCAGCCATTCAGAAACATTTGCTACTTTACCTTGTTATGAATTTATGTATTTCCATATATTCTCCCTTTGCGTAGCATTGTGCAGAATCACCTTGGTTCAAGTGTAGCTACTCTAACTGATACTTTATTACAACAGCCATGAACAAAAGTGGCCAACCACACATAGACTAACCACAAATCCATAAAAAATCACTATAAAAGCTGTACCAGCAGAATATTTATTAACCTCAAAGGTGCATACAGTAGCCACTGGTATAATGGTTCATTTTAAAGACACTGCAACATACCTTTTTGCCCAGAATGTATTATTTATACATTTTAGCAGCACAATAAGCAGTTAGTAGATTTCGGGTTGCCAATCATTGGCATTCTTAAGTGGTCTGGCTGCTCATTGAGTGGGAGATACATGAGGGTGGGGTGCTCCATCACTCTTCTCCTCTTCCACTAAAAGGCTCTGACATATCTCCCTGGAGGCCTACAGCCAGCCTGGTGCTCTCTGTACACAACTTAATGGCTGCTGTCACTGCACAACTCATCCATGAGAGCCTGCTCAGCAGCATCCCAATTACCAGTTTTCGAAGAGAGTTTTGATATACATGTTTTGTTGTAGCTGTATTAGACAATGAATATCACTGTTATTTCAGTCACTGTGTTCAAGGCAAGAATCAAAAGAGTGCTAATGTTGTCTAACCTCTTATATCTTTATAAAAAAATCATCATGTACATTACCAATCTGGTCTTAAAAAAAAATATGGTGTGTTTATGTGTTTTCTAAGGAGCTTATTCATTTAAATTCAATGTCCTGAATTACATTATTGTTTGTAATACAAAGGAGACACTATCCTATTTTACTACACATACCCGATGAGGGTAAGAGGTAGTTGGTAGTGATAGTGTGGCAGATGGTGGACACATGCACAGAAATTTGACGCTGAAAATCTGCCTTTGTATTCTGAGCCCTGCTTGTAAATTAAAACTATAGGGGAAAAAAAAAAACTTCTTTAAAGGTCTCTAGGGATAAAAAACATAAATCACTTTGCTGGATCAAATCCCTTTGTTCATTTCAGCGATATATATATATATTTTTCCTGAGCTAAGACTCCTCAAAACTGTTCAAGTGTGTTTCCTTATGTACGTCAATCAATGAACATATGAAGGTTCCGAAGTGTCTTTCCAAAACTCATCATCATATAGCTCATCTATTCAAGTAACAGATAACAATCAATATTAATGGTTATTTTTAGGTGCTGACCTCTAGTGGCAGTAGTAATTATGATTACATTAAAGGACATAGTGAAGTGCAGTAGTATGAGGAATAAGAGGGATGGGTCAAACAACAATTTATTCCTGATGTTTTATCCCCTCATTTGCTGCTATCTTTTTGCTGTCAGATGTTAAATAAAGCATGAAATGTATTTGTTGTTATACATTAGTAGTATATCAGCGTAATCTCTGGGACACTGTGTCGACATCAAAACATTTGTGAATTCTGCGTTTGTTGTTTTGTTGTATGTAGCCTCTTAACTGGGCAGAAATTCAGCCTCTGTGACCAAATGAAGACACTCCAAGTCACTGCTCGGTCTGAATTCAGAGGAGTCTGCTGCCAAACTATTTGTGTGCTGTACCTTCAAATAGCTGTCTTGGGGACTGCTCTGCACTGAATCAATATCCAGTTAATTTCAGGCTACACTCTGATCCTCTAGCAGCAGCTAATACATACAGGCCTCCTCTCTGGAGGAAAACTGTGGATGAGCAGAACACCTGCTGAGGCTCTGGGAACAGATCAGGACACTGGACAAACCTGATGGTGCCTTGTACATCAATGAGCAGGGTGCAGTTTACTTTTTATTATTATGATGCTATATATTTGCCAAATAATTGATTGTTTAACATAAAACATACTTGAATAGTCTCATTGTGGAGCAAATTACTGTACTGTTCTTTTGCATGTTTTGCAGTGTAATCTTGTGAAGTGAGATGTGATCTAGACATACTGTACAGCCAAAAAGATAGAGTCATTCTCATGTGTGAGTGGTCATGCAGTGTCCTTCTGTAAAGTACAATAGGATAGAGAAGAAAGACAAGATGTTTTATATTCAGTCCAATGTATGTGCAACATTTTTTCATTATTTCAATCAGTGCAGCAATCTTTATTCTGTTCATTTTGAATTGAAAAGATCCAACTTCTTTCAAAGGACTCGCCTGAAAGAAAGCACTCAAGCAATTAAGTTTGCCTCACCATAATTAATCAGCGAAATCCATTATTTCTGTCTTCATTGTGTGATTCACAGCAGCAATGTAATAATTGCTTTCCATAAGCTGCAGGAACATAGGTGCTGCTGAAGGTCTTATGATAAAAGGCAACAACTCAGCCCACAAATTGAGCTTGACTGTTGTTGCAGACACATCTACTGTTTTGAAGTAGTGTGCATTTGAGTTTAGTCAATCAGGCATATTTGAGATGTTGTCGTTTCTATGTAGCTTTGTTGCAAAGAGATTCAACATCTTTTCTCTTTTCAGATGCAGCAGTTAGGTGCATTTGTTTACAAAATGGCACTGCGACAAATTTCATCCAATGTTTGTTTGTCTCATTAGAACAATTAGGGTTGTTGTTTGACTGAATGTGAGCAAAAACAGTTAAACAGCTGAATGCGATGCTGAAAATAATGATGCTCAGCTCACTTTGAAAGAATATTATGTAGCATTTCACTTCTTGTTTTTGTTTCATTCATCATTCACTAGGAAAAAAGAAAATTTAATTTATAGTGGTTAACCATGAAAGAGTCTTATAGAAGTATATGCATGGTCTTGGAAATATTAGGCCTACTGTAAATACACATGGGTACAGAGACACACAGGTATAGTGATAGAGAAATGCCAAACAGAAACTAGCATATTTTTGTTAGTGCTAATTGATTAAATGTAGGTAAATTCATAAGTCTGCTATTTCACCAATTTGACTTCTGAGCTTAAAAACAAAGCTGTTGTGTATATTCTTACAGTGTAACAAGGATAACAAATAATGCAGATATTAGATATCATTTAATATAAGTGGATTTCTATTAAAATAGTAATAAAAAAACCTACACCATCAGAATAACTCTCTGTTAGACGGACATTTTTGTGTTGATTGATAATCCTTGAACTAAACGCATGGTGCGACAGAGGCTAATGGGGTGAGGCGAGAAAAAAGCAAAATGGGGAGAAGGAGCAATAGAAAATGATGAATCTCGCCCAGCTGTTTGCCAAGGCAGGAGGTTTCTGGAAGTATTGCTGATATGAAGTTGGCTTGGATGTCATCCAGTAGAGCTGAGTGTTATTTATGACAACAGCAGGAATCACTCGCTCATCATGAGGCGGAGACGAGTCTTCACGAGGAAACAGCAGAATTAACCGAAGGCAAAGAGTTCAGGGAATTTAGGTGGTTGCAGCCAACTCCATTAATTACTTGTATTGTCAAACACCATATCCACTTTAGCAGTGTCTGGTAATGTCAAACTCATTGTTTAAGTGAGTGAATGTCTGCATGCAATGCAGGTGTGAGTTTATAAGAAATAAGCTGTGCAAAAAGTACACTTGCAATGTTTAACTTAAAAAAATATATATTAATGTTGCTTGGCTTGTCCACTGCATTTGATATATTGTCACCTATGCACTCAAGTGTGAAAAATGTTTCACAGTTGGAAAAACTCTTTATTGTTTCACTGTGGTGAGGCAAAAAAAAACTATAACTATGAATAAAGCTATTTATATAAGACTAAATAATACTTTGTTGCCATTAATTAATATACTGATTATGTTTATAGAGTGTTCTTCATCCCCAATACCATGATATGACTTTTAAACAAGTTTAATGGCAAGATCTTTTACTTTAAAAAATATTAATTTATATTACAAAATGTAATTTTTACACATTTAAAAAAATAAAAACATAAATAAAGCCCATACAATAAAGCCCAGTGAGCATTAACATTAGTGCATTATGAAAGACAGAAGAGCTAATGTGTACTTACACCTACATACTTACTCCAACCCATGCACTCAGTTGCTTGTTTATTAGGTACATCAAGCTTAAATTAATGGAGGCTATACAGCAGTCCTTTGATGTGGACCATTGAATTCTATTGCATTATATAGAAAGGTCCTTCTATTATTTAGCTTACCCACACTGATGTAAGTGGAATCGACAAGATGATATAGAAGCCTGTCAATATAACACAATGCATTTTAACAGCACCATTAATTTATCCACAGCCATAATACTGATGCCCATTTAGGGCACATTAATATCACTCAAAAAATATGCCCGTTACACTGTTAGACAACATGTGTTACCAGAATCTATACAAAAATCAAACCAAAATAAGCCAATGCTTTTGTGGCTTTTTATGTAGCCACTTTGTCAAGCTGTCTCTTAAGAGTAAAAGTAGAAATTGTCCTAAAAATATTAAGCTGGCTCTCTGCCACCTTGTCAAATAAAATTAATGCCTTAGTTTACAGTCAGTCAGGGCGTCAGATATAAGGGAGGAAGGTGCAGCACATACTTTCCAATAAATATTATTCTCTGCCTTTCCCTCTCCTTCCCTTTCCCTTCATCATCTTCTATATTGTGCTGTTGAATTTAATGTTAATGTTGTTTGGGTTTATTACTCATTTATTTGGAGACACATACAGTCAGAAAGTACTCTAATGAAACATTCAGCAGCTTTCAAAGATTAGCACCTTTAAACACAGTGATAATACAGTGAAAGCACATAGACACACAGTCAAACCACTTTTGCATAATTAAGGATGTCATATGCAGTCGCTTGCACTTAAGGTCTGTGTTAAGCAACGGGCCTATAATATCTAAATGAAACCACCCAAGTTATTTCTGTAGTAAAATTAACAAAATGCAGGATATACTTATACCCAAACTCATAAAGAGCACATTTTTGTAAAGACTTTCAGGCTCTGATGAAATTTTGACTCTACTGTTGTCACAGGGTACACTTGCAGAGCTTGAAGTGAAAAGCCCAACACCAAAATTTGGCAGAATTAAAAAAAATATATATATTTTTCCTTTGCAGGTGGCATAGATGAGAGGATAACATATCACCTGATTAGACTTTAAAAATGAGCAGTTTTAAGAGAACTGACAGCAGATCACTATTAGAGTAGCTAGCCAGACATGCTAACAGATCCTTCTTGCTTTACTCACAAAGAAACTGCAGTCAATGACTGACATTTTTAATCTTCACACCATAAGCAAGTTCTATGAAAAGGAACCTTGTATAATTAGAAGGACAACATTGCATTTCAACAGCAATGGAAATACCAGAAGAGATGGCTCCAAATACCAGAAGTAATAGCTCCAACTGACTTAAAGCAGTAAATAGCACATAGTACAACTGCATTACAGTAACTTTTTCCTATTTGCAGTACAGTTTGCTCATGCGTGTCCTCACACAAAGTGATCTTGATGGTGTTCACTAATAACTGTGCTGACATACGAAACACTGAGCAGCAAGGAAACGGAATTAACTGTATTTAATGCTGCTTCCTATTGATGGTCTGTTCGTTTAATACCCTATTACACAATTCTGAATGATACAAATACATTCAGGATTTTTTTTCCAGCAAGCTTTGTCTGATTTTGAACCATTGTATTTTTATTAAGTCACGCTGTCTCATGGTATTAATGGCGATAATTGGCTTGGTAGTGACAGGACACATTTAATCCACCTCCTCAGTTTTACAGCATGTTTATATTTCTATTGCTGCGGACCAATGAAATGTATTTTCTGCTTAGAAATAGAAAAAGAAATTCATGTAGCTCTTTTTCAATTCATTGATGCATTATTAAGTAGAACGGCCTTTTGGAATTTCAGTTACATATAACACTGATATGTTTTTTTTTCTTGCAATGCTTTAAAACTTTTATCTGTCCTTTTTAGGTTATTTTAATTGCTTACAGCAGCAACCCCAGCATTAACAGCCACAGCATAATCTTGTCCTTAAGCTTAGCTTCTTCAGCAGAAGTTAACTAATGCAGATTCCCTGAAAGCTAAACTTCACCATTGACCCATAATAATACTGTTTTAATAAGAATTCCCTGAGAGCAGGCAGTTTATTATGCTCCTTGTTATACTTTTGCAATTACATCTCCAAGCAGACAATCACGCCTTTTCTTCTTGTACGTATGTAGCTGCAAACAAGTATAACTCAATTACCTGACATGTGAGCTTTGCTGCGAAAGGTTGGTATATTCAAACAGCATAGCAGGCTGTGTAACCCCTGTGGCTGTATTTTGAGACCTTTTCCTTTTAAGTCAAATTTGGAGGTCTTTTGCCACAAATTTGGTGCTGCTGCTTCAGTAGATTTATTGCTTTGTAGTTGAAGTGGATAGATTTTTGTGCCCGAACAGACTTTACAATTGACATGACTGCTCTTATCTTTTGTTTCACAAATCAGAGATGATTTGCAGAAGCAACAAGAAGATATACACAGTGCTTACAGTTATAAATCTTTAATGTAAACGAGGTGCTCTTGAAGTCAGACTGGTCAGCTAAAGACAAATAGAGCAGCACCTTGCCTTACTTCAGGCACACTAGCGTCAAGCAAAGCCTGAGGTTAAAAAAAAAAAGGCTTATCATGGCATATCAAAGAAAAATCCTAAAAAGAAAACACTGACCTGTTTTGACCCACACTGGGTTGTCACGCCCAAAGAGTCAATTTTATATATGTTTGTGATCCACTACTTTGATATGCCCGAACTCATAAATGCTTTTTAAAAACATTCTCAGCTTGGTGCTAGTGAGCCTGAAGTAAGCCCACGGGCTTCCCTTTTGTCAAAGAAAACTTGAATGAAAAAGATCAGCATTAAAAGAGAGGATGTTTTCTGTTTCTGATCAAGAAGTTTATAAATTTAGCTCCTCTCTGATATTCATTAATTAAAAATCCAAGTGGTTTGCTTTAGTATTAAGTGACATGTGAGGCTTCAGTATATTTCCATTGCATGTTACTGAGGTTATTCTGTTATAAAACAGCTCAAGTGTCTTTAAGAGCTCAAAATGATGCATTTGAAGTTCAAGGCAGGGTTCTTGGCTCCCCTGTTGCATCTGTAAAGGTCAGGAAAATCTCTGCAGTTCTGGGGCTGATCTAATGCATGACTCTTTTTTTTTTTTTATTCTAAGCTTCACACGGTAAGAAAGGCCAACCTTGTCACTGGAAAGGGAGATACAAAAACAAACCCAACCCTTTCAGGTAAGACTACATAAAGAAGTGAGGATGGGCAAGTATTGAACTTTTACTGCCTCCACTGAAGAGGAGATGATACAGTCTTTGGTTTCTATGTCTTCATGTGTTAATCGTGGGTTTATACTCACAGTGACATTTCTGTCATGGTTACAGCTTCTCCTTTCACTTTGGATTAGCATGTAGGTTTTAGGCACGTTATAGGCATATGCGAACCACTTATAGATGGTTTGCTTAGATTAGACTTTGTCATTATTTATTCTTAGACTTTTATTATCTGCCTTCTGATTATTCACAAGGTACCTGACTTTTAAAAAAATGCAGACTCTGACTGATTTTTGACCAAACACATCCCACAGAGTCCATATTGTATGACCCAGCCTGGCTGTTGTTAAAAGTTTTTTTTAGAAGTGAAAAAGCAGATTTAGTGAGAAGATAAGAACACCAAAAACAAGAGACTTTCAGCGCTGTGGGCCCTGTCACTTTTTTTGGAAAAAAAATACCTAAAAGGGAAGAATTATGAGTTATATGTGTAGCAGTAAAATGTTTTACATATTTATGTGTTGTTTCAGGTGAAGGCCAAGACAAGGTTAAGAGGCACAGAGAGAGCGTTATTTATTTCTTGGAATAGTGAGCCTAAGAGACAGCAGAGTCTTAAAGGTTGAGAAGTCAAACCTGACAGAGAAGATGAGAATTCTTTGGAGGATGCTCCAAAATTTTTTTCCTAGAATGGTTAGGGGCAGGGTGACAGTTCCTAAAAGAGTGAAAGGAAAAGGCTGTGAAGTCTGACTAAAAGAATGAAAGATGAGGTAAAGCTATGAAAAAAAAGAAAAGGAAGTCATACTTGTCATGACGGTGACAGCTGTAACATTCCACAGCTGTCATCATTAGTATTTCATTGACTGGTGTAAAAAGCTTTTTAAAGAAAAAGCAAAACAAAACTCAAGCATGCTGCATATTTTAAAAAAGATTTGCCAATAATGGTGTACTACTGACTCAGCCTGCCAGTTTAAACACAGACTGACCAGCTACGTTAACTTTTAAGGGACAAAACTCAAGCTTTTAATCTCATATAGGTCTAAAAGCACAGCCAGAACCAGGTGGAAGCTTTACATACAAGCAGCAGACATCGCATAGAGGTGCTATAAATATGTCATGCAGCGTTTAAAATACCAGCCTGACGAGCAGCAACTGATCTAGCACTTTATTAGCACTGCGTCAGAAATGACATACTTAGTTCATTTATGTACATTAAGAAATTGACTTTATTAATGAAGTCAAGTCCAGGGTTTTGAAACTTTTGAGTTTAGATTCATGCGTGAAAGCAGTTGATTTTAAGATCTCACTTTTGTCCTGTGTGCAATTTCCATTCATTTTAGCCAAACATTTCATTTTAATGATTTTCTTGTGGCAATGGTTTATTAGCAGAATCATCCCAATGTGCGTTTTACTTAAAAGTATCTTATATACCACCTGCACTGTGCATGCAGTAGCCATGATGGCAACTCAAAACTCAAAAAGCCTCACTGACCTGTAATGTTTTTGTAATTACTAGGCCTGATGCACATGCTCTTTAAGAGCGTGACTCAATTTTTTGCAGTGGTTTAGTAAGTTAATAAGCATATTGTCCCTGCACCACTTTTAACCACTGAAAGAACTGGCTGCCATCTGTGTTAACCAAATGTTGATTTTCGCACAAGTTGATTTCAGATACAAGCGGGAAAAAAAGAAGCAGCATCACAAATTTTTAAGGAAATGCAGGTGAAAGATAGGCTTATTGTGTTTGTTGCCTCTATTATGAAGAAAAGACAGTAAGAGTGACAGAGAAAACTGAGTAATAAGAAGGTCTTGATTTGGTTCAGTCTGAACACCCAGGAGATTTGACCAGGGTGGATTGGGAGTTGTGGCATTCTGGGAGACACATCAAATGCCAAAGCATCAACAGAGCCTGACACAGTCTTTCTGTCTAACGAAGAAACTCACACAGACCAACTGCATTAATGTTGGGAGAGTATTAAAAGGACATGATTCCCCAAGCAAGATATTACCAGAGGTTGCCTCACACCTTTCCAAACTGTATCCTCACACTAGAGCTCTGTTTGAAGATACAGTCTGTGTTTTTGCCCACCCTGTGGCTCCCTCTCAGAGAAGTTTCACCATCCTAAGGCACCTTCGAACCTGGTTATGCAGAGGATCCCAAAAGACACTTCTGCACCTGAGTCATTCATTTGTATGGAGATAGAGTTTACCCAGTTATCACTTCATTCCAAGATTATAACTTTGATTAGTGTCACCCCCGAGCGTGCCTTTAGTAAGTGGGGTCTGGTGGACATGGAGTCATCATATTCATCACCTCAAGTGTTAAAGTGATGAATATTAATTAGATCTTGCTTTTCATTTCCTCTTGCAACTCCAGGAGAGTGAGATATGCACAACAAATGTAGCTTAAAGAATCGTCCCTTAATTCTGGATCTCAATAAAGCAGTGCAGTGTAAAGATTTGGCACCTAGGACCATATCTCAACCTGACACATTTCCTTTCATCCATTATTAAAACACATGAATAAAAGTACGGACAGAAAATCATTTAATAATGAATAACTGCAGTTAAACTCTTGTCAAAGTTATTTATAGTTACACTGCATAAGAATACATCCTAACTTAGTCAATAAAACAGACCAGTGCAGCTTTTATAGGCTTCAGGTCAACAGGAATAAATGGTTCCATTCATGTTTATGTTCTTGGTAAATATAAATTGCTGTAGCTGAAATACTCATTATGTAAAATGGTATGAGAGGGACAAAACACAACAGATGAAGTACTTTATTTGTGCCCCCCCCAAAAAAAGCTTAAGTGTCATGTGTCAAATCAACATTTTTAATTATCAACATAGTAATTATGGTTGATGACTTTCATAAAAA
>JAPZDZ010000001.1:10583361-10598141 GCA_029783805.1 Acanthurus tennentii | reverse complement strand
CAGACGTTTGCACCGAGTTTACATATCAAGTGCTGAAACATGAACTTAGTTTATTTCACAATCTTGGATTGTCTGGTTTGGATTATGAATTCAATTCTGTTTGATAATTTAATGTATTCTGAGACAGATTCTTGGACTTTTGATGTGCAGCTGTTTTGTTTTATTTAATCTTTTTTATTGGAGTGAAAATCATAGTTTTCCAACATTTGAACAAAGTTGTTGTTGGCCTCTCCACATCTGGAGCACTGGATGGGCTCCTTTTACAACAACTGGAGCTCAAATCATGTCAGACAACACTTTTATAAATGATTTAGAAATACTTGAAAAATACTTCTATTTGATTAAGTAAGAGTTTTCCTTACTTATTGTTCTATCTCATGTAACATCCACAGTCTACTTGGAACATTAAAGGCAAATACAGAGCTCTTTGGGCCCCTTTGTAAATCAGGACATATTTTTGGAGCTGTGATCCTAATTGCAAACCATGTACAGTCTGCACACTTTGTGTAATTGGATTTGTTGTCTCCAAATAACCTTTGCATAAATACAACAGAAGTTAGATATAGGCCTCAGGAGATAGGATAGTAGAAAGCACTCAATTATGCCTAATTAGCTATGCTAATGCAAACGTGTGGTAAGCAGCAAGAGCAGTGTTAGCACTCATCCCTTCATCATTTGCTATGTCATGCTACTGCTGTGCCTCTAGATATAAAACACACAGGTTTAGGACTTCTGCAGAGGTGGCTACCTCTGGTTGTAAGCTTCCATTTGCATAAGCTAATTATTTTGACAGCTCTCCGCCACTGACGAGCTGAGCCGCATCATTTAAGAGGTGACAAACACAGATATGTTTATACAGATGGCAGTTTTTGCATAGGAAAATACAGTAAGCTAATTATTGGATGCATTCTTTAACGATGATTAAACATTAAATCTAAATAAATTTAATTATATTTCGGAAGCTAAAAATACATATTTCTGTTTGTGTGTGTGTGTTTGTTGGGGGGGGGATTCAGATTAGAAGTCTCTTCCTTTGCATTTTTTGTAAGACACTTTTGAATAAGCACATTTACACAGCTGCTATCTCAAGTCTGCAGGCCATCCATTATTGAAATATTACAGCTGTATTTGAAAGAGTCTCATGGGCTCCAGAGTCATGAAACTTATTTAGAACATAAAGAACCTGGTAAACCATCGGGGCAAAGGACCTGACTTGGTGTTTGAAAGATTAAACTAGACTGTGTCATTTCTTTGTGGCTTTTGCTATTTTTCAATCTAAACCTGCGAGATATTCTTTCTATGCCTGTCCTTTTGATGTACAGCGCCTCAGTATTTTTATTTATTTAATTTTAATGACGGAGCAGCTCGGCTGATAATAAGCCGTCGAGAATGTTGTGCTGGTGAAAAGCAGAAACATTTGATGAACAGTCTTTTGCTTCTTTTGAGACTCAAGATTTACACGTGTGGCTTCACCATTAGGAGATGTCATGCATGCCCAGCGGTATACCATTTCTGTCACACTGTGCTCAGCAAATTATCACCATGCTGAGGTTTGTTTTTTCTGGGTTTAAATAACTGGCGCTAATGCAGACATAATTTCATTGACACTTAGCTGACTCGCACAGAGGTCAACCATACTACCCAGTTTATTGATTAATGAGCGCTACTTTCTCTTTTTGCCTAAGGACTCTTGAATGCCTCAGCTGGCTTGCAATACAGGAGTGGTGGGAGGTAAAGGCCAGTAGGAGAAATCTAACCGGCTTCAGACTAGTTTTCATACAGTGAGAGGTCTTTTCTGAGGAAGTAGTATTCCTTGCAAAGAGCCTGTGGGTAGGATGGAGTTGTGGTGCTGAACAGTATATGAATCTGGAAAAAAAAAAAAAAAAGTCTCAAACCGGCAGGAGGACAGCTTCATTAAACTCCACCAGGTTCAGCTTGTGATTCCTCCGTCGGAGTCGTCAATGTACCATCCACTGCCTGGTGTGTCGCGCAGCACTCAGCCAACAATACAGCCTTGCCTGTGACGATCACCCCTGTGTGCACATGTCAGACGTTGGTTATAGTGTCACACACACAATGCTGCCTGATTGTCAGCCCTTTGTTCATAAAGACAACGAGTTCAGTCAGACCCTGCCAGGGAGCTTTTACTATGAGGCTTTGCTGTTAATATCAACATCTACTTGCACAGAGCAGTCGGTATTCTCATTGGTGGACTTTGCTCTTTCCTGCAGCTTTGAAACAAAATTGCTTGATGTGCTGCAGTTTCTATGAATGCAGTGCCAAAGTCTTACATTTCCTTTCTCAAGAATAACAATTACCTTTGGGGTTCATCCGTAACAATTTGAAAGAGCATTGCTTGATTTTTCTCTTAACAGAACAGTTATTAGCAGTAACAAAATCCTGCCTAATTTTTCCTCATGTGAATTCCTGATGCTACTTCTCCCTGTTTATGGCTGTGATCTGCACTTGGCTTTTTGCAGGTTGTGAGATGCATGCTGTTCCCCAATTCCCTTAAACCCAACCAACATATCAGAGATTGCTGCTGTTTGTACTTAAATAGATGTTAGACCCTTCCTTTAGCATACAGCCCAATTAATACTGTCAACACTTGAGCTTGTTGACACCGACATCACTGCACCTCCTAAAATAAACCATCTAACAACAGGAATTAACATGGAAATGTAAGACTCTCATGAGGCTGCCTCAGATGTACTATACAGGAACTTAAGACAGTAAAAACTTGTTTCCATGCTATTTTTAAAGTAGATTCAAGTCCACGTTTTCCCATATTAGATACATGTTTAAGGAGTTCAGGATTAGTTAGTTGGAATTGCATATGATTCAAGTAGATGATACAATTTATTCATAATTAGAGGTATAAGCACAGTTTATTATTGTCATGTTCCCTTGTGATTCCACTGCATAAATTAGCATTTCAGGTTTAAAGCTTTTAACTGTACAAACTGTCTGCCTAATCATTTCTGTCAGGAACTTTTAATGGCACAATATAAAACAGAAAACGTATTGACATGATGGTAAACAACAGTATGGAATCAACAGCCTGTTCGTTTGCACTGATGTATATTTAAGTTACTGTACGTGTATGACATGCATGCAAAATAAATCAGAGGGTAATTTTCGAGGTGTTCGCATGTAGCCAGATGTCTAATCACTAAATAATGGAATGACATGAGACCTTTAGTGAAGTGTGGGAATACCACTCTAAAAGCTCCAGCCCAGCCAATGTCCATATAAAAATTTTGCAGGATTTTTTTTTCAAAGCCCATTAAGATGCTCTTGGCTCTGCCAAATTGGAAATAAGTCTCTTGCCAGCCTGTATACATCTTCAGAGAGAACGGTTAATGAGATGTGAGGGAGATTAGGCTGTGTGTGTGCGCATGTGTGTGTGCATGTGTGTGTGCGCACGCAGCAGTTTCGCCTCACTCTCTCAGTCTTTTTTTTCCCTCTTCATCTCTTTTGTGGAAGACAAAAGTGACAAAAGCGTTTTGTTTTCATTGTTGTGTACATGACACATTCACATGAGTTCGCTTGTTAATCCTGCAGCTTTTGCTTTTCTACTTGGTGTCAGATTTGGGGAATCAGGATATTTGACAGTTGCCCTGAACTGAAGTATCTGCAAACTCTCTGCAGGCGTTCATGCCTGAAATGCATATGGTCTACAAACTTCCCGGGAGCCTTCCTGAGCACTATGGTGTTTTCTGAGCAGTGTGAAAAGCCTCCGGCTATCATAGGAAACTCTGGTAGCACTTTTTTTTCCAGTTTTCAATCAACTGCTGGCCCAAATCAGTAATGGAGGGTGGGATTAAGGATCTGTACCCTCTAAAGCTTTGAGTCAAACTAGAAAATAACAGCAGAAACCTTTAAGGATGGATGCCATTGTATGTTTAGGGATTAAAAGAGAGATTACAGAAAATAAGCAAGAAAAAAAATTTACTCAGTCAAAGAAGCTCTTCAAACCTGTATGCTCTCTTTTGCTGACATTTGTGCTGGAATCCTGATTTAAGTCATAACTCAGGTGAAGTGAGACAAGCAAAACTAAGTAGTGATAAGAGTAACCAAGGTAGACAAAGAGGAAGTCAGCAAGATGTAGTCGTCTCAATTTGAGGGATTAGTGACCCTGTCGCTAATTGCTTCCCTTTATACTTGTTTCTACAAAAAGAGCGGAAGCACAAAACTCAGCTTCTCTCTTGAATATGTTAATGAAAGAAAAACTGCCGCAGGAGGTGACAGAAGGAGGAGACACATGTGATGTTCCTCCATCGGGGACAAGCATCCCCTCCTAGGATTTCTCTGTCAGCGAGTGAGGGTGGTGCAGGCATGAGGGTGCTGGGGTCACATGATCACATCACTGTTGACATGGGGGAATAATGGGTTGTTATATGTGATTACAAGGCAGTCTTCCTACTGATGTCTTTGTGAGAGAGACCCCAAGGATTGACCTTAAGCCATTTAAAGCGTTCAGTTTACTACACAGCACGCTAATCACTTCTGCTTTTTTCACCCTCTAACCAAGTGGGTGTTTGTGGTTTTCCAACCATTATTTATTATATATGTTTGAAAACCAAGGCCTTCTGTTGTGTTTATTGCTATGGTATTTTCTTGTTGCCCACAGAGCTTTTTTGCCCCTGGAGGGTAGTCTCTGAATAGAAGTCCCAAGCTTGACACCAATAATAAGGCTCAGAGAGATGCGAGCTTTGGGAAAGCCCATGCCATATCGAGGTGTCAAGGATGCAAATACGTTTCACACTGGGGACTTTTTATTTTTGTTGTTCAGACACAGACAAGTACACATGGCTGAGGTGATCTGCTAAATAAGCCGCCCCTTGGAGACTTGGAAGTAAACAAGCATTCAGCGCACGTAAACATGGTGTGCCAAAATTGTCATGGAAACATCAGATGCTGTCAACTTATACGGACATAAATGGTGACATTGGTATTACAGATTTGACAGTGACGTTGTAGCTGTGTGGAAAAAAAATGCAAACAGTTTCTATCCCTGAAAGATCTCTGTGACGGTTTCACTGGAGTGAAAATGTGGGCTGTTTTTGATGTTTGAAATCAATAGTGAAGATGCTTCAACATGCAGTCATTTTTTAGGGAAAATTGAAACCTCAGACAGTTTATCAATGACGAACTCTAAGGCCTGTGAACATCATAATACTAATAATCCGAAATTCTTGAGACAGACAATAAAATAAGTCTTTTCTCTCTCTTACCAGTTTAGAAAAAAAACCAAGGATGGGAATATGAGGTAAACTACCATGTGAGGTCATGTTTATGTATCTTGAGGAATAAGGCTGGTGTTATTCTGTAATGTTGTTACTTTCAACAAATGCCATGCAAAAACCAAACCCAACTGTGTGTTAGTTTGTCTCTCAGTTCTTTCTGAGTTATCCAGCATGTCTGTGGCTCCCAGCCACAAGCTCATTCATTCTTACTGAAATCATCAATCATTTAAAACAGGTCACATCTTTACATTTTCTTGTAAAAAGATCCCTTAAAACAGCTTAGCGCTGTGTTTTTGCAAACTGTGTTTTGGTGGATAATGCCCTTCTGCATTCTTGCATCTTCAGGGCTGTTTGTAATTGAAGGAAAGGTGTGGCCTGCTGATGGCTTTTTAAAGGTTTTGGACAACGAAGGAGCTTTATGGCACACAGGAAAAAAACCCTACCAGGGTTTTATTGGACAGAAAGTACCTATTTGGAGCGTCAGTTTATTGTTGGTTGTTGTCTTTTAATTGGATTTGTTTGTTAATATTATCCTTTCATCCTCATCCTTCTGGTTAAGCTAATCAATCATTTAATTATACTCTAAACTGAGAGTAAAATTAAGGTTCAGATCTGTACTTTTTATTGTAATACACCTATTTTTTTTTTTTTTTTACAGATAAAATCAATTAATTCAGTCCTTCAGACCAAACACAAATGTGTGACATCACCCTCATTCTACAAGGTGCAAAAGTAATGTCATATTCCCTCTGATATTGGCAGCTCCCACACAGAAAGTAAAATCAGCTTTTGGCTAAATGGAGAGTGAATTTTATTCTTGACTGCCAGGGAAGGTAGAAACCTGACTACTTCATGGTGCAAATATGGGAAACAGGATTATTATTTACTCAAGTCATGCACCAATCCTGCTTTTTTCAGAGCTGAAAAGAGGGTCTGAATTGTAATACAGTGTGAATGTATCATGATCAATGGCAAGATCGAGACATTTTTGGTTCTGATGCTGCGTGGAAGCTTTTGTGCTATCTTTTGCCCTACAAAAGCGAAGGTTCAGTTCAGGAGATTCAGTGATAAAGAAAAGAAAGGCTGTGAGCTCTCAATAAGCTGCCAGTGCAAAACTGTGTGTTGCCACTTCTCTGATATCTACCAAATGGGCTGTAAATCATATGAACCTGATCACCATAATATTTGAAAATTGGACGGCAAGAAAAAGCTGTACTTCCCTGCAGTATTCTGAGGCAGCACATTTTACTAAATGATGTAATCAGTAAACTAGTGTTGAGCTTCAGTAATTCCATGTCAGCAGCATCGCAGTGGGCTTAACAAGAGGTCCATCTGCATGACTGCATCTCTCAGCTCAATAGTTGATAATGAATCACTACAACAAGTGACAAAATGAAAGAAAAACAACAGTGCCAACCTTGCAATGCCGGTAAAAGTACCAAAAAATTGTTGTAAACTCTGTTTTCAAAGAGCATTAGTAGTCCGCCAGCACAAACCATGCAAGAAAAACATGTTTTTCAGCCATAAACTAGGAAATTTATACTGATTACAGGAGTTCATGACCCAGTTTAGTATGATCCCATTTGTGGCTTTGAGGTGGAGGGACTAATTGGAGATCTTTATTATATTTATGTTAATGGAAAAATACAGAGGACCGATCTTAACCTTAGGTCACACTTCCAGGCTTTCATTTAAACATTAAGTAACAGGCATTGCTGGGAAATGCCTTAGGGGATGTGAGGACACTCCTGCATGTGTCAGAGGTCTGTCCCATGTTCCTTTGCCCTGAGCTGCTTCATTTCTTTTTTTTTTTTTTTGCTTCGGTTAAGGCACTATATTCTTTTTTTATTCCGTTATCTGTGAGAGCCAAAGTTATACTGATGTTAATGGGTTTTTTTTTATGATTGGTTCTTGCAAAAAATGGTGAAACGTATATTAAAACTTTGATGACACAATAAGGAAGGGAAGAGGGCCAAATAAGCTTTTTGCAGTTGAGATATTAAACGCTAATAAAAATGCTCCTAGCTATTGATAAAAATTCAGTTTCCTCGAAAACTGTGCACAATTTCATTACAGTGGGTTATAGCACTGCGGCTCTGAATAAGTGGATGTATCTTGCATGTGTGATGCCACAGCATATTGTATTTTTTGATAAAATTGGCTTGTAATGAAGCATGGTGGATGTACGACCTGCAAAGTGCTGCGGAATGACATCAGAATTCATCTGGATCTAAAGAAGTACAGCGGGGGTGAACCAACAGATCATTTAAATCACCTTTCCTTGTAGCTGATGAGAGCGTAGAGCAGTCTTGCACGAAAAGACATCTAGGCTCACTGAGCTCACACCACTGACTTGAATGGGGCCGCACGGTGCATCTCCAGGGAGCCTTGCCTTCATGACAGATGTGACAAGCTCATATAACCTTAATGTCACAAGAGGACCAGTTAAAAGTCCTCTCGTTCTGAGAATGATGATGAGGCTTGAGAAAGAATATCTCCAGCCTTCATAGTTTCAGTTTCATTAATTCAAGGCCTGTTTAAGAGGAGGTGCAATCATTTTGCAAAGGCTCGTTGAGAGCGACGGGCTGACGAGCTTGTGTCCAGTGTTTGTATCTTTTGGACCCTTGAATCTCCTCGTGTGTCAAATTTAACATCTGCCATTGTAACGCTTCTTGGCATATCCTTGTTCTTTAGCTCCTGGAGGGTGCTTGAATCTGAAAAGAAGCCAGCCTCATCTCTTGTTCCCAGAACCCCGCTGTTTCCTGTCCCCGGTGTAAGCTGCCGGTAAATGAGTGGGATGGTCATCTTACGCCCTGGGGCTCTACCTCGGGCTCTTTAGACCACCAGCTGTTGTGTTTAGGACTGAGTTATGCATCAGTTAGCATGATGAATCCAGAGCCCGAGTGCAATGCTTTAACCTCGCCGTCTGTCTCCTCCTCCTCTCCTCTCTTAGCCGCTGATATTAAGAAAGACTGATGAACTGCACTGAGAATTGAGACAAAGAGCAGCGGTGCATGAGTTTTTTCCCAACATTTTAAAGGAAAGATTAAGCTAAATTTTGAGTTAATCCTTTTAGTGACGCCAGTGGTAAAAGGCCATTAAAAACTTGATTGATCAAAACTATAAACCCACACCATCATGAAAACTGTGAACCTTTGGACGTTACTTTCCTCCTTGCAGGTGTTTGAGGCAGCTGGACTTACACCCAAATTCAGAATGTTAATGGTTGTGAGTAGAAGTGATGCAGTTCATGCGTCATTATTTTTTAAAACATATACGCTCCTAGCCACTCAAGGTGATGACTTATAATATCGTGCAGTTAATTTATACTTATTGTTAGTAGTAAATATTTGTTTTTCTCTCGTGTAATATTTTTAGGCAGAACTACTTTTCAGGAGTCGGCTGCAGCAGGCTTAAAGGTGTCACTTACTTTAATGACGTACTGAAGATTGAAGTTCTCTTCATCAGTGTGCTCTCGCTTCTCCCTCTTTTACCATCCCTTCCTGCTTGATAATCCGCAACAATTCAGTACATTATTATTACAAGGATTTACAGTAAACGTACTGTGCATATGACTCAGCTTAGACCATGCGGGTACACTCATATTGTTGAATAAATCTTAAGCCGGTTGATAGCGGATAAGAGCAGTCATTTTATTTTTCTGCTTAAGACAGGAATTTGTTGGCTACATACTTTTCATTAATTCAAGGATGCCTTGAATGCCTAGGCACTCGTATTAATGACTATAACTTGCATTTTCAGTCCCATCCAATTCATGTCCCCAAGAAAAGCATAAGCATTATGAATTATATTTAATCAGTATGACCATTCATTGAATCATGGCAGCAGGAGCAGGGTCAGCACTCTCAAACCGTGACATTATTTAATTTCATTACTGTTTATTTCAAATATTGTTTGTGTTTATTTATTTATTTATTTTACCTCATTGCCCTCATGTTTAAATAAACTTTAATTATTGAGTGCCTCAGAAAATAAAAAAACAGACTCCATGAATCTAACAGGCCAAGGGTTCCTGTGTTTCAGAAACACCTCTTCCCATCAGTGTGATTTGGAAATTCAAAGGCCGTTATGTTCTTATTTCCACATGGAGTTTTCACCCCAGCCAGGCGTAAATTTTGTTTGACTGCAGGCATTACCCATGACAGAGGCATGGACTATACAGTATACTGTAGGTGTGCTTTAATAGACTGTATGCATGACTGGAGCGAGCAGCCCTGGGCTTCACTGAAGGGCTCCACTTGCACGATGCCTACCTTTGACATTTACAACAAGAGTCTCCAACCAAGTAGCACGCATATTGGTTTCAGATTGGACAGTAGTTGAACAGTCAAGGAACCGCAGAAGTGCTTACTATAGCATTAATGCATATGACATGGAGTTAAATTAACTTAAAGTGTAGAATTTTTAAAAAAAAAGCTCTACATAATTTTTTCCTGTGTGTAAATCTATAGACTGCCCTTATATTTTTTATTTCATTTTGTTCTGTGTGTAGGCTCTATGTTTTTAAAACAAAAGGCTACAAAACATAATTTCAATGTGCTTTAAATTAAGGTTATGGATGCGAGGAAAACTCAAGTTTATAAGAAGCTCAACATTAGTGTCCGTGAAGGTAATTGGGTACAGCAGGTTTTTCTGCTTATCAGATTACAAAGAATACTTCAAAGTTGCTTGACTACAATTCATAAAAAAAATCTACTACTACTTTGGATGCAAGTTAAAGTTTATATGGCTAAAGAGACTTTCTTGTAAATACTGTGTAATAAGAACACAGTCTGTATTCACAGTTGATTTGACACGTGTTTAAAAAGCTGTTATACTTGTTAACGACATTGCTAGTGTCAACGGTCTCTCAGCGTCTGGATGTGACCCACACCTTGAAGGCATAGCAAATTCATTTATACAGCACCATTTAGACACAAGGCAAATCAAAATGCTCTGCAGCAGAAATACATTAAAAACAAAACATCAAGAAACCATTATAAATGCATTAAAACACCAAAAAAAGTGATAAATAAATAAATACATGATAAATTTACAGAAATTGTATTTAAAAAACAATAAAAAAAAACAAACAAAAAGTGAAATCATCATTTATGTTATGAGAAATGCATGTAAAAAAAATAAAACAAAAGCAAGTACCGAGTCAAAATGGATCAAAAGAAACCTCTGTATCCTATTTATTGGCGAGCCACAGTAAACAGTAATGCATCAGGCTCTGATTTGAATGGGCTGACAGCTGAAGCAGACCTCATGTATTCAGGAAGCTTTTTCCACAGGTGGGGAACAAAAAAACTAAAAGTTGCTTCACCTTGCTTGGTTTTTGGTCCTGGCAGCACTGAGTAGACATGATGATCTGAGGGGTCTGGATGCTTTATATTTTACGAGTAAATCAGAGGTGCATTTAGGCGACCATTTAGTGTTTTTTTTTTTTTTTTAAACAAGTAAAGGGATTTAAAATCTACCCTTTGGCTCACAGAAGGCCAGTGCAGTGATTTGAACAGGTGTAACATGCTCTGCTGTGTTGGCGTTAGTGAGGACTCTTGCAGCAGCATTTTGAACAAGCCACAGGTGAATTTCTTCATGCATATGTCACAGTAATAATCGGTTTCTAAATTGCAAAAACCAGTCCTGTTAGATGAATAGCACGTTTTCCTGTATTCTCTAATTTATTCTACTAAAATGGAACCCCCAAAACAAAAAAAATTATCAATATATTGTCAGTGCACAGAGTTAATAACCCTTTCATGGCCAATACTAAAGTGTTTCGACTGTGTTGCATCGTCTAATGAAGTAAAAATGCTTGCAGTTATTGAACATTTGAATCACTCCCATCTCCATCATTCACCCGTATTACACGAACTCAGCAGACTACCCGACTTACGACTCTCATAAGTGTGTCTCACTTATTCTGAATTCCATTCCATGTTCATGAACAGCATCTTACAATTATTATGATAAAAAAATAAGATCTACTCTTTGTGCATGTCAACAACATGTTTTCCTGTGATTTATAATTTTCCTTTCACATATTTTTTGAATCGTGGTCTGAGGTTCATGCCCACAATTTGAGATGCTGCCTTTTCATATTTCCAGCTCTGTAATAGCTTCTCATTTAGCCCAACCTTTTTTTTTTTCCAGATAGAACCTGGCTAGTGCTATTTTGTCATTGTGCAAAATGGGATGCCTCCAGCGCTTCTCCTCTTTGGGGAAATTCAGTAAAGGATGTTCAGAGAAAAATAGAGGAGACAAATGGAAAAACAACTATTTGTACCCTTTGGGATTTCAACCCAAAGAAAACACCTGTACTGTGTACTTTCTTTAAGAATATGTAAGCACACGGTGGAAATACTTCTTCGATCAAAGACCTACTGAACGTATTCTAACTGTAACTAATCAGTCTTCTCAACATCTACTTGCCATGCAAACAGTTTTTGTAGAGGAAGCCAGAGTTATTCATTGTAACCAAAACATTTTGTTCATTGTCTTTTACATGCAAATTGTGTTTTACATCTTTACTGCTGTCGTGTTCAAGCACACAAGCTGTTCGTCAGATTAAAAGGAGAGCAGAGTTGACACCAGACTGGCAAGTGTGCCATAAAAATTATGAACTTGAAGAAATGTCTAATTTTATTCAGGGCAATAAGTCTTACCTCACACCTTCACGCCACACTGTGAGCCGTATATTTATCTATCCATTACTGTCACTCAATTTTCCAACTCTGGAAGTTATTTGAAAGTTAGAGCATCTTTTAGCAGTCTCCAAGCGTGGTAACATATGGTCGGAGCGATTGTAGGAATTATCTGTGTCATCTTCTTTGGACATATTCAATTTGGGTCTCAAGCCCCAGTGGAAATAGTTGAAAGTGGGTGATTTGGGTGATGGAGAGGAGATCCAGATGGCAGAGCAGCGGTGAGATCAATCGAGCTTGATGCATTTTTCCCACTTCAACATGCAGACAGATGTGATTTAACACAGTAATTGGGTTTACTTCCAGTTTGTGGATTTCTGTTGACAAGTAATAACACCTTAGAAAAGCATATGTAAACTTCCTTGTAAAACCTCTTAAGCATTCATTACTTCATGTGTTATAATGTTACTTCATTATCAGCAATCATCTATCGGGGGTTTCAAAGGTTTCGACTGAATATTACACACATGGAAGTATTGAATAGTATTCATCCAAAATACATTCAACATTCTTAGCTATTTTTTCTGCTTATCTCATGATTAGAGTGATGAATACTAAAAAGCTACAAGTGAGGTTAATTTTCTCTATCGACTAATCTTGCAATTATTTCCTCCTTTTTTGATATAAAATGGCAATAAATAGCTGAAAGTGCCTGTTATAATTTCCTAGAGTGGAAGATAAAAACTTGAAATTGTTGTTTTATCTTATCAGTAGTTCAGTACTGTAAGTTATTCAGTTAACAATCATACTTGATAAAGAAAAGCAAAACAGTTTTTATGTTTGAAAAGCCATTTTCAACATTTCTCATCTCTGTGGCAAAGCTCATATGTTTTTTTTTAAAATATATATACACTAAACGTGGCTGCCTGCCAGAATTTAACATGTTTTTTATTAGAAACAACATATTTCTATGGGTTCATGCTGAGTTTCTCTGCAAAGTATCTTGTTTCTGAAAGTGCCATGCCATGATCAATCACATAACTTAAATTACCTCCAGTCATTTTTAATGAGAGAGTCACTTTCTAATGGTAAGTATTTTTCAGTTTCTGAACTTCATGTTTTGACTAGAGCGGATTGCAAGCAGTAATGTGCTGAGTTCATCCTCGAAAGTGAAAAGTACTCAGAGACTCATCTGACAGTTGGTAGCCTACTTTTGCTTTGCATTTTAAATACGACTTAGATGTGTTTAGAGGAAGAAGATCTCCCAATACATCCAGGAGGCCTTTGATTGCTTGAATCCTTCATTATGCTGTTTCTAAAAGTTAACCTTTAGACAGAACATATTATCTAGAGTATTACACCGACAACAGTACCTGCTGATTTTATCATATTTCGCTCGAAGCTATTTTTTTTCCTTTCTTTTAACATTACAGAGTATTCATAAAGTCTACTGTCATTCAACAACCTTTAATTCCATTTGCGAGTGTGATTTAACTCCCTTTTGCCCTCTAATCTAGGCCATGTCAGCTGAATAAAGGGCCCTTTAAATGTGCCGCAGCCCAAATAAAGAAAGGACAGTCATGGCCCAGATGTGTGAGGGCGCTAAGCTGAACCGGAGTCAATAGATCTCAAAGATAGAGGTGTCAACCTTTCACAGGGAGCTGAGGCTCAGCCAGCCTTTTAGCTTTTACTGTCCAGTGGGCTGAACTTGGCTGAACCATTTAGTCCAAAGAGAGTTAAGAGAGAAATGAGAGGACAAAGACCAGCACTGTCATTTAGAGAAATTCTTGACTTTGCCTTTTCCCTCCTGGTCAAAAAAAAGTCCAGCTGCGGTCTTTAACCTGAACTTTTTTGCCATAGTTTCTGTTTTATTTCCAACTTAGTGAACTCACATTTCTGCTACTTTTCAATCATTTAAAGGACTTCAAATTCACAGAAATAACTGTACTCAAGTATAAAACAGCTACAGCAACAGTAAAGCCTTTGGATAAATTAAGTGTGGCACAGGAAGTTACATAAATCTTGTTTGTGATAATGAGATAAAGGAATGTAATTATATTGCCCAGTGCAAATGTATATTTTTGTCTTGTGTAGGTATTATGAAATGCTTTTAACATCTTACGATTATTAAAAACCTGTAAGAAAAATGTAGTGGTGAAAGGCAATAAATGTTACAAACATTCAACAAGCCCTGGGTATTGCATCTTAATATCCATAATATATTACTCTATGGAAAGAAGATGAAAAACAAAGAGGAATGTCTGTTTTTGGCTAAATCAGTGAATTAAATACAAATCACTTATCACTTTTATTTTAAAAAATGAGAGAAAAACCCACAAAATCCTCAGAGAAATCCTGCTCGTCAATTTCCAACATTTCCCACACTGACCTAATGCACCCACATGAAAGATACAGATTACAGGATTTATTGTCTAAAAAGCATTTGCCAAACCTCTGATGTTTGACAAGTTTATAGTTCGTGTATGATATATATCTATCTCTTTTTACAGTATACATCTCATAAATTACCTTGTCACGAGTGAATCGTTCTAAATTTTCACAGGCTTTTATGTCTCCAGACTAGAGTCACAAAATCATCAGAGTTACATTCATATAATTTACTAATTTTAGTCAGTCATTTACTATAATGGTGCTTGAAGCAAGTAAGACATATCTGTTGAAGTTTCTATTATTCCAAAACCAATTTCCTCTTGCAAGTGATATACACTTAAAAGGCAAAATTACAGCTTGGTTTTAACAGTATGCTCTTCAGTCAGAGATATTTAAAGACATTTCACTTTCAGAACTGAAATCTTTTTGGTTCTGACTGAGTGTGTAAACTGAATAGCAGGAAACCTGTAGGTATTTAATTACAATATAT
>JAPZDZ010000001.1:10572384-10583261 GCA_029783805.1 Acanthurus tennentii | reverse complement strand
AACTGAAATCTTTTTGGTTCTGACTGAGTGTGTAAACTGAATAGCAGGAAACCTGTAGGTATTTAATTACAATATATTAGTGCATAGTACTTTAGTATCCAGCCATTGAGTAAAAGAGGTGATGGATTTAGAAGAGGATCAATGCTTAAAAACTCTGAACTAAGTTACAATTACAGAAAACCGAATTGTAGATATGGAGGGAGTCGTGGCTCAAGTTAACTCAATTGTTGAATTGAAATGTCAAGAGTGTGGAGCTGCTTCCACAGGCCTGTGCTCTCATTTGAAGGCAATGAGTCTGTGAGCACACTGGTGCCCGGTGGCAGTCGGACTATAAGAGCACAGACGAGGCAATATTCCAGAGGCAGTTTTGAATGAGACTGGAGCTGGACTGTGCTGGTAGATCAATGATAATAAAGGTGATTCATTCAAGATGGTGCTTCCCTGTTATTGAGCTAGGCTCAGCTGTGGTGTGGAAACTCCACTTCCAGACAACAGGCTAAGTTACTGTGGAATCAGAGCAAAACAAATCTTGATTTCGATCGAAATGTAGGTTACTTGCATAATACCTACAGTTTCTCTACGGTTGGCTCTTTGAGGCTCTCTGCAGTAAACTGTTCTCTGCAGAACACACTTGGAATAAACCTCACCAGCTCTGAGAACAATGGATGCTGCTGCACTCTGCAGAAATTAATTATATTTGCTGCATCACTTCACCTTTTTATGAATTTTCAGCATGGGTGAATAGTACATTTTTTCTCTCTTGACTTCATGATCTGTTGGCTTCTTTGGCATGAAGCTCTGGCAAGAATGTCCTCACTTTATAAATGCTGGCAAGAGTGGTCAAGGGATGTACCAGATGGCATGGGCCATATGCAGTTTGCCCTTTGGCCAGGTAGACTAATGAATCCTTTTGGGAGTTAATCACACTGTCTGGCATCAGACCCTCAATGGGCATTGAACCCACTCTTTCCACACAGCTGCCCTGAAATATTTTGGAGCTTTCACATTTCCCTGTAACATATGTTTATAGTTATGGGGATGAAATTGAAAAAAAAAAAAAAAAATCTCTTCAGCCTTTTAAATCTTTGAAGCTGAAGAGCTCTTGACTTGAGCTATGGTGGTGTTTTTGGACTTGAACTTTTAACTTGTTTTTTTTGTGATCATGCTTCTTACATATATAAGGACATCTGTTTCTTTTTATCCTCTATCTATAGAGAAATACGGCGTCTTATTTCTGTGATGGGCTCACAAGTGCTATTTTCAGTGCAGCAGTAGCAGCGCTGAAGGTTGGGCCGAGGTTAAACTCAGTCAGAACTAGTTTGAACAATGTGTTGACCAACTATGCTGTAAATAAAAAGCAGTTTCTTCTGAACATAAACTCTGAGGTGGATTTAAAAAGCCAGACATCAAAAAGAAGGGGAGACATGGTATTCTTTTAATGTGTAGATAACAAGGCACATTTTCCGTCTCTCCTGGAATTTATTCAGTGTTGCACTGGGTTGTTAAAATGGAAAGTGTCAGAAATAGTTGTGAAGAATGAAAAAAAGGAGAGCTAGAAGAAAAGTTCACACTCTGGCTCCTGTCTCACCTCAGTTGGTCAACGACACGACCATCAGTTTCAGAAAGTAACAAAAAAAGGTCTGATAAAACCCTTGATAATCGGCCATGAGAAAGGTGTTTGAAGAGAGGGTTTTCAAAGCTTTTGACTGGAAGCAGAGATTTTTCGGACACTGCCTTTGCCTAAAATGCTTCTGTCAGACCTCCACAGTCTGTTAACCTAAATGAAGCCAGCAGGAGTCTTTTGCTAGCTTATAATTAAAATCATTAAAAGCCATTATTTCCTGCCTTGTAGTCTTAAAAATGTATTCAAGAAAAAAGCTTTAACACATGACACTGCAGAAGGAAGTGTGTGTCTTTGTGGAGGCAGATTTCTGGTCTATATTGGTCCGTGGTTGGTCCTTTATCAGCGTGTCACTCAGACTCCAATTGAAACATGAAGATTTAATGATGTTTTCTAAAAGTAGGATTGATTTCATGGAGAAGTGGTTTGTGGTTGTTGAAGAAGCTCACAATGTAAGAGCACACAAAAGAAGTAGAAGTAGACTTCTGTTGAAGGTGGACAAATTAAATTTTAAAAAAAATCAAGATTGTAGATTAGAACCTTTAATTTAATAAAGAAGTGTTTTGCATATTGAAGAATTGTCAGTGGCATTTAAAGCTAATATCCTGTCTGAAGTGCAGTTTATTATCTTCTGCTGATCAGCAGCCGTTTCCTTACTCACTATGGGCTCTGTTGTTATTTCGTAGCCGCCATTAACTTGTTAGCTCAGTTAAGCTGTGCAGCTAGGGGCCCTACTGGCTGATTAGTCTGTCTGGACTGGCACCTTGCTGTGTTGGATGAGCGCTGGTGTTTACATGCATTGGAACTGGGCTCAGCACCACCCAGTGAACACAGCCAGAGCAGGACTGAACACAGCCTTCGAGACAAACAACAGGGATTTTATTAATCATAAATCAGCACAGAACCAATTAATACTGGAAAAGGAGAAGTGTAGGGAGGAAAAGGAGCTTCTAGAGGACAATCAGGCATCACCAGCAGGGATTTTCACACCCAATATAAGGGTTGATGGTGTTAATAATGGTGATTAGTGGTTTTTTTCAACCAAATCAGACTTGGTGGTTGTTATGAAAGTAAGTAATCAAATGTTTTTTAGGTGAGTTCACAATTTTTTTCTGTTTTTTGTTTGTTTTCAGATTAAAATTTAATGTGTTTTATGATGAACTATCAAGGCAATTAAGCCCAAGACAGGACGGGCAGAGACTAGCTGATTAGCGTCTAACTTCAGTCAATAATTGTGCAGCACAGATGTCTCTGACAAAACATCTGAACTGCTACTTTGCAGTCTGTTGACAATGTTTGTCATTTTTTTTAAACATATTTAACATCATCTCAGCCATATGTTACATATTGTCACTTTAAGCAGAGCTGTGGAAAAAAAGCAATAGATCAGCTGTTTGACAAGTGAGATGAAGTTACACCCTTATTTTTTTATTATTTTGATCATTGCATTAAATCTTCACTTAACTTGATGTACCATGCTGCAGTGGGAGCCTCAGGACCTCCTTAACATCATCTTTGAAGCCATAGCTCAACTTTTCCTTTGAAGCCTTATCATAAGTTGGCAAAGTGACTGAGACAAATTGAAGTTCAACTTGCCGCTCTTTGACTACTGAGGTCTCACACCTTATAGCACAACGGCACAGTGCAGTATAAAGGCCCACCTGCTGGCGGCTATTTAGCAGATCACCAAGCAAAACAACTGTTGAGCAAACTCACGTTTAAGTTGCATCTTTATGCTACAGCTGTCCATTATAATTTCTAATAACCTGTTCAGGATTGTATTTGCTTTGAATTGAGCCATTGTGGGTCCCTAAAAATACATTTAGTTTTTCAGTGGTCTCCCCTTTTTTCATTATTTGGTGCCTCTGCTTTTTTTCTGTAGTAGAAATAGAAAAACTGTTATTTTCTTTTTTTAAGATTATGGTCCAGGTTTGGTAAACATGCCAGCATGCAGCACAGTCCTCCTAACTCCTTCTATTTTGCAGTGCATAATAATGCATGAGATTTTTCTTTCGCTGAATGTTTTTTTTTTTCTCAATAGAGCAATACATTTTAGAGAGGTCTGCCTCGAGTACTCTTCTGAACTTTAGAGTCTAAAACAGTTCGAGGAGCATTCTCTTGTGCTAGAAGAAAAAAAAGTTACACTCTGACTTGTTATCCTTCTGAGAAAGTTAAATTATTAAATCAAAATCAAGATCATTTAAAGTGTACCAACTCAACAGAGGCAAAGAAAAACAAAGTTAGCAACCAAAAAGTAAAGTCCTGGATTTACAAGGTAGTTTTTAACACACACAGTCCCTTACAGGAGCTAATACCTGGTATGTTGCATGATGCCCCCAGATTTCACCCTTTCAGCTCTTCTCTTTAGGTCCAGCTAGATGGTTAAAGTTCAGATTGAAGCCATTGTTGTGGAGGAGCTATTTGAATTCTGTTTGTTTATGGTGTAATTGTATGGGAGTGCTTAAAAAAAGGGAGCACCTGATGAGTTTGTTAGGATTTGTTATCAATTGAGCGCATTATTTTACCAACAGCATAGACTTAAAATGTATTAAAATGAAGATTGGAATGCAGGAACATGTGCTGCTCTATGTGCAAACTGTGACATTGACCATTATGTTAAAATTATCTTTTTAATCTTTGTCAAAATAACCAAGGAGGTATATAATTTAACACAACACAGAAAGACAGTCAAAGAAAAAGGTGAAAAATTGTCCAAACAGTGGACACAGTCTGTCAAAAAACCTTAATAACAGCATTATTGAAAAGGGCCTCTTATGTCACTGTCTAAAGTTTGCTCTCTCTAATGAAATAAAGTGAGCGTTTTGGTGTAAAAAGCATTATTGTTTTATTGCACCCTTGTGTTGTTCAAAGGAGCAAAAGGATATACCAGGGAAAGTGCAGGCAGAGAAAACCTATAGCAGTCATCCCCTCTTGTGTGTCTGAGGCCGCTGAAATCAGCTACGTGTCATCAGGGCATCAGCTTCAATTGTTGAGCTTTAACATCACACAGCAGCTCGACAAACTGTTGGCTCTGCTGCCAAATTTAATGATCTACCATTAGAAAGGAGGGAGAAGAAATGTGCCATCCTTGACGTGACTGCGGCACATGCCTGCATATAAAACCTCAAACAAACAGAGGACATGCATCTTTAATGTCAAGGGACATAGAGTGTAATAGAGGCCAAATACAACAGAGGAAAAAAGCATTTCATTTGATGGTTGTTCCTCTTCAGTCTCTGTGCAGTCATACCACCATGTCTGCCCACCTCCTCTCAGTGACCTAAATACAGTATTCCTGACTTTGTATTTAAGCAAATCAGAATGTCTGGTTGGTTAAGCATACATGTCACACATAATAATCTTCAAGTAAAAATTTTAATGCTTCGGAGAACTCTGCTTTCCGTGAAAATAGCTGTGTCTGTGTGGCTGATTGCTTGTGTCAAATGAGCATTGTCTTGCCATCTCTCCTCCAGCCATTCATCAGCATTGAGCCGGACTGTAGTCAGCAATTTCACCTAATTACAATGCTACGCTTCAATCATGTTGTGCAGCTCATGAAGATAGTGATCCGGAGGAGCAAAACACATCTGCGCATCAAAGAAACAGAACAAAAAAACAGCAAATGTGTGATTGCATTTGTAAGTCGAACAATATTTCTTACGCCTCCCTTCCTTTTTGATTAAGAAACATTTGAGCTAATGTCAGAACATTTCACTGGAAAATCCCCAAAGAAGATTAGCATTTGTCCTTAATTATCCTGCCTTCTGTAATTACATACATTTAAATCTCTGATCAGCTTGTTCTGAAAGGGAAAGATGAGCAGCAGCGCCTTCTGACAACTGCGCTCGAGGCAGCTGCAAAGGCAGAATTGAACATTAGCAAGCTTTACTGGGTCAAACATATGAGTGAAGACCCTTAATCCACTTTTTTTTTTTTCTCCAGTAATTGCATCCCTATTTTCCTCATAAGTCACAGATAAACCTGTGAGTAAATAATGTATTATGTATGTGTGTGCTTATCTGTGAATTTCTGATCAGGTTAGAAGCATAATGAATCATGAATGTGGGCGGATGTGCCAGACCTAATGCTAAGATACAGCTGCCTTGTTTCCCATCTAAATGGGAGCAGGTTTCTCACTACACGACGGCTGTGATGTGACATGTGTATCTTCTTTAGTATATTAGCACTTCTGTCAGCGTTGTCACCTCAGGCTTACATACAGTATGTGTTTCTCCGCGTCCCACTTTGTAAAAACAAACTTTAACTTTTATCTTTTGCCCGTTGTTTTGTCAAAAATATATGCTGACACACAGAACACATAACAAGCTCAATTCAAAAGTGTAGGAACACATTGGCTTTTTTTTTTTTTTTTTTAAACGAATGTGCTAAAGTTTCAGCAGCAATGAGAGATTTTGTTGCAGTACTAATTTGGCAAGTCTTTTTAACAGATGCCGTGGACACGCTCTGGGACAGTTCCCAACTTCCCATTTGTCCCTCCTCACCTGCAGATATCGGTAATGTCCGCTAAAAACAACAACAACAACAACAACAGCAACAAAAAACTGTGTTCTGGCTTATTTCTCCCCTTGTTGCTCCGTTTGTTAACTGCTCTGATTTGTCTGAATTAATTTCTGAGGCTTGTTTATCAAAACGTACAGTAACAGCGAGACTTAATTAATTTCAGAGGCATGTTCAAACAGATTGTTTCCAATCAACAATGATTTTGCGCCCTCAGCAAATGAAACGAACCTGTCTCATCATATTTATATGTTTTTATTGTTTTGCGACACTTTTGCTGTATTAAGGAGCTGTAAAAAAAGAGGAAGTGCAATCTATGAAATGACAGTATATCACTGCTTTGAGAAAGGTGTGAACTGGACCGTGTTAAATTGTTGGCTGTTAAATAGGCATTTTGAGTCCTTTTATGTCATATTTAATTTAAAGAGCTTTGTTGCTTGAAAGATCTTGATTCATTTAGGCTGTTTACCAATCAATAATGCCATTACGATTCATTTGTTTAAGATCATCTTTGTAAATTTATTTTTATAGCACAGCCATTTATGCTCTCTGCCCAAACAGGCATCCTGTGCTTTTTTGTTCCCACCCTTATGTCTCCATTTTTGTTGGCAGTGCTGGTATTGAGTCTTACAAGTTTAACTCAGCCTGACAGAGTCTGAGCACAACTGTGATCTCACAAGCGTGCAGTGTATTGACAGCTTGGTTTCAAATTCCATCTTGGGTGCAAAGCAACCAACTAGAACAGGACAGATATGGTCTAGTGAGTCAAAATCCCATCTAGATTTGGGGACGATTATTTCAAAAATTCACAAAGGTAGACAGTTGTGTTTATTTTGTCCTTTGGAAACAGAGCTTACAATGTGAAAACCATGAGAAAATGTGCAGAAAAGTTGTATGTGCATAAATTGCAATAGTTTTGTCCTGTATTATTTTAGATTCACTGCCATTTTATATTTTTGTATCCTGTTTTAGATTCTGCTGCTGTTTATTTTGGTATCTGTATTATGGAAAGCACCAAAAAAAAAGAACAAAATGAGAAAGAGAGAGAAGAAATAACATGTGACAAACTCACAACAGTCACAACATCATAAACATGCAGCTCACACTTCTTCCTGCTGCTCCGAGTCCTATTTTATGCTTGTTTATGTAACAGCGGCATCACTGTTTTCAAAGTACTGAAAGTCGCTGGATATGTCAAATTATGTGTTCATACAAAGACAAGACTGAAGGATGAAAAGAGTGATGCACAACCTGTGAGAGTTAAAAGCATCAAGATTTCCTTTCAGCTGTCATTTGCACTTAAGGACATTTCTGTCTCGTATTGATTTCCTTTTTTTTCTTTTTCTTTTTTTTGAAACCCTCAGTGTCCAAAAGTGGTATTCCACCTACTTTGACAAGTTAAGTCAATTTATCGCATCAGTGGAAACTTTAAACTGAAATAGATTTACTTCAGAGTTTCAGGGCTTCCTAATGCTGCTATAGAAAATGTCATTTTTCTTAAGTTATCCATCATTATGACAATATACCATTTACACTTGAGCTAAACTCTTACGTGGGCTTTTGCTCAACCACTTGGTCTACAAGGCTGATATTTGTTTTTTTTTTCTGCTTATGCATAGAGTCCTCTTCTTAAAAAACAAAATCTGATACTGTATTGATACTGTGTATTGGTGACTATGGGGATCAAACTAACACAAGCAGTGACATGAACATTGTCTGAAATATGAAGTGGGATATATATGAGATTAATGTACAATTAAACATAAACTATAACATGAAATGATTTAAAAAAAATAGTTAATGATATATTGTCACCATGCTACACTTAAACCTGAGTTTGGTACCCTGTTTTCTTGGCAGCCATGTATTTAACAGATCACAGCTTGGAGTAAAGATTATCACGCTGTGCTGCATCTCCGCATAGTGGAAATAAACACGTGACAGAATGCCGTTCACCGCCAAAAGATTACAACATTGTCATTTAGCAGAGAAACAGAAGTGCCTTGAAGAATCAACAAACAGAAATCGACTGTTGCATTCCGGCTTATTTTGTTGTTTTAGAGAGTTTGGTCTCTGTGGCTATGAGGCCTGTGCATTACTCTGGAGACAATGGGTTTCTGTTGAACTGCGCCTCATTACTGTAGCCTGGTGCCTCTCTAAGGACTGATTAAGGATTACGCACATTTGAGAGTGCCAGCACGTATACTGCATCCTTGTTTCTTTATCCATGCACAGCGCCTCAGTCTATAGGATGGTGTGTATGCATGCAGAGTGCCAGAGTGCCTGCAAGTGTCTGCACTGGATCCATCAAGTCCCAGTCTGAGTCTGTTCTGCACCAAACCTCCGCTGGTGGAGGAAAAAAAAATAAACAATTTAAAAAAAACCTCTCAGAAATCTTTCATATGACTGTTGTCCAGACTTATTTTTTCTGATAACAGTGTCCGCTGCTCTCAGACGTATAGCAGCAGAAGGGAGATAATAAAGCAAGTATAGAAAAGGTGGCATCTGTTTTTATATATCAGTAACAAGTTGAAGATGGGTAATTATTTTGGGGAAAAATTTTGCTTTCTTGAGCAACAGCTTTGTGGTTCAGCAGATGTTGCCGCCCAGGAGGACAAATGCTTAGAATGTACATTTTATGACCAGTGAACTTTCAGTGTTTTCACTGCAAACTACAACTCAATATTAAGGTATTTTTTATTTGTATGTTTTCCATGATCTCATCTTTTCACACTGGAGCCCCAAAGTCCCTCTCCTGTTGCTGAGCTATAAGCTTACAAACACAACTTTACTCTCAGTACTTTGAGGTGGTTTGAGGGAAAAATATTTTTTATATTTGTTTGTAAATGGGCATATTTTGGCATATATATTTCTCTGACTTAAATGAATTGAATAAGTTCTTCCACGGTTGTTTTCGCTTGGCATTGCTCATAGTATATTGATGCTACAACATCTGTTGCACATAGCTTTATTCCAGTTTTATTCCAACATTTTTGTGGATGTACTTTTTTTAATTGTTGATGTAATTCTTAAAGAATAAAAAGGCACTTTCTGTTACCCACACTGTTTATTTTAGTGCCAGCGTTTTGTTTTTTTTACTGGCACACTGAAAAATCAAGCCTGTATCAGCCCACTATGGGTTTTTTTTGTTCATTTTTATTTGATTCAAAAATATATTGATATAGCAACTCGTTGGTTTACACCGGAATTAAAGTTTGTGTTGTTACACTTACATAAACTTACATTACTTGATATGCATTCAAAGAGCAAACATGAGGAAAACAGATAGCGGTTGCTTAAAATGAAAATACAACAAACCTGCTAAACACAATAAAGCAGTGCAAGATGAGAATAAAGAAAACTTCTCTCCCATTATGGCAGCCAATCTTCACAATCCAAGAACACTGTTCTCAGCCATAAATGGCATTTTTTACTCCACATTCAGACTTGGATTTAGTAAGTCAGGCCTCCTTAAATGAATGTGAAAATGCGTCTGTCGTTGAAGAAAAAAATGAGTAATATCGGGTAAAATACTCAAACCGTCTTATAAAACACATCTTCCTTGACTTTGGTGCTGCCTTTGACACTGATCAAAATAATTTACTGTCTTGGCTGTCGGCCCAAACAATAGGAGGGATCCTGTGCTTTCTAATCTGGAACATCTGACCTCGCAGACACGACCATAAGTCTCAGTTTAAGAGTTGCTTTTAACTCACTGACCGAACCTGTCTTTTATCTTGTGCTCAATAAAGCAAAGGTAAGACCACTGCTGAGCATGCAAGAAATGGAAAAAAAAACTTGTTCATGTTTTCTTTTTTTTTTCATCTTGACTACCGTGGCGCTCTGTATATTGGCCTACAAGCCTTCCAGAAACAGCCACTGCAAAACCTCAAACCACTAAGAATGTTGCTTGTTGCTTTAGGTTCTTAACAAGCGCTAAAATCATAGATCATAAAAGTTTGTACATGTAGAAGTTTTTAAGACTGTAAATGGCCTCGCCCACTTTTATATCACAGACTACCTGTTGTTTTATGATTCACCATGAAACCTAAGATCTTCAACAGCTTTTCTTTAAACTATTTTCAAGGTTGCCAAAAAGATCTTTGGGGATGCTGCTATGCCCCAAAAATATGGAGCACTCTGCCTTTTAAATATTAGACTTGCTGACTCAGTGGACAGTTTTTTAAATAAAACTTTTTAGTGTTGCCTGTAGCTCGTATCTGTTTTACTCTGAAACTGTGATCAAACTATCCTTCTCCTCCTCTCCCCTTCCACATGTGTATGTTCATGGTTTTAGACTTGTGCTTCTTGCAGTTTGTTTTTCGCTTCTGAACTGTGAAGCACTGTAGCTGAATTTGTGCACGATGTGTGCTCTATAAATAAATTTCATTAGTTTTAAGTAAATTTATTCTCTTCCAGCAAGGGAATTTTTAGACCTTATGAGGTAAAAATTTATTGGAATATAAATGAGTCATGTATACACAGCAGTTACACAGAAAAAAATAAAAGTTACTTTTAAGTAAAAAGGTAACTTCAGCTTAAGTCAGGTGGTAAGATTTTTTTGATGGAGGTTTTGAGTTGGCTCACAGGCCAATATTTGCTTATCTCTGCCTTAAGACATCAAGCATTTCTCAAAGTGAAAGTTTTTGGCATAAACTTTCAGCACAAAATACCAAGCAAAATAAAAAGTTTTCCATGGAGTTGCTACTAGTAACAACACTTGGCAGTGATCTGAGGG
>JAPZDZ010000001.1:10557422-10572284 GCA_029783805.1 Acanthurus tennentii | reverse complement strand
TTCTAAAACTGTCCTGATATTTAGACTAATTGTCTGAACTAAAAAACTCTTAAGCACTGTCATTGTTTCCGTTTTAGAGATGTGTATCTGGCTCAATCCATCACTCTCTCTCTCTCTCTCTCTCTCTAATCTCACATATCTCTCAGTCTCTGATACTAAAAAGCAAACCTGCCAGGTGATGCTGCTATCACGATGCTCGGTGATAGAGATTGTGGGAACTGTGTGATGAGTAAAGTCTGGTTTCTGTCAGATAGTGCGGTGCGGTGTGGCTGTACAGCCGAATCTTTCATTTTTTTTAGACTTCAGGATCTTTTTCCCTACATGTCTTACTGCATTTTATGTCCTTTTACACCAGCTGTTTATACCTCAAGAAAAATCATTAGCATAAATCTCTCTTTTTTTAGATGTGTGAGTTAACTCACTGATGGTTGTTATTCCAAAAGTGAGGTTTAAGTTGAATAAATAGTTTCAAATTTTTCTCTATCTACATTTTTTGTTTTATTAATTTCTATAATGCCAACTGAACTCTGGTGAACCCTTGAAGTTGAACAAATCATTTAATATCCTCTGAGATCCAAAACTTCAGTGTCTGGAACATTCTCACAGTTATTTGCTCAAGTTTACTTTCTTATATTGATGTTTTTATTCTTGGACTGATAGATGGTAAATTCCTCTCTAAGTCCTATGATTTAATATTCTTCATGTGCAACCACTCAGCTTGTAGAGACTCTTCAGAGGGATTTTGAAACACTCAGCTCACTTAGAATGAATCTTGTTTCCAAACACACAAGCACTTATCGACCAGAAACATTTAACACTTACACTTTTTTTTTGCCGCATTTTTAAACTTTTAACACCGTATTATGTACAAACAGCCAAAGGCTCTGCAAAACATCACTTTATCAAGATCTCACAGGCAGTATTTTTCAGTTTCTTAAACAAACTATTTATCTGGATAACGACTGATAACTTCACCACTTACGCCTAGTGATACATGTCCATGCAGATAATACTGGTTTTATGTAGTGAGATTTGAGATTTCCAACACGGATAACTCTGCTGCTGCCTTTATTTGTATTGCGCAAAACATGAGGGAAAAAAATACATTTTTCCAGGAACTACTTCTCTGTTGAAATAAGCAAGGCAAGACCTGTGGGTCATCTGATTATCTCTGCCACACTTTAGCTCTATGTAGTGTTTGTTAAGTATCATGTGTTTTTTTTTTTTTTTGGTCCTGGTGAATGGAGACTTTCCTGTTTTTATTAACTATGACTGTGTATCTGCATTGATTTCAGTCAGCAGAAAACTCTTTTTAGTAGAAGTAAAAAAACTCCATTGCATACAAAGCACTCAAACAGCAGACTAACACAGTTAAAGACTTGCTGTTGAACATAACGGAGCATTTAGCAGCTTTTAAGCAAGATATTTCCCTTTGTAACTGGTGCAGACCAAAAACAGAGCTAAAAGAAGAGTGAGAATTGGACCGGCATCCATCAGGACTCCAAATAGCAGCTGAAGTTGCTTGTTGCGCTGACGTAACCGAGCTCAGTTGCAGTTATTGTGGTGCTTTGACCTGGGATAAAAAGAAAATCCTCCATGTGGTGTACACACTGCTGTATCAAAGTTGCTCTGTGTTTCACATGATAGCAGGTTACTGACCAACATTACTTTCCCAATTGTTATGGTCTGTCCCACTCTGATAGTTTCAGTGATGAGAGTCCCCAAATCACAGGAGAGTTTTGATCAAAGACTCAGCTCAGCCTTTTGAAAAAAAAAAGCAAAGAAAAAAACAAATCCTGTGGAAATGATGTGTGTAAAAATGGCTCTCTATGTCTCTGTCTCCCTTAGGTGAGCACCTGCGTGTCTGTCCTCAGGGATACACCTGCTGCACATCAGAGATGGAGGACAAACTCAACCAGCAGAGCAAACTGGAGTTTGAGAACATGGTGGAGACGAGCAGCCACAATATGAGGATGACATTTGTCTCAAGGCATAAAAAGTTTGATGGTAAGCCATATAGCTTTTGCATGATCTGTTTTACATGCAGAGAACGAGTTGCATATAAATTTATATCCCGGACACTTCCGCTCACTGTGAATATATTCCAGACGTGCACTGTCAAATCAGTAAACACAAAGCACTGGTGCCGTGATTTATCTATGACTGTTATTAATAAAATTCAGCTTGGAAAAAGTGGTTTTGAAGATAGATTCTGGCACTTGAGACTAAAGCATGTTTTCTTTTTATGCATTTTGGCATGTTTTCTCCCGGCTCATACCACTTTCCTTTTAAGACCTAGTCACAAGCCTTTCGAGCTAGTTATCGTTCACTATACTTTAGAAATATGCTGTGTGGGATATGCTTTTCTGATTGACTGTGTGTTGCTGCTTGCTCTGGAGAAGCGCTCACATACATTGACAGAACAAGCACTGCTGGGCTTTCTGGTGAAAAATATTACTGCCATTCTGTACGTTTAAATGCAGACCTGTCTGTAAAGACACTGCAACCCTTATAGGACTCCACATGTATAGCGTTAGATCAAGAAGCTACAGTGTCTTCATGCCTCTCATACTCTTTGTCTGTGTTTATTCTAGTCTGTGGTCGTTTCCCCAAATCAAATTTGTGGCCTACTTTATAATTCTTTTTTTAACTAGAAGTCCTTCCAAGTGGTCAGTGCCAGATTGGATGTACGTACTGTCTAAAAAAGGTTGCAGCTGTGACCCTTTCTAACTGGAAGATCTTTGAGTCTTCTCTCTCAGATTTAGCTGAAGTAATATCTATGTGCAAGTGAGGGAGGAAAGGCAGGGCCTTAGATTTGATAAAGAGAAACTAATGAGTCCTGAATTGGACATTTTCTGTGGTTCTTGGCAAAACACATGTCTCAAATCAATTTTTTCCCTCTCATGTGATATCAAGTGTAATACACACTGAAAACTGTGTTTCTGCACTAGAGAGGTTATGATTGGAATGAGAGAGACCTGGCCGAAAAACCACCAAGCATAGTTTCTTTCATATTTGTCGCTGCTGAGTGTTAAAAGATCCATCTGTCAGGTTGGCAGTTAAGTGAGGACAATACCTTCATGTCCCTGGAAATACAGTAGAGTAGGGATTTAATTGTTATTTTAATTGGCAAGATTAGTTTGCCATAATAATTTTTAAACATGGGCTGGAAGGCTGATAAGAGATGATTTTCAATGCTTGAATGAATAACTAGATAATACCAGTTTTGCGGAAGTGACTGTGTAAGCATGCAGCAGCTTTACAAGCTGCCAATTACTTCACTCTGAAAGAAGTTGAACTACAGCAAAGCTGCCCAGGGGAAAAAAGATTGTTTGGTTAACTAAAGCTACTTAGAAAAAGTAGTTCAAAGTAGTTTCTCAGGGAAAGAAGATCAAATTGACTAAGCACATGTGATACAAAATTACAAGCAAATTTATTAAAAAAATAAAGTAATACAAAAAAAATAATAAATTAACAATTTCACTCTTTATGGGAACTTGTAAGGATATCAGCTTTAATTAAAGTGAAGAATCAAAAGTGTCATCCCTTTTTCTTTTTAGACCAAAACTGTTTAAATGAAAAATGAAAAACAGCAAAAATAAATATTAATACTTGAATTGCTGTACAAATGTGACTGTAGTTGATCTACTAATTAGTTTACGTGTAGTTCACTGCTTCCTAACACTGGATCACAATACAGAATTTTCTATCATAGTACAAATACTCACATTAACATGGCTGTGAAAATGAATAATTTATGTAAAAAACAGCAGTGTTATTTACAATGTTTCATTTACTTTTATTTATATAAAAGTAGCAACATATTTCAGAAGCTCCACCTTTACATCCCCCTCTGAACGACCTTAGGATTTATTTTGTTTTTTATTTTTTTGGTCTTGCATTATGGATGGAAGGTTTTCTAAACTCTAAATCCCTGTCTAACTGGGGCCAGTCCAGGCATATTTAGTGGATTGATATTGGCTTAAATACAGCCAATCAAATCCCCATCTTTTCTTTACTGCACTGTCCTGTTTTCTGTCCACATCAGTGCTGCAGTGCTTATCCACGGCCAAAAATATAAAAAGCATATAGTTTGCAGTCTGATGTTCAGTCTGATTCTCCTAAACCTTTTGTCTGATTTGGCTGTGGAACCAACTTGACAACATTTCTTTGGAAAAACTGTTCAGAAATAACAAATCTTCTCGATGGTGGTTTTGTTTGCTTATGTAGGTCATTTTGAGTCATTAGTATTAAATCGAGAAGGTTTCATAACCAGTTTAAAGTTCTTCAGGGTACGTTTAATGAGGCTACATCTGCTTCAGTGTGTTTGAAATATATTCAACCAAATTTTGGGTAAACATAACTTCTTTTTTGTTTTTTGGCTTTAGGTATTAGCTGATATTTAATATTAATATCTAAAGTTAACTGTAAAATAACACTCCACTCTGTATTAGACATAAGAGTGAGTTTTTACTTTTTGGGCTTTTTTAGTTTACTTTTAATTGAATGTTTGATTGTTTTTCTCCACTATTTTCCACCAAATTATGACAATATGACAGTATTAGGATTTAGTCAATTCAGAGTTGAGAAAATAAGCCACTTTGAAGGTTAGGCTTTCCTAGACCTCATTAAACTCTAGTTTTGACATTTTTTCTTACAGTAGAGTGCAGTTAAGGATAGGAGCACTGGAGGACTTTGGAAATCTTCAGAAAATGCAGGAAAGTTCAAGCACACCATCTTTTGCATTTCTGAAAGAGTGTGTGGGAGTTTTGTTTGGGTGCTCATTTCGACGCATATTCCTCAAGTTATAAAAGTCATGTGTTGGTGTGTTTTTCTCTCTTACTTAAACTTAGCTGGAATTAAAACAAAGAACAAGAGTTGAGATTACACAAAAAAATAAAGGTGTGACCTTCAGTTGTAAGTCTTTTATCAGGATTGGATATAATACATGATGTTGGAAAGAACCGATAATTACAGCATAAAAAGGTTCAACTTCTCCTTTGCAAAACTTTTAATTGGTGGCCATAGGTTATGCAAGCGTTTGTGGATTGACTGAAACGTATAATAACACACTTTAAAGACTGGAGTTTATGTGCAAATAAAGGCACCATGTTTAAAAACAGTGCCTCTAGAATAATGTCAGTATATCTGTACAGCTATAAAGTTTCACTGATGAAACAAATCACTTCTTATTCAATTCTATTTCATACATATGCCTATATTGCAAGGCCACTCAACATCACTTTCCTCCTCCTTGCGTAAAGCCTCCTCTACCTCATGGGGTTTGAATCATCCTTCATCAATTTTACATGCCCTCATTTCTGTCCCCAGTTATTTATAGGGCCCTATTATGAAAACCCTAACTTACTTTTTGATTACTGACTGCTTCCCCTGAAGGCCTGTGGGTTTTGATACATTATTGAGGAGTCCTAAAGCCATAAATGACTGTTGCTCACTAGAATTAGAGTTTGGGCATTCTTGAATGTCCAATCCCTCTCTCACTCCATTGCTCAGTGTGCTGTACATTCTCACAGAGAGACAGAGAAAGTACAGTCAGATTGATTCCCTGTATGTAGACAGAAACTTACAACCAGCATTGCAGCGTTGCATCTCTTCTTTTCTTCAGCTCAGTACAGTTGCACTCTCAACAGGTTTGTTTTATTAGCCTCTGAAAGCCTTAGTATACCCTGCAGTGACTCAGTAGGTGCCCTAAGGTAACTTGAATTAAGGACAAGAAATAAGAGGAATGTTTGCAATATTTATGCAGGTGAGAGATAAAGCTGGAGAGAGGCAGACAGAGATAAAGACAGGGTGACAATTGGAGGTGTGACAAAGGGAAAGGAGAAGAGAGTTGCATCACATCTGTTAAACGTAATTTTGCAGTAGATGAACTGTAATAAAAGCTGCCTCATGCTCAATCAAGTAAGTTGACACTGAAACCGCTACAGAGTAGTTTGTGGCCAGCTGACATGTTGTTTTTTAATCTTTAATCTTATCAAGCTCTTACTTTTGTGCATCTTAGGGGTGAAAATCTCTTGACACCCAACAGTTTGATTTAATCCTCCTTCATTGGGCTAAGAGGCAATACTAGAAATGATAATAGACAAATCTTGATTCACCATGTTTCAATTCATGTGGAGTTTTTTTTTTTTTTTTTTTTTAAAGTTAACTGCATTAATTAATTAATTAATTAACTTGAAATCATCTTACAGTCTCCTCCCCGTTTGGGAATAACAGTATGTGGGGGAGTGCTTTGCTGTGTTATTACATTATGCCTCCAGCAGTGAAGAGAAGCCTCTCTGCTGCACCATTAGCTTTGGGGAAAGCCAGCGCTTGTCGATGCTGAGTGGGCGCAGGGTTTCTGAGGTGAGAGAGACTGAGTGAGAGTTGTTTTCTTTACCACAGAGTTGGTTTGAATTCCTTAATGCAGCACTGTGCGTTGGTCAGCCGCTCTCATTTGTTACAGCTGATTGCTGTTCCGCTCCGTTAATGGAAGTCTCTTAGTCCCAATTTGTTTTTCTTCTCAGGATAAATTCTTGAGAATGATCTGAAATACTTAACTGACTAAAATAAAACATCCACCTTCAAATTCCCATTACATAGCTCTAAAGTTCCCTGTGTTGTGTCAATTTAATCTCCACATATATAATTTATCACTGTATCATAGTTCCTATGCTTTGCTTGAAGCTGAAATATTTCAACTTAAGTTTATTGAAATATGAAAACGCGATTGCTTTACAGCTGCACTGTCTCTTCAGTTGAAATTGCCGGTGAGCATGTTAAAGATCCCTGCAGTTCAGCACTATATTTGGATTTTTTTTTCTTTTAAAAAACTGCCTTGTCTTCTAAATATACCAAGGTCCTTTTTTGAGTTTAAGAGGTTAAAAGAAAGAACCTGAGAGGAGTTTATGAGAGGACTCATTTGTACCTACTGTGTTACCCTCTCTTCTGGCTGTTTGTTTATGTGGCATGGTAGATGCTCATTAGATTCAGTTTGGCTGATGCCTTTCTGCCGAGACTTCAGCGAGAGATTAGTGTGCGTGGTTGGTTGACTGAAGTCTGGGTTGAGCTGCAGCCTTGGTTGACTGAGCTCTTTGATCCTGCCCCAGTAGAGCTCCTCTTCTCCACGTTGAGAGCTTGCAGTGCCCCTCATTCACTTTGACGATCCCTTATTCATACCCGACTTAAACCAAGACTGACTGGAACACAACACCCTATTCTCTCTAATCTGTGCTCTCTCCAAATTCACAAGCCCCTACTGGACTGTGTAAGCCGGCAATCTCACAGGGTAAAAACACGCTACCTTTATTGCATTTCACAATCTTATTTGTTTATTTTATTTTACTTTTGTGCCAGTAGCTCCTTATTTTTGAGGTGAATTCCTCAGAAAAAGAAATTTTGTTGTATTACATTTTAATAAATATCCATCTTTTTTTAGTTATTTAGAGAAAAGCCGAACAACTGACCCGGCTCCCACTGGGCTCATTTTGAAATTATAGTTTGATAGTATTCACATTCATTTCTTAGAGCTTAAATATGTTTGTGATACACAGGAAACAAACTCAAGAATTTAAAGAAGCACCGAGCATATTTTTAATGCATAAAACTGCAGCAAATGTGACTTAAAGTGTTGTAGTCATCATAGTAAACACATGTGTCCTGTGCGTGATGCTGTGGACTCTTTTTAACAAGGAGACAGTAATGAATCAAAGTCAACATTGCACTCCGAAATCGACCCTATTAAAAACAACACAGGGGAAGATGAGACTCTGTGAACCAACACATTGTTGCTTATTATCTCAACAATAATGTCTCATTGACTAATGGACAATAGTTTTCCTTCCATTTAAACTCATTTTCTCTGCATAATTGTAGCTTACCTTTGTTATTTAGCCAGTTAATTGTCAGATGCTTTTGATCTTTCATATCCAATCAACCAGCCCTTGCTACTTAAACACTGTGAGCACCGCTGATTAGTGCACTAGGCAATGTTTACTTTAATCCAAGAGCGCTTTAAATAAAAGACTAATGAAGCATTAAAATTAACCGGATATCTTCTATTACATTTAAATTGGATGACAAATATTTGAGCTTCTGACTGAGGTCTTGTTCCACCTTAAATTGGGCATCTGTACAACATAAACAGACTTAGGTCTATTAATTAATTAAATAAAACAACTATGTTTGGATATTTTTAATCTAAATGTCATCATAAATTGTGCCATAGATGCCCAAGTCTATTATGTTCAGATAAGACTAAAAAAAAATGTATATTCAAATATATTACTCAGTGATTTTACCTTCAGGCATGATATATTTTAACGATAACCTCATAAGACTTAATTAGATCGACTGCTTTTGTGTTGGACTGACGTGGTAAATGTGTGGAGGTTTGGTCAGGCTGGGTCAGAGCACACACTGATGGATGTCCTTTCTTTAAGGCATCTCTTTGTGTGTCCGTCCTAAAGAGAACCTTTCACTCTGGTTGAAAGAGAGTCAATACGGTGCCGCTGCCTCGGTGCTGTTGGCTTTTCTTTAAGGAATGTGACTTTCGCAGTCTACATCTATTTAAAGCTAGATGTTAACAGCAGGACTCTTTTTGTCCGAGGTTCATCAAAATCAGGCCTGTAGTTTCATTTCACTGCCAGTGAATGAACACAATGCTGGAAATTCTCCAACCTTAAAAATATTGAATGAACAGTCGATGCATCCATAGGCAGTTCTGGTCATATGTATCTATATATAAAACAAATGATTTTTTGCTAACTTGCTGGACATTATAAAGTTAGAGTTTCCAAATGCATAATTTATATTTAACATTTATTGAAGTACTTTTTAATTCAGAAAATACCCACGATTCATAGTTTACATCAAGTGGTTACATCAGAACAGGATCTCAAAGGTCCTCATTAAACTTTACTCGCCCCAGTTCAACTCGGAAGGGATGAACTAGATTTAGAATTACCCGTTTTGTAATAACAAGCATCACGATCTTTTCAATAGAGTAAACAATTTGTTTGCTTCTTTTTTTTTTTGAAATAGATCATCCTGAGTTTCCTCAGTTCAGGTTTAGGTTATCTGTTTTGCCTCTGTGTACTTGCATGATATCTTGAACATGTTTGAATGCACTGTGCCCACTGTAGTACTTACTTGAGTTTGAGGACTCATTTGTAATTCCCATTATGCTTTGTGCATAATATAAAAGCCCACATTATTAATTAATGCTGTGCATAAAATGAAAAAAGAGGTTACAGTTGTCACAAAGTGCAAGATTCTGATGAGATTTGGCCCCATTTAGATGTAAAACTCTAGCTGAAGGTTTGGCTGCTGTGGCCAGCTGAACACTGAATTTGACAGATAAACATAATAATTTCACTGAGTGCTATGGGGGCTTGCAACTTATCAGAAAAAATAAGTATATTATTGTATGCCTTATTTTAATTTATATCATCAAAGTCAAGCAAAGTGAATGGTTCCCAGCCATGATATAATAACCATATACAATGATACAGTGATGTTTTCTAATGATGGTGTCAGAGTAACAGAGCAGAAAATGCAAAGTTTATTCTGAGGGCAACGCTTTAAAATGAAGCAAAGGGCCATTAGACTCAAAAATCCTCTTGGAAACATCAATACGCTGTCATAATAGTCTGCGTAGTGGAGAAAATATTCTTTGTGCAATGTCACCATCATGGTGTGTGCCTGATCCTAGAGGAAAAGCTAATGGAGTGTCAAAAGTGGAAAATGTTTATCCTCTGGGGATGTGGTCAGATAATGACATGCAATGCTGCCCATAATATTTTAATATTTCTTGTGTATGTTTTGTACTTTTTGTACTGACTAGTGTTCCTAAATCAAATGCTGGGAAATCTGTAACAAGGAGGTCAATTCTTTGAAATGTCCTCTCAAGACAGTGTTGGCATTTATTTTTTTTTTTAAGCATTAAATCTTAAATATATCCCATAGGGACTGTCACTAAGTCCTTGTGTATGCCTGAGACAAACTGAGTGCAGACCCATCTATAGTAAAACTGCTCCATAGCACTACAATTAATAAAAAAAAATAAATAAACAAATAACAATAATTAAGAAAAAAATCCCCAAATTACTTTGAAACTGTCTAATCTTGCACGTTTTGTGTCACATCAGAAAATAAGTATTCCAATACTGTATAAACTGTTCAACAGATCCATTGTATTTTTATGAGCCATTTTTATTTACTTTCAGATTTTCTAGACCAATAAAATATCTGTTCTTTTTCTAGAAAAGACACGATGCATGTCGAATCAGTTTTCTTTTCACTGTAAATAGTTCGACACAACTGTATCAGAAATGAGCCTCAAGGAGCTTTAGTTGTACAGAATATGACACCCACTATCTTTAGACCCTGGATTTAGATAGGAAGCCCCCGTTGAACTGAACACCTCCCCAAAGCAGGACACATTGCACAGGACATAAAACAAATGTAGAGGACACAAAGGACATCGCAAAACTTGATAACCATCAGATGGTACAAGACCCTCATTACACAGGAAATGACACTTAATTACACACGGGCAGGACACCGCTGAGGACGGGGCACACATTGATTTAACCCCTACAGTCCAGTGACAAAGCTGAAACCTCTGTGACAGCAGCACGTCCATTTCTAATGAAATGTAAAACCATGTGGACACGCAGTTCCTGGAAGTGTTCATAAATAAATAACCTCTGTTTTGATGTCCCTGTGTTATCCTAAGTGAATGTCAGGAAGACTGTAATTCTCTGAGGACTGAGGGAATGGGGTCTGTCCGGCAGTGCTTCAGCTGAGAGTTGGTGGCAGCCTCCATCATCTGGCACAGGCTGCAGCCTGGTGTCACTTTTGTACTTCAGGATGGATGGCTCTGTATGGCCTGGACACTGTTAACTCTGTCCCTTTGGTGTGCTTCAAGGAGAGGCTATAAGAGGCATACCTTCCCACAAGCCATTGTAGCAAAAATGAGGAGGGGATCCACAGGCCTGGTGCAATGTGATTCTTCTTTTCAATATATTTATTAATTTAAACTTTGTGTCAGATATTGAAACATATACACTGGGAAAACTCACTTACAAAATACCCTAACCTTGGGATATTGAGTTTGCTCAGGCTACAGCTGCGATCCCGCCATCTACTGAGGCAGATGAAAAATGTTTCCCCTTCCCTGCAAAGGTGATGATATTCCTCCCTCATAGATCCCCTCTGCTCCATCTCCTTTTTGATTTCCACACCTCCTTTAAAATTGAGTGAATGTGGTGACCCTGAGGTTAGCTTAATTTTTAGTTAAGCAGTTTCTTATAATGATTATGTGAATTTTAGAATCAGATTAGGTCGTAAGAAAACCTCTCTCTCTCTCTTCTCTGTCTTCTATCTTGAGCAATATTTTGACATTTTAAATAATAGGAATATGTTTTGCTCTCAACTGAATAGTTAAGATTATGTTTGACCTCACAAATGCAGAACTGCACAATGTTGAATCATCTAAGTTTTGAAATACATGCAAACCCAAAGCGGACACTGTGGTTGGTTGTGTTTTTTTGTATCTGCAGCACCATGTGCACATTGCAATTCGGCTGCAGACATTATCAGGAAGGTAGCTTTCCCGTTATGGGAAACAGATAAAGCAGTGAAAATATTGCATCGTGTGTCTCAAAAAATTATGATTAAAAGAAAAAACTAAATTCAAATATCCTGATAACTTGGCAGTGAGTGTAAGTTTTCAAAGGTTAATGGTTAAAATATAGAGTGTAAGAGGATAAATTGTGGGTTTGGCGATCAGACAATATAAAAAGGTCAATTGTGCGCCCTACAACGGGGTAGTTATCATCAAGAAAAGGTAAATTACCTATGCTTAGCATTAGGAAATGATGAAGTAATAGGTTGAGTAATTTCCCGGGGCATGCAATAATTTCCAGTAATTGTTGGCATGGGATGACAAGTAGAAAATCTGTCCATGCCTCCAGCATGTGCATAAATGGCTCACTTCCAGCTCAATGCAGCAAAATGGTACATTGAAGGAAAAAAAAGCTATAAAATATGCCTTTTTACTAAAACCCAATACACAATCCAGTCAAAACAAATAACAAGAGTGTGGGGGACAATTTCAGGCTTAACTATGTATTTAGGGTCCAATCATCAGGACTGTGACAACTTCTGAATGTTGGGCCCATGTGGGTACTAAAAGGGCTGAAAAATGGGACTTTTACAGGGTTTTTCACAGGTTCATTGTGCAAAGCTTTTGTGGAATTCATGCAGGATTTTGTTTGTTTTTTTTGTTTGTTTTTCATGTGGGTACTACCTAGCAACTACTTTGGCTAAAATATGTGTTAAAAATTGGGTTCTGGCTAAATAACTGTATATCCCTGCAATATACTGTAGAGCAAATAGTAAATAATCAGAACATGGATTACATGGTCGAACTAGATGTTGTTTGCCTGCTTGATCTTTAAAATCTGTAACAGAGCTCACACTTGTATGCACTTGGGCATGCTTTCTAAAAATGCCCTGAAAGAATTACAGTCAGTTGTATCAGACAGATGAATCAATTTGTCAAAATTGCAAACACAAGAGGAAGAATTAAAACCTGTATTGACAGAAACATCACTTTGTCTTTCAAAATGTAAACTAATGCCGCAGTGCTCTCATGTATCGACTGGCTAACAGCCTTGAGTGAGCCAATGAGTGACCACAACTATGGAGCATCTGGCCATGGCTGCATTCCTGCTCTTGACAAAAGCTAACCTTCATTTGAAAATGACACAGTGGCAAGGACAAAAATGAACAATACACACACTGTGTTTTTCCTTCTGAGAACCTCAGTATCCTCAGTGAGGCGCAGGAAACACTCTGCAGGATGGATTAGTCTGACAAAGCTCTGCATGGAAGCTTTCATGGGGAGAGGCACTCCAGCAGCCAGGTTGAGACAAAGCTGCTTATCCACAGGGTCACAGTAATGTAATGGTGTATGCAGCCAATTTGCTCCTTGCTATTCAATGGGTGTGAATATCATCCATGGGAGGGAATCACTTTGATTTTCTAAGCCTTGCTAATTGACTTCTCTAGTACCTCTCAACACTGAACTCTGTTTCAGATTTTGGAAGAAGAGATGCCCTCAGCAAAGGTGGCTTTTGTCAATATAATTAACCAAACAGACAAGAGGACCTATAGCTTTGCCCCGAGCTTTGGGACAGAGCCAAGCTTGAAAGTGCCTAAGTTGGTAACTACTTTCCAAGAAAAAATGCCTCATGCTGTGTCATTAAGTTGCAGGGCCAATGCTTTTTGCCCTTGTCAACACTGCAGGTGAGGTGTCACAGTGTTTAATTTAATTATTATATTTTAGTGAATATATTACTGTGTTAATGTAAGAAAAAGCATATTGCACTGTTTTTTGACAGTGAAGCATTGTATTACAATTACCACAAAGGTGTCACACCCTCTCTCAAAATATGGAGAAATGATTGCATTTTTAATGAAACTGAAATACAATAATAACACTGCATCATATATAATATTTGGCCTACATTGTGTTAAAGAGTACTTGTCTGAGTTAGATTGCATTTTTATTCATACACCATGGACATTTCTTAAAAAGGTCAAAATCGATGCAGCAGAACTAGAGACATTATCTTTTTTATTCAATGCATTATTCTTGTTCCAAACATTTCATCTATACAACCAGCAATAAAACACAGCTGACTACAATTCAGTCAGTGGTTCAGAAGTTTGAAGTAGCATTTAATGTTACTAGGAATGTTTCGCCCTGGGATACTTGCTAAAATGCTTGACTGGGTGTCCGTGAGTACACAGGTCTATGTACTGATCTGATCTGATAACATCTTATCTTAACTTATTTATTAGAAATGGGAACCTGCTTCTTTCCCCGGTGTCGGGATGGGCTTGAAACAGACTCTGATTTGTAAAAATTGGTTGATTTTCCCATTCAGAGAAAACAAGCAGTTGTGTAACTTCACACAGCAAAGCGAAAGTATTGTTTCATAATTGTTTTTAAATAAGCTCAATTGAATTGATCACCTCGGCATTCAGATTTCCGAATAAAGGAGTCATTGATAGTCTCAAATTATTACCTTGCTCTGTATGTTGTGTTATGCAGCCATCAGAGAAGTGATCATTAGACATAACTGTTAAAAAAAACATGACACTGTGCATTGAGCTTTGCATTCAGCACCACTTAACGGTCATTTTTATCTTATGAAGAACTGGATGGTAAGAGCAATGAAAAGAATGCAGGTTCTACAAATTTGCACTGAATCTAAAGGTAGCAAGATGCTTGAAACAAGCCTTGTTGCGCAGGCTTGAAGAATGGCAATAAATCTAGTCTTAAGTCCATATGCTCTGAATACTGGGTGGAGGATACTGGCAGAGCTTTTGCTCTTTTACTGTCTCTTTGTAGCAATCTCAATAGTTCAGTGCTTCTTGTAGGACTTTACTTTTCCATATTTAAGGGCTAATATGTGTCTTTGAACCTCAAAATGGTAAGTGAACCAATGAACAAATAGTTCCAAACAGCTTAAAAATGTTTTGAAAAATTGCCCGAACTTTGCACTAAGTTTAGCATGCAGTTCTTTTAAAACTCATGCCTTAACACAGATTTACAGCACTTATTATTATGACACTTATGCAAGTAGATGTATCTACTGATTTGCAGGCGCTGTATGTGCACATTTCTTGGTGAAGTACCAATGATGAGAGCTTCCTTGTTTCAAATTACAACATGTTCTGTGTTTTCTCTTGGTGCCGACAGCTTGTTCTCACCTCTGGCGTGTCAGTCGGAGCAGAGATTCAGCTAAGTATTCAGCAGAGAAACAAAGTAAGACCATGAACCCAAAA
>JAPZDZ010000001.1:10537509-10549342 GCA_029783805.1 Acanthurus tennentii | reverse complement strand
GTATGAATTCTAAAATCATTAAATGTCTCATCATTTTCAACAAATGAGTGATTTTTAACAACCATTCATTCCTGAAAATAAAAGTTATTCTATGAGAGACTGTTATAAAATCATTAAAAAAGTAAATCAATGAACAGTGTCGCAGTTCATTGAAAAAAAAAAAAATACCGTCTGTACTAGACCACATTCTCCAGCCGCCTCCAGTTTCTTGACTGTCTTCATTTTTTTAGTAAGCAAGTTGGTTATGCTGCTTACCAACATTATTCAATCAAATAATATGTAAAAAACTCAAAGACATTCTGAAAAAAAACACTAGCCTAGTATATTTGGCTTAATTAGAAATAAATCTCAAATTTAGTAAACCTCCATAAGTGTAAAGAATTTAACTGAGGACAAATCTTGCTCTGGATTTTGCAGTAACAATAAAATCACCAATCTTGGCCTATACTTTCAGGAGGCCTGTTAATCATAAATTACTTTTATCCCTGTTAGTATTTATATCATGCAGCTTCTTTGCATCTCTTGCAACAACATACAGATAAGATAAAGCAAAAAGCATCTTATTAATGCATCCCAGTCACTTGTCCTGTCACTGAAACATATAGTATTTCTTCCTCTGCTATGAGGGTGTTGGGGGTGCATGGTGGAATATAAATTCAGGCTGCACTGCATCAGGCTTTAATGACAGCAGTTCTTCATGTGAGAAATGACAACGTGTCCCAGCCTCTACAATGATTAGTGTATACTGGAGTGAAAATCTTCATGCGTGCTGCTCTTGTGGGTCAGTGAACCAACTTAATGTTTAAAGAACTTCTTTAAAGAGGATTAATGAAATTTTCAAGTAGACTGGGATAGTAACATGATGTAACCTAATTTCTTATGCTTAAATTAATGTTTTAGGACCCCAGATTAACCTAGTTTCTGATGGCAGTACTTTAGCATACTGTACCAATTATAAATACAATGAATTGTAATAGCACAAGATAGTGCCTTTGTTTGTTTCACTAATACTAATATATTTTATCTTTTTCGTGTACAGTATTAAAAAGAATGGATATCTAATAACAGTCCTTTATTACAATTTACTGGATACAAATTCTCTTTTAACTAATTTACAAATATGCAGAGCAAACCAGTATGGGTATCTGCTCATCCTTTATTTACAGAGCCAGATGGTATGTTTGGACACCATCAAGCATCTTTTAATACAACAGATGCTGAATTGAGAAATTTCTCTGTTTTGGCTAGCTGGCTGTGTGCCATTATAATAAACTTTATTTGCGAAATTATGTCTAAAAGCCCATTATCCAAGGCAAATGTGCGACACCACCCCTCTCTGCTGCTATCAGAGAGCATCAGGTCCAGCCAAAGTTTTTTTTTTTCCTTGAGAACAGAGAATGGGCTCCCGCTCAATTCAGTCTGTCAGCTCTCTGCATAAGAGTCGTCTACACTCAACCTTTCTCCCAGAGATTTCAGAAGAGATTCACTTAGCTGTCAGAAAACAATTGCTCTTTGTAAAAGGCAGTGGCTGGTGCAACTTTAATTTTAAAGATGTTTTAAATGAGCTGCCAGCGTGTGATTGATGGGCTGTGAGAAACTTGCCTCCCATTCCTCTATATAATAGAGGGCTTTAATTACAAACCCCTTGTATTGATGCTGTCAGCGCCAGTATAATATGCATCATGTATGTGGAGAGAATGGATTTTACCACCTGGTCGCCTACTCCGCACAGTATTATTGCACGCAATGTCATCAGTTGAAAATGCATTGTCATCAAAGCAGAGTGATATTGCCTGGGGGATCAAAGCCTTTAGTATTCATGAATTCACCAATCTGTTTACTCTCATTTATAGCTTAAAGTGAATTTGATTTTGATTGATGAACAATCATGCTTGAAATGACCTACCATTTAATCAATATCTGCTCTCTGTACGTCTGTTTTTCATGCAAACTGATCATGTGAAACTCTCTGTGCATCCTAAGAAAAAACTATTTAGACTGTCTCAAAGAAAATGTGGTGAGCCTTTAAATGTCAAAGATGACTTTCGTTCTTTATCCATTCACTTCAACAGATTTGAAATGCTAATAAAGGAATTGCATGAATGCAGTAAAAGGCTGTTTTAACTCAAGTATACTTCACTTTAATTCTGGTCATGCTCTGCTGGAATAATTACCTTTGCAAATGCAAACAATGTGACTTCTCTCACTTTTTTTAATTGAGGAGATAAAAACTTTGAATATTGTATGATGTTGATAAAACCATTGCAGGAAATCAGGTAGAGTTCTGCACTGCAGTCTTTTATACAACAGTGCATGTAAGGTTTTACAGCTTCACAGTGGAAGTCAGTAGAAATCTGTGAAATGTGATTGTTCTGGAATATCACAATGTCACCATGAATTGTGATTTGGTTTTTCAATTAAGGGATTATACACAAGTATTTTTGGCATTTGTACAGCATAAATTTAATTTAGTTCACCAGTTTGAGTCAAAAGTAAACTGTCATCTACAGCCCCAGACAGTCTTTACCACTTTGTGGTGAAACAACATTGCAACTTCGCAAACTTTCAAACCGACACTTATGCCCTTTCGATAAGTGCACACGTATATATAAAACAGAGCCTTCTCTATGCATTTGGTCTTTTGTCTTTACACAAATGCAGATTAATTGATCTCCTTTCTTTTGGAAGGAGTCTCTGAAGCTTCTGAGGATAGACTGTGTTATTATCGCTTAAGTTTAAGTTTGAAAAGAGGACTTCTTGCATGTGTGCATATATATGTACAAGTCCAAGTCCACTGTACAGACGGAGGAGTGCTGGACGCACTACATAATTCACTTACAATCCAATTCTCCTGCATAGTCCCTACTGCCAACGTTGGAGGTCTTGGAAAAAAAAACTCTGTCAAACCTGCAGCTCCAGTTATTCTACTGAGAAATAAATAGTTTAAAAACGCGGAGAAGAGATTGTTGGGATACTTATTTTACTTTCTCACAGCCCATTAGCCGGCCCTTTGTAGTTTCTCGAGTCCAGAGGCTGGTGAAAAGTTAAGTGTTGAGTGTTTTTTCATCGATCCCACCCTGAATGATCAGCAGTTACTGAGATATGTCCGAATCATTTTAGGAGAACACTCTGGTTTCTTCTTTCATCCTTAAAACTTTCCTTTGCACTGCTATTTGGCAATTTATTGGAAAATGGAAATAACTTTTGGCTCACCACCTCTCTGATCTCCCATCAGAGGTTGTTCTTTTGCAAGGAAGGAATGTTACTTCTGCTTGATCATTTGATTCTAAATGTTTTATACTTTGAGACTTTAGTTTTTTAGATTTTAAACATCTATTTTGGCTTCAACTTCCACTTGCCAAGGTCTTTTTTATTTTACTTTAATCAAGATGGTTGCCTTGATTATAGATGGGATAGGTGGGTGTTTTCCCATGACTAGTATGACTTTTCTTATTTAGTGTCACTACAAGGAGTTAATGTGTGGCAATTAAGATCCTGTTATGATGCTTTCACAGCAATGAATGATTGGGATTCATCAACATCAACAGGGATGTGATTGAAAACAGATGTTTCTGAATGATTAATCAATCAGGCAAAAGTGTTGAGTGGAAACTGAAATACTGACACTGTTGTTCCAGCTAAGAGAATACTGGAGCTCTCTCAGGAAAAAAAAAAAAAATTGTTTATACAGAGGGAAGTTGGTCATATTTCTAGTCAGATTTTTAATTTTTTGAACCAATTCTGCTCATTTCTCTTGATGAGGCTTTTCTTCCTGTTGTAATCCTGCTTTTGTTTTCCTTGTTTTTAAGTTTTAACAGTTTTTCAATTCCAAAATGGGAACCAAAAAGAACATCCAGAGAAAAGAGTGAGTTTTGAGGTTTTTTGCAGAAATGTTGAATACAACCATGCAAAAGAATATTCTGCGATGCAAATCATCATAGAAAGATTGGCCTGATGTTGGAAAATACTGTTCTTTGGCTTAAATATATATTCTTGTGGAGAACAAAAAGTTATAGTCAGTAACAAGAAAACTAACAATCGTCTCCCAGAAAACGCATTTTCTATTTTATTTTGCAAATTCTTTATGTATGACTGAAATTACCCAAATTAGCAGTACTGTCTTAAGGGGCAGATTCTTTTACATTATAAAAACATTTTAGACAATTTATTATCGTATGTAAACAGGAAACCATCCCTGTTTTCTCATAAAATGAACTTTAATTGAATATGTTTATGACAAAGTTACTTCAAGCTACAGTTTTTGAAAAATAGAGCTTTACTGTTTCATTCTCAGTGTTTGTGTATTGATAGTATGGATCATTTTGTTTAGTATGCCCCTAACACTTTGATAATTAGCAACAAATAGAGGGGTGAGACAGAATAAACAGGATAGAAAACAATATTATCATAATCAGCAGAAGAGACACACGCACACATTCGCACACACAATCACATTATTCTGTGTATCTTGCAGGTAATGGATATTGGTGAGAACAAAACAAAACAAACCATGCAGTCATTTGAAGTATCTGTTGCAATAAAGAGAAGTGCTAGCTTTAAATTACAGGGGTCCCTTTGTTTGCTCACATTAGTACACAGCACACATACCGCTTACATGCACTGAGAGGCACTGATGAAGGAAAACATGAATAATATGCTTTAAATTGTATGTATATGAAGGTTATTATTAAAGCCACCGTAAAATTAAAGTGTCATCAAACATTTAATTTGAGTTTTCTGTATGTAAAATTTTATTATTATTGGTTTAAAAAGTTAACAAATTTACTGAAGATTCCTTTGTCAGCATGAGTTCTTATCTTTATTTGATCAATGATTAAGTAATTTCAACATTAAGTGATTCTGAGCTCTTACAAAAAGCTGGAAAACAGTAATTGTTTGATAGTAAATAGTAGAAAAAAAAGTTTTCCATGTTGTGCATTGTTAAATGCACATGCAGGTTAACTCTTTGAGCGATAATGCAGAAAGTTTTAAGTTAATAACTGTTGTGATATTTTTGTTTTGATTAACTGAAAATAGGTTAAAAAAAATAACATCTGTCGTCAACCTCAATGCAGAGGTAAACTTGTTTAACATCTGCCATATTCACCTGGTTTGGGCCCACAGATTACTGTCTCTTCCCTGAGATGCAGTGGAAGCTCATTCATCACCATTTTGACAGGGATGATAACAAAATAGTTTCCTAAAATTGAGTCTCTCTACCATAAATTTATCAGTCACTCTCATTTATCTTTTAACTTTAATTGAAACATAATACCAAAAAATGGGCAGTAAAGAAAAAAGAGTGACTGGGTTTGACAGAGCAAAGAGGCTACAATAAGAGCATGATGGAACAACATACACCATACTGAGCATCTGAGACATATATTGCACACACCCCTTGGTACCTTTTCTGTGTTGTATTTCTAAAGTGGTCAGCTATCACAAACATCAAAGGCACACATCAGGTGTTGGTGTGTGTCCCTCACAATCATAGAGAAAGTGCTTTTTGTAGACTACCAATTTCTCCGGCCGCGGTGACTTCAATAGACCATGATGTCACATGACATATTGCGTTACCTAAATGACAGATGCCTCCACCACCACTGTGCTCTGTCCACCTACTCATAAAAACATAAAAAAGCAAAGATTCCAAGTAAAAGAAAATATTTTTAATGTGTAAAAAAAAAACACAATAACACATGAACATAACAGCGAATGAAATGTGACACCTTTGTCTTCAACCTGGAACATGAAACACTAAGCCCGTCTGTAAGAGGATCTGGATCATGGGGGCTGACAAGGTCACAGATGTGGTTAGGTGCTAGTCCAGCACAATTTATGGGTCATCTTTGAAGGAGAACAGTAAATCCACAGCCTCAATGTGACTGAAAATCTGATGGGGTTTGAATAAAGAGTGAAGGGTAATGTATTTGACTACATTAAACTGTATCAGGGCCCCAATCATATGATTAAACATGGCAAAAGCTGTCAGTAAGCTGCTTCAGGAGCGCTTGTTGAACAGCTGAATAGCAGAATAGATTGAACAGCTTTAGAGACCCCCTCCCCCACAGTTTTTCTGACGTTTGGTTGGGGGGCTTTGTCCAAACATTTCTATAATTTTCTAAATCTGTCAATCTGACAGCCACACACACATCATGCTGTTATTTGCCACCAGTGTGGAGGTGAAAGAAAATAAAACGCAGGCTCTGAACCCTTCATTCTTGACACAACTATGTCACATTTTATGACACGAGCTGAGTGCAACACTATTAATGCCTTTCAAGAGACACTGTCTGAAAATACGGCCGAAGGATAACACCAAATATGTATATAAATATATATTGATATATATTGTGTGACAGGAAAACATCTATGTTTCATATTATAATCCATGGTTTATTTCATTTTGTCGCCAAACACATTCCTTAGAGTATTATTTTTAGCAGGTTGGATGGCACTTGTGTTTTTTCCATGGTCAGATTCAGACAGGAAATTTGCATTTATGCAGCACAAACAAACATGGAGGAGTGTTAATGTGACACAGAATCAGTGAAGTCTGAACAGGCGAAAGACTGCTAAGACAAAGCAAGTACATAAAATGTAAAAGTATAAAAACAAGGTATACCTGAAAGAGGGGCTGCTTTTGTTATACTGACGTGGTTTAGGACATTAAAAGATTCACTTAAATAAAAACATAATGAATTTTGTCATTTATGCTGCAGAAATCAGTCTAACCTAAGTACTACTTAAAATATAGCACATAATAGTAATAGGGCTTCCCATGTGGTAGTTTTGTATAAATTAATTTAATGAATTCACAAAAAATGTGTTAAACCTTGATTGGTTTCATTATCGTAATATGCGATATCATGCATTTGGATATAGAATTTTTGTCTAATAGCACACACACATTTGAAAATGCGCATGATTGGGCCCGTGTTTAGACTTTCCCTTCGTTTTTCAAAATGTCAGTCAAAACATGCTGTTGGCACAACCAGACTGTAATCAGATTTATCTGAGAAGTCCAGACAGCAAAAACACACATTAATTGCAAAGTTTCTGCAAATAAGATGCAAGCCACATTTGGAGGTCACTTGAAATACGATTTTAATTTGATGTCTACAGATGCATCTCAGTTTGGCCACTCTAATTGGATTTCAAAGTGTTCTCCGGTCACTCAAGATACATGATTTCATGAAATCGAGAGTAAGGAAGTGACCAGCAGAGCAGCTGAGCAGAATTCATGCATCTACCTGCAGAGCGGCATGAAGGACAACACAGAGAACAATCACATGTGGAGCTGAAATATATTGTCTACTGGTGCTGTGGGGGAAAGTGTCTTTACAAGCAAAGCTGGAAATTCTTATGCCTCCACATTAGAAGACCATGTATACTATAATTATCACATAACCCATCACCACAGTAACCCATGCAAATTGGTTTGTGATATCTGAATACACAAATCAGATCTCATCACTTTAACAAAAACTAAGACATCAAGCCTGTTATTTTGTCTTGAATTATGGACATTCAAATTTACACTAAACAATTTCAATTTCTAATAGCTTGGACGGGTTATCAAATAAGCTTTGTTTGTTGCAGCCATACTTGTAGCTGTGTGATGATTTACAGAGGCATTGGTGTTTTAAGCTAAATGTTAATTGTGTCAATGAGCCAAAATGCTGACAGTGATATTACTAACATGGTGATAATTAGCAGGCATAACAACTTTCACCATCTGAGTTCAGACTGGATGATGCTAACATTCGCTAGTTAGCACTAAACACAGAGTACAGCTGCTTTAACACTCCTGAAAAATCCCATTTCCCCTGCCTTTTTTCCCCTCTTTGTTACGTTATCCATGTGCACTGAATATGTTCCACCTTTGACTTTCTGGGTCGAGAAAATCACCACAGCAGCAGTTCTGCAATTTGAAAACCATATTTTTCCAACGGTCCTAGGTACTCCACTGGTCAGAAGCAGCTTAGATGGATTCTCAGCACTGTTAACTTGCAGTTCAAGTGGTTCACTTGAACAAGACCATTCCAAACTCTGTTTACCACTTTAAAATACAATGTCTTTGAGCAGAACAGCTTCTGTCTGAGAGCTGTAAAACACATAGATTGATCAGTTTTGGTCAGTAAAAAAAAATAGAGCTGGATGGATGATAACAGCCCTCTGGATGTAGTGGTAGATGTAAGTGTCAAATGATGTGAGGGACTGAAGATTGACATATGAGTGTTCACAGCAGTTCACACATACTTTGCACTTCCAAGCCACATTCTAGATCACGAAGGGAATAATAAACTTATTTGAGATTTATTTAATATTTGAAATGGTTGGGTTTTTGTGTGTAGTTGTTTGTTTTAATAAGAACTGTTGCCTATAATTTTGTATGAGAGTGTGAACATCACCTGGTCATTAGGCACACAGTGCTCTGTAGCTCAGACTCTTTTCACATTACCAGGCCAAAAGAAATCAAATTTAATAATATCAATGCTTAGCTTTGTACCATAACAACCTTTTGGTCATTCAAGACTGTTCGACTGCTAACTGAAATGTAGTCTTAATTAATCACACTGAGAATTATAGTTTCCATTCTTTGAGCCAACAAAAAAAAAAGGGAAACTAAGTTTTCAAACATGTAAAAGTAAAATTGGGTGAGTGCTTTTGTTCTTTTTTTGTTCTGTGGAAAAATTGTTATTATCGGAGCAACAGAAAGGTCACCTTTATTAATCATAATAATTATTTACAGTAATTAGGCCAGATATCAAAGGAGCACTTTGCACCGTTCATGGTTTAATTGATTCTTCACACTCAGAATTACTCCAAGGGTACGAACACGGTTATTTTTTTTATTTTTTTTATATAATATGAAAATTACAAAGTGCAATTGTGACTGGCGCTAATGCGGTGGTTCACTTGACCAGTTTTTTATTATTATGCTCTTTATTCATTGTTCTTTTACCTCAGAAAAAAGTAATGAGGGAAAGAACAGGATGGCAGGATGAATAATAATTAGAATGATGATAATTACTGCAGCTTTATGTTGGAACATCTTTTTAAGGACTTCATAAAACTTTGAGGTAGTCTTTATTAAATAATTAAGATAGGCCACAATAGTAAGATTAATCAATATGAGGAAAAAAGTTATTATTACATTAATTCAAGAAACTATACAAGACAAAACTAATTTGCATTTACCTTAATTAAGCAAAGACCTTCAGGCTGTTCTCTACTCTAAAACTGAGCTTGTTTTATTCTAAATTACAACTCTTATTACACTTGGATTCACAATTTTGTCTTATAGAAAACACACAATGCACAGTAACTTTGTGTGTGACTGAGTTTGTGATTAAAGATGTATACCTTGTGTCAAGATGAGGGTAGTTGGTTATTGGATATGCCCAAATGTTCTATATATTTTTAGATTTGTATGGTTAAATCTATTTTTTTTTTTTGGAACATTTGCAGTCAACAAAAACAGTAAGTTCTGACTGTTTTACATTCATGTTTGATTTATTGATCAAAACAGGGATTGTTGGATTGATTTTTTTTTAATATCAGGAATGTGCAAATAAATAAAATATTTCACAGTTTTTAAGGTGTATTTTATTTTGTCAAATTAATAGTGAGTACAATAAACAAACAATTCAACTTCTGATTTATAGGTATACATGCACATCTTTCACAAAATAAAGCCTTCTAAGTTCCTGACTTATTGTTTTGTCCATTTTCTCATTACATGCAGGAGTCTATTCAGACTTTTTCAGTTCGCACATTCTTCATTACTTGCGAGATTTCGATGTGGGCTGATTCCTAAGTGTATTTTTTGTCAGGAAGCATACACCCATGTATTGACATGTTTCCAGGCTTTAAGACCCTAAAGGCCAGATAGCTGAATTTTATCCAAGGTCAATAACTCTCAATGATAATTCCCTGGCCAAATATGTATTTTGGCCAGAAGAGAGCAATCCACTCTTCATGAGTTGGCATGCTGTAGCTGCTATCTGAAACGCTCAGTCTGTTTTTCAGTTAGAAGGCATTGAAATCACATTAAAACTGATCAGTTGCACAAGAGAAGAATGGAGATGATTCCAATACACTTACTCATTAGTTCAAGAACTCTTGTGTTTAGATTATATTACTTTAACATCGGTCAGTTGCTTGAAGTGATTTGTATTCATAATCCTTTGTCTTCTGAGTAAATGCCATAACTGACTTCTTAAATAGTTTGTAAAAGCAAAGGCTTTTGTTATTCAAAAATAATATTAAAAGTAGATACCAAGTCATTGCCTCCAAGATTTTTCAACATAAATTCAAACCTGTTATTCTTTGAATTGCCTCATATCTGAATGGTGCTAAACTCCTATACCATGTTAGAGCACAGCACTCTCACTAGTGAGGTGAAGAAAGACATTTGCAAATAAAAAGTGCCAACTTGTACATTGTTGTGATGGGTAATCATTAGATGTAAAGCTGCTAAATCCAGGCACCCATACGTTTCTGTCCACTGAAGCCCAAATGACAGAACAACTTAGGTCAGTCATGTAATCTGATTTCAAATATGAAAATCAATCACAATCCAATAAAATGATCAGGGCTGGTTTTATTCTCATATAATCACAGAAACCCTCAATGTTGTTATGGGACCACCAGGTTACACAAGACGTGGAGGTACAGCATCGTCAAAGCCATTTATATAGTTCAAACAGAGAAATTATTATAACAGCTTTTCTATTTAAAATCTATCAGAAGCCTAGGCTCAGTATTCTTTTTCTTTTTATTACTGGTTAGCTCCTTTAATAGAAATGGTTGTTATGGACCTACATGAACATAGTCGACATGAAATACTGTCCGTTTCTTTTTCTTCAAACTATTCTACTGGCATAGGGAGAGTGAACTTCTAAGTACTATGGACCAATTGTAAGTCTTTTGGGGGAACAAAGTCAGTAAGCATACACACCAGCAGCTTGGCATGTTTTCTCAACTAAACATGTAGAGTCAAGTGGTAAAGAAAAACAAATGTCTCAAATCTTGCTATTCAAGAACAAACTTTTATATAAATTGTAGTATTTTTATACAAAGCTACAGTAAAAAATATGAATAACATTGTTTTGCTTGTTTAAATGATAATGTATCACCCATCCTGAGAGCAATTTAATGGTAACACAGATGTAATGTTGCGTGTGCAATACACAGGGGCTTAGGTGTCCTCAATTCAAGTCTAATTGGAAAAATGGAATGAAAAAGGCCCGGCAGGCTCTTAATATTTAAACAAATGTAGGTGTAATGGCAGGTCACTCAGCTGCAAAGAAACTAGAGTGAGTGACTGGGGACTGGGCTCTGTAGGTGTGGACATGGTGTGCTATTTCAATAGGAAGAAAAGAGGACTGTGTAAACAAGTGTAAAAAAAAAAAAAAGGTGAGGACTACAAAAGTTGTCAAATGGATTCCTGAGCAGTTTAACATCAACTGTATCTTAGAAGTGGTGGGCAACCGAACCAGAGCCAGAGGATATGCAGATATATTACAGTAAGCTGCTCAGGCACTCACACTGGAGGTTTAGCACACTTTGCAGAACAGTGGATTATCATGCAGGGTTCAGGATTTGAGTCTCAGCAATGTCAAACTGTTCAGAGTTTGACTGTTCAAACCAGCTGCAGAAATGAGTGTTGGTATTATTCCACTAAACATAGTGCATCATTTAAATTCTCCTCCTCTTAAACAGTGGACACTTTGCTGAAAACTTGGTTTGGTTACACTGAAAACTTGGTTTGGTTACACTGAATGATGCTTTGTGAATGAATGTGATTATGATGAACCTATTGCCT
>JAPZDZ010000001.1:10515082-10530257 GCA_029783805.1 Acanthurus tennentii | reverse complement strand
AGTTGATAGAAACCAAAACATTCAGTGGTTTAATGTGACTTGTTTTTATTTATTTCACCAATTAATTTATACTATTTTACTATTAATATATTACATTTCTGCCACAGAGCAAGTAACTGCAAATGTTATTGTTATATGAATCAGTAGTTGTAAAAAAAAAAACAATCAAATATATTTTTATTATGCTTGATGAGTCTTCAAATTCACTCAGCTCTTTGCATGGTAAACTTAAGCTCGAATGAAAGAAATTAGCATTGTCGACCATTTTTGTTTTTTTTTTTAAATCAGATTAACTACAACAGTACAGTATATAAGTATAAATGACATCATAGTGGGTAGCGGTGTGAACATTTAAATAATGAAAAACTTTATTTAAAAAGTTTAATAAAAAGGTGAAAGTTTATTTTAGCACATTGCAGTTGGTCACATCTGCTCAATAATTTATAGGTCACAGCTTTAAGGCATCCCACTTATCATACTGAAATAACTGTTTAGCTGGTATACTAAGCATGGTAAGGCATATTAGCAATACTTTGCCTTTAATTACATTATAATGAATTTCAGTGATTGGACAAGCTGATTAATCTCTAAAAAGAGTAGTTGGCAGCTGTTTTAATAATTGATTCATTACTTTAGTTTTTTTGCAAAACATGTAAAACATTCTCTGGTTTCAGCTTTTCAGCTTTTGTGAAGATGTTATTTTTTTTCCTCTTTCTGTTTGATATTATTGTAAACAAATTATTTTGGGGGATTTTGGTCTGTTGGTCGATGATGTCAGAAATGTTCCTGCACTTTAAGGAACTTATTGAAATATGTCAGGGAAAAAAAAAAAAATCTTCTCATAAGCTCTTGACCAAGCAAACAGTGAAATTGGTTGCAGTTTTTCTGTATGTACAAATTCTACAAAAATACCTTTTTAATCAAGGAGAATGTATTACAGTGTCATTCATGCAAACTACATAAGTCTCCTGTAGTTCAGTGTCTATATTTGTGATGAATGTGTTGCACAACCAGATAGTAGACTGGAACAATTCGACTGCAGATTCTGCACAGGGGCAGATTAAGTGACCTTCTTTATAAGAGAGTATGAGAGAGTATGGTCTATCCATGAATCTCAACTGAGGCCCATCTAGAGACGCACCAAACAAACTTGTCTCTCACTCTCTCTCTCACACACTCCCCGTCTCTCTCTCTGTCTTTGTCTCTCTATGTCTCTCACTCTCTCTCTCTCTCTCCCTCTTGCTGGCTCTCAGCTCACACAGCTTGCTGGGGATAAGGCCTCAGCCACAGTGCTGTGATGGCAGATGGCAACTGGCTCAAAAAGGTTGGCACGTCATCGGGAAATGTGCTGCACCAAAGATGTCCTTTTTAATTAAAAGATTTTGATCTGTGGTGAACTGCAGAATGTTGGAAAAAATGAGAGACAGCATGTGGTCTGAAATACAAGGACATGATATGAAAGGATAATAAAGAAATATACTGTATACTGCAGTATATGCTTTTTCCATTTTTTTCAAAACCTGAAAACAGACTCAGACAGCCTGATACTGAGTGGGAGGACATTTAGAACAAAATAGAAAACAATAGACAATTGACAGAAAATTGAAAGAAATATCCATCATATTTTTACAATAAAAAAAATACCTTAAATCCATTTGTCTTATCTAACAACTGTTGAAAGATGTCACATCAGTTGATGTGCCAACCCAGATCACATCTTATAACTTTTTTTTTTTTTTTTTTTGCACATTGACTTAAAGTGTATGGCACCACATCTTTATTTAACAAGCACTTAGAGGAGGTTGTCAGCACCGATGTTGTGACATTTGTCCAGAGGTTTCTTGGCAGCCACAAGAGACCCGTTTTACCCCTGACATTCAGGCTGGGCTGCAGACCTACAGAGTGAGTTGGACACAGGGTGAAGTCTGTGCTTTAATCCAGGAGGCACCATGGCAGATGGATAACAATGTGGTATATGTGAGTCTTGCAGCCACCAGAGATGGTGGATGGCTCCTGGTACACTGTACCTAGTGAGGGCTTGGCTTTTAACATGTTTGCACTTGTCTTGGTAAATTAAAGAAACAGTCCCAACTGCTGCTTCAGACATGCCATATAACATGGTACATGTCAGGGTAGATCAGCGGGCGATCCCATGCCTCCCCAACGACAGACACTTGAGCTGACTGGTGTGGGTCGCAGGGGCCCCGCCAAGCTCCACTGTGCTGCTTCATGGAGGCCCAGCTGCTCACACATGGATTATTCTGTCAGTCTTAGACATTCATTGATTTGACAGCAACTGATTTTAGTGCAGCCCCGCTGGATTTGTCTTATGCTGCATCCTACATTTAAAATGCTGAGTGGAGGGAGACTCAAAAGTTCACTGGGGAGCAAAGAACAGAGATGTGATTATTGAAGGTACAAAGTGGCACAGACCATGTTTTATTATCAATAACAACTTCAGTGCATACATTGTCATATTGTGTGCATTCTGTGAGTGTATGTACGTAGGGATTAATATTCATCTCAAGTTTACCCAGCTGCTTGTCTTATCTCCCCACTCAGTCTCTAAATGTGTTTGTCACTTGGCATGTTTGTGGTTTACAACAGCAAATTTATTTGTGAATCTCCGTCTATTTGTGTGGATCTTTGCAAATCTGTTGTAGCAAACTTTGCATCGCCAAGAAATACACAACACAGTTCAGCTGGACTGAAATATAGCACTGGTTTCCAGGTTTTTGAAGAACTGTCTATTGTATTTAAGCTGCAAGCTAGTGCATACTGCACAGGTTTTAGGTACATGTGGGATGGTGAAGTACTTTACAATAATATAAATGCACATTTTGAACTGAACCACTGTGTCCGAGGCAACAAATCTACATAATTAAACAACAAATAGGGCATTTTGTCAGCACCGCTCACGAGGACCCATGTGAGCATTTTCTGCTCTGGCACCTTTGTGATTAAGATGTGGCTATGTTTAGGCGACTAAACTACTGTTAAGGTCACATAACCTTCATGGTTAAAGGAAAGCAGTACTTTTCTGGAGAGGACAATTTTTGCAAGGCATTGCAGTAGAGCTCCTCCATCACGAAAATTGCTCCCATTTTCCCAAACTGCCTCCTTTTTTCTCCTTGACCAGCTTGTTTCTACAAGGACTACGTGTGCCCAAGTATTATTAAAATGTTTATGTTACATAATATTTGTAAATTATAGCTTAAGCTTAATAAGAGAGAAGCTATTTATCAGTACAAATATTATTTTGCCTATTCATAAAAACTAACAAAAATGAATAGTTTTTATGAATAATAGGTTGTAAAAGCTAACTGTTTCCTTCCTGCCTGCAGAAAATCCGATCTTTTGACTTTTCTTTTTTTCTACCTCTAAAGCCAATTAACTCTTAAACTTTATATGTTTTCATAAATTTACATATATCTTAATACAGTTTCCCTTGTTAAAACAATTACAGTTTAAGCTGAATTTTTTCATCTCGGGTGCATGAAAACTATTTTGGTTTCACCCTCTCTGCCCTTCATTGAATCTGTACTTCATTAAAAATCTGTGACATATTGTTGCATGATAAAATCTGTCACTTTAGATATTTATGCTGTGTTGCCAGTAATACTAACAACTGAACCTTGCTGGAGGGAACGGCATTGACCTGTAAGAAGTGTCTGATCTAACAGCTTCACTAAATTTAAACTTAACAAGGCATCACATTTTATGAGCTAATTTGCCTGGGCAAGTAGAACCTTATTCTACCTGTGACATGCAGCTGTAAGTTAAATGTAATGAAAAACAAAAAAGAAGATCACTCTCTGAAAATAGCATTCAATCTCAGCAAAGGAAATTGTTGCATTAACTTTACCCCCAGTAGGGTAATATTAAAATAAAGCCACGCAGAGCTCTTTCATACATCTTGCAGGGCGTGATAAGTAGCAGTCGTGGCTTAAAAACAACATAGAGCATTTTCTCACACACCAGAACACACATTTCTGTTTTACAGATGTTTTTTTTTTTTAAGAGGATCTCTAGACTTAACAATGCCTTTGCAGATGAGAATCACTTCTGTTTCACTCTTATTTTTTTCCCTTTTTTTTATCAGATTGTGTGATTAAAAAGCTTTAGCTTATTCATCAGCACTGCAGAAGGCTGTTTTAGAAAGGTCTATCGTTACCCTCTATGAGTTTACACCAGCTGATGTTCTCAGTTTTCTCTAACTTGAGGATTCACTTTCTGCTTTTTATCGCAGCAACCTTTGATGTAACACTTTGGTTGGAGAGAATTTAGACCTTAAGTGAAGTTTTTATGCTGACGTTTAGTGGCGGCAGGGCGCATGTTTGTCTTGGTAGCAGATGGTAGTCTGATTTGCACAGTGACTGATCGCTCATATTGCCATTGACACTAATGGCTGTGGAATTGAAGGGGGACACTGGGGCAGCAATGCAGTCTTACATCCATGTCCAATCAGTGCGAAGCAACACATCCTGTCACAATAATTATGACGGAACTATTGAGATGATTTTTTGGCGACAGTCTCATCGTCCCACTAGTGTTCCCCTTGATTGGCCTTGGTAGCTAGCAAAGTCATTGTCATTTCTCACAACTTCATTACTTTATGACACAAAGCAATTTCCATCGTCTGTGCTCTTCCCACTCGGTTACCCCTAAAGGGAGTTCACGCCATATGTTCATGACAACACCCTGTCGGATAGACGATGTAATGTCTTTTAAGAGTGTCTTTTGGAGTAATTTAATAACAATATTGAGTCTGGTCTTTTTTTATTAGAAACTTTTAGTTGTCTTTTATTACTGAATTCAGGTGACTCCTGGCTGTGGCCTTTATTGGATGAAATTGGAAATGGCTTGCTTTATTATTGCTCAGGTGCATGGCACTTATATTCTTCCATTTTTGATCCTCAATAATTTAATGGCCACATCAGGAATCTGTCTGAAGGGCAGACTTCATCATCAAGCTGTTCCTCTAATTTGTAGAACATTATTTATGTGCCTCCATCGACTCATGTTTGAAAGTAGAGTATTTCTCTCCAAAAAAAATTCTGGTACTGTTCTTAAGTAAAAAATACTGATTCAAGACTATGAGAATACTTCATTACAACTAAGAGTTTGACATTTAGACTCTCAAGAAAAACAGCAGAAGTATTTAAAACAAAATGTGATTTTATCTAGAGTGAAAGTACCTTTACCATTTTGAGTGCAAATATTCAATATTTTGCATTTAGATATTTCTATTCCACTTCAATATGATGAAAAATGACATACTTTTTACTCCTTTACTATTTTAAAGATCAAGATTTTGCATATAAAATGTAAACAAGACTTAAAATGTGATTCTTTACCATGGAATAAGCTGTCTAAAATACAAACTCATAAAATTAGCTACAACACTAATGTCTTACACATTTATGCACTGAAGTAATAATGATTCAGTAATATAAAATTGTATTTTTTCTTCATCAGTATATATTTTATTTACTCTATACTTAAAGCACGATTTTATAATTTTAAACTTTTATAATTTAAAACTTTTTTGACAAAGGTGACATTTTTTCAATACTTTTTTTTTTAAGTTTAGTTACTTCCAGCCTAAGTAGCAGATCTTAAAACTCCTTTGCTGCTTATCTACATTGCTGCCATACACCACACCCTGACCAACACACAAACATATGCTCTCCAGGCAATGTTATGAAAGCACTTAAATATCAGATGAGTAGATTAGTGTTTTAATCTCACTCTGGATCTGAGGCGTCTTGCTCTCCAGTCTTACTTCACAGCCTTCTGTGAAATATTCCATCCACTTAACTGTAAATAAGTGCTAACAAGATTATCAGATTACACTTCATCCAGGGCACCACTGACTTCTGGGCACAGTAACTGCAATGATGTGGGAAAAAAAGGGAAGCCTGTAAGATAATTGTGTTAGGAGGCACCATTTCAATGCAAATTTCCAAACGCTTACAAAGCTCAAGGGCAGCTTAAAGCACTTTTCCTTTTTGCAATATGAAATATGTTTCTTTGGTTGCCACTAACAAGCCACACAGAATGTAAAGAGTGTGGTAGAAACGGGTCCACAGTTCAGGAAATTCTCCCAGTGTTTCTCTATGCCTCTGAAATGGCTGTCTAGAAACTGGGCCAAGTTTAATTGAATTGACAGAAACAGATTAATCCCAGAACTTTTTTTTTTTTTTTTTAATTATTTAATATTCCTATGAATAAGTACAGTACTTTTACAAGCTGTGAGAAAAGAAGGATGGTATTAAATTGTTCCAGATTACATTTGCAATGGTTGGTGGTTTGCTGATGTTGAATAGATGACACAGTATACTTTATTTTCATTAGGCCCCTCTGTAATGCTGCTATCATTTATAACATAGCAGTGGAGCAGTGAACTTATTATGTGAATGTATTCCAAAGTCATCCTGTCAACTAGTTTTGTTTTATGATTGTGCTTTAAACTGGATTTAATGTCTCTGCCCAGGTAGAGTGACTGGGTGGCGCTGACCCAACAGAGAAAACAAAAGGCAGTAGCTCTCCCTCTCTCCTCTGCCTGTCATTACAGCAAATATATTTATATGCAAATTACCCTGTGAAATAAAATGATTCAAATAGCTTGATAGGAAAATGTTATATTTAATCTGTGGGGTTTGAGTCATTGATGAAGGAGAGAGATCGCAGAGGATTCATAGTGATGCAGGTGGAAGTGGAAGTGCAGTCTAAAAACTGCCTGGTTCTTGTTTCTGTTAAAGTCGACTTGTGAATCGCATGTAGCTGGAAGCTTTGACTCATGCATTCATATGTGTGATGCTAATTTTGTTCATACAGAAAATAATAGTGCCGGCACGGAGCGGGCAGAATGAGATCTATAGCTGAATGTTTGCGGCCTTGGAGATGGAGAAAAGGATTGTAAAAGCACTTTAAGTCAGAGAATTAATTGTAAAAGGCCAAAACTTGATTTGGTACTGATTGCTGTCATAGTCTGCTAGTATGTACTTTAATAAAATACGTCATTGCTGAATGTACAAAGAGTGCATTAGCAAGTCCAAATTCTTTGGGAAGTGAGAGACAGTTCTTTCCAAAGCAAACACTGTGATTGGCATGCTCTCGGTTCTGTTTCTCTGTCCAAATGTGGCGGCAGCACCTGCCTGTTCCTTCTGTTTGTCTGCTAGTGTCTTGTCCGGTTTTTTCTCCGTCTGTTTCATCTGTATCTGTCTCTCAGTTTTCTTGGTGTTTCTCTGGGTCTTTGGCAGCATCTTTGGCTTCCTCCACAGCCTGTTCTCTCTCTGTTTGCTCTTCATTTTTCTTTTTTTTCTCCAGCACTGTCTGTGAATTAGGAAAATTAGAAATTAATGATTTGCACAGTGATGGGTCCTGGTAGGCTAATTTGCAAACACCACTGGCACTGTTGTAAATGTATTAAGTTTTATTTAAATATATACAGGTTTGGAATCACCCGTCATGTTGATGTTTTTGTTCTTACCTTCAAACGGCTGTTTAAATAAGTACAAAAAAACATTGACTTTTAGACACCAATTACATTTTTTACACTTGAAATAGTTTTGACATCCTTCAAGCCAACATGGCAACTCAAAACCCAAACTGGTATCACAGAAAATATTTTTTTTTTATTATGGTACCAATTTGTCATGCAAGTTAGACATTATAAAATTTTGGATCTTCACTCAAGGAAATTTTCTCCTCTTGCACAGAGGAACGCAAGCCGCATCGCCAGCTTCGAGAATTTGTTGCCAGAATCGCGTCAAAAAGAACCACTGGCTCAATATTCTCTCATTTGGCCAATGAAGGATATTAAATATTTTCACTCCTTGTTCTCTGTGTGTGGTTTACGGTTTATAATAACAACAAGGAGACAAACTTTGTTAAAGCAAAGACCGCAGGCTCCAAAAGAAAAGACTGCTGAAAAAAAAAAAGGGAAGAGGAAATCCTACATCAGAGTGCAGACGGCAAGACGAGTCTGGCTGGGAAATGAAAAACAAACTGAAGTGACAGGAGCCACGCTGCTCGGTGCAAACGTGACTAAAAATGGTTTTCATGCGTGTCAGCTGTGAAATGTGTTCAATCAAATGAACATGGTTTATAAAAAAAATTCCAAACGTTAACTCCTTTCTCAGACTGATTTAAGAAAGAGCACATACCAGCAGATGATGACATGCAGCGGATGGAAATGACAGCTAGCAATTCAGGTTAATGGCCTTTTACAAGACATTGCGTGATGTCAGTGGCAGATTGCAAATGTCAAAGATGGTTCATTTGATCCATGTAGCCAGCTGCTAAGCAGAAGGGAAGGCAAATACGCTAATAGTCTACATCTCTCTATCCCCCCCACCTCCAGCCTTCATCTTTCTCTCTCCTTCACTTCCTCCTCATCACACACACTCACATGCACACACAGGTGATCGGGTCACTGTACCAGTAAAATCTAAAACTACTCTGTTCAGAGAGGTCTTGATAGAAGACTGAAGCTGGTTGTCATTGCACAAAATCTGCATCGGCATCTTCCAGGTCTTTCTCTCTTCTGTCTATTAGCAGTATTTATGTCTGAGTTTGGTGGTGTGTGTCTCCACTTTTTCTTCTTTTCTTTCTTTAAACTGTAATAGTATTAACAAAAGTCAAATTATTGATAACATATCTCACAGTAAAATATCACAAATGGTAGAATTGAAAGTAAGTAACACAAAAATGAATTCATCTTCCTCCAACTTAAAACTCAGTTAAATCGCTAAGTTTATTTCTTTATAAAGATTAAATAATTTTTCATCTGAATTGAGGAGTTTAAGGATAAATTCACTCAGATACTCCACTGATTTGAAAACTCTTAAGGGCAAATTGATTCGTAATTTTGGTCTGCATAAGTGCAACTTAGTTTATTTGACCTGACTTTTAGAAACAGCATACTGATCACTGTTTATTTCCTCTGAATGAACTTAAACGTTACTCCAGAATTAGACTTCATTCAGTTTTTTAATTGGCTCTTCAAGTTGTTTTTCTTTGATTTTTCTATTTATTTTTCTGCCAGAAAAGAGAATAATAGAAAATGGTCTTCAGTTGTTTGGACCTACCAGTGTCCATTCTGCCAACCTTCCAAAAGCACACAAACACACACCCGCAGTCTCCAGAGTGTGCGCTGGACAAAATCTAAAGTCAAGCATGAATACAGAGGCTGACAGGCCAATTATCAGATGTACTCTTCGTTCTGCATCCGCACCTCTGAAGGGAAGCAGATGTGAGAATCCTGTCGCTTTCACTCAAGCCAGTGCAATGACATGACCCAACAACAAAAGGCACAGCCTTCACAAGGAATCGAGGTGGACAGAGTTGTCAACCTCGTGTTGTCAGTCAGTTTTATCTGGTGGGTTTTCGCATTTCAAGCCTCAGAAGATGTGATGTAGTGTTGGGGTGTTTGTCAAAAGTTGAAATGTCTCAGCCTTTTCCCAAATGGGAATCGAATCCTTACCACTGATGTTGTATCTGCACTGCCTGTGGTATGCAGCTGTAGAAACATCATGATGTTATGTAAAACTATTACAGTTTCACCCGAGGTCTATTACTCTGTTCTGTCTGCACTTCTCTCTCCATTTTATTTAAGATATCATGCTGATTGTAAAATAATAACAATTTAGATTTAATGAGCTTAAAAAATTCTTGCAATAACTTACGTATATCTCTTTGCTTCCTAGGTGAATGTATTTCCAGCGTGTGTCAGGGCCTTGACCAAGATGCTGTACTGTTCCTATTGTCGCGGCATGCCTGGACTGAAACCCTGTCACAACTACTGTCACAACGTCATGAGAGGCTGCCTCGCAAACCAGGCAGACCTAGACGCCGAATGGAACCTCTTCATCGGTAAGAAAAAAAAATTATCTGATTCAAACCGAGTGCCCTGACACCTTTTCTTATTTCCTCTTTGTTATCTTCGTAGGCTAGTCTGTCTGTCTGTGTGCACACCTGAGCTGGTACTTCTAAGTCTGCATGTTCCTTTTCCGAGGCAGTGTCTTTGAATAGTCTCTGTGGGAATTCAGTAGGATGGGCTGTGTTAGATTCAGCTTTAAAGGATTTACAGACAAAACTGAAATCTTATTTGTGCAACCATTCCTTCTCTTTTCTGTCATGAAATGTTGTTTGCTGCTGCTGGAACCCTGGCATAGTGCTTAAAGCTCTGGTCCCTGCTGTTTGGGATTGATAAAGGAGAGCAGATCCTAGGCAAACACATTTTCTATAGTGTTTCCAGCTGAGCTCGGTGAGTAATATAGCGCTTCAGTTAGGCTGTAAGTAGCTGGCTGCTGTAAGCCCTCTGTTAAATGGATACCAAGAAGGCACATGGAGTGTTCCCTCTGGATCTTTTGTAGGCCGATGCTTTATTTGTTATGTACCCCGATCCCACCCTCCCACCCACATGTACAGTTTTTTTGTTTTTTTTTTTTAGATGGGGTTGCATTTTTTTGTTTTTGTTTTATTATTATTTCTTTTTTTTAAGAGTCATCCCTGAAGACTGCACGTCAAGCGAACAGTGCTTCTAAGCTTTTGGCTGTTTTGTGACAGGCCTGTCGTTCGAGACACCGTCAGATGACGTACCGCTTGTTTTCTCGAATGGCGTGTCTGAAGTCTCAGATCAACACAGGCCCCTATGCACTGAATGAGATATCTTGCAGCTTTATGACATGTGTTAAAAAGTTAGTGTCTTGTTCAGTTGTGAAGAGGCAAATCTATTGCCGCAAAGGGACGTTGGGCTTGACAGTAATGGGAAAAGCTGTTGTTGCAACGGAGTGATAAATGTGGTTAGACAAAAACACCCTTGAGGTGTGGAGAAAGTGGATTTTTAATTTTGAACCCTCTTTTTTTTTTTTTTTTTTGCAAACAGTGTTTTTTGGGTTTTTGAAAAATCTGTGTTCTTGAGGCTATTATAATTAGAAATGTAGAACCCAAGGGATGTTTATTTTCACCATGAAAGACTCATTTCTTGATGTCTACTGACATTTTGTATTCATTATCTGTTGCTAAAGAACTTCGATTTGCTTACTATGCAGCTCACAAGAAATATTGATTTGCCTTTCAGAGTCAACTTCTAAATGTATCACAGGTCAGTTCTCACCACTGGAGCACATCTTTGCATTATAGAAATTTATGGATTGAGCCTGTACACAGTCTGTCATTGTCATCCCTTCAAATCATCGCTTATTAGAGAAGGTTAGATTAGAGGCGAAGCCTTCACTTCTCAAGAACCCTCAATGACATTTACCTGTGGACTTTGTTCATGCTTAAATGTCACTATCGATACCATTGATTAGTAAGACCAAAGAAGAAAGCAGAGTGGAGGCTTCTTATTTTGGCTTAAAACTTCCACTGCAGGAAAGGAAAGAGATATTAGTTCAGAAAATGTTCTATGATCTCTTTTAATTCAGCTGAATCGCATTTATGTAACTGTGGCTGATGGAAGGTACCACAAGATGGACCTAACAGAGGCAGATAGTGCTGTTCAGGGATTTAATACACAAAAGGTGGAGACACATAATCTGACAAAAACATTACAACCAGAAGGAAAAACAACCAAAAGGAGAGACAGAAATCTAAAATCCATTAATCAGGGAAAATATGTCAGCCAGACTGGTTTCAGGTTATAAACAAATAACAGGATCCAGAGTTCAGGGGCTTGTTTCTCAGAGGAGGCTTATCAAACTCTGAGTCTTCACTGAAACGTTGGAGCGTTGGTGTCAGATAAACAGAAAGCAGAGGCTAGAAAACAAGAAAATGGACCACACCGCATCTCGCCTAATGATCAAGCAAGGAACAAATTAAAGTTAAGCAGAAAATGTAGAGAAGGAGCAGACCAGGTAACAGCTGAACTTATAAAGGAGGAGGATTGTCTAAGGGTATCGGGTGGAGAAATGAAGAACTGAAGGGCTGCAAAGCAAAAGAAAGCAGTGTATATGGCCAACAGGAGCCAAGAGCAATGTTTTTGAGAGGGAGAACTGAGAAGCAGATTGTGACATAAATAAAAGAAAATTAAATTCTGCTTTTGTTAAACCAGACCCCACCCCTTAAAAGAAGGATGCCATGTCAGCTGTGTTACATTACAAAAGGGAAATTTTGAAAATTGATGTACAAAGTTGAACTCGCCTCTTTCTAACACGAGAGCAATAAATCAACATTTACAAGCAATTGCAACATTTGCTCTTACAGAGATGACTTAAGGTAAGACAAACTGAGAAGGAAAAGGACAAGGCAGTCTGGCTTCTAATATATTACGGTGTCAACGTATGGCTGCAGTTACTTCAAAACAGTTAATTGATCAAAGGAAATAATCCTTAGTTTTTTTATTTTTTTATTGGACATTAAGATGCAATCCATTTCCAACAATTCTTCTGAAAAAAATAGCATTTTTAGTCACATGCTCACACACACCACAGCAGATGTGTTGTAGTTACATTTAAAGATTCGACTGAAGGTTCTCCAGTTATTTTAAACCAAGATCATAGCAGCCTTGGTGTTGCTTTGGCCAGTGGAAACTCTAATGTGTAGAAACTAGCTAACCTCGCAAAGTCACTACCGGCAACAGGGTATGATACAACACTTTCATTAAAAAAATATCTATCTATAGCAGCTACAAATTTCTAACGCCAGATCTGAATTCATTTATGTGGTGCAGTACACTGACCCGCAGACATGTTTGTAATGTGTTTTTAATGATGGACTATCAAAATCTTGAAGTGTCTGGGGGGGGGAAATACACAGATTCAATTAAGAGCATTAATACTGGCTGATACAATACAAAATGGCCTTTTATTTTAAATTGGCATTTGAGGGACTTCGTACACCTACATTTACTCTCTGGGCTGTAATTGGGAAAAGCAGAAAATGGACACTGCAATGCATATTCTTTTAAAACGAACAGAATATAACAAGCAGGCTTCTAAACATTTTTATTCACTTTGAGCTGAATTGCTAGATAATAATAGGCAGTGACATAATGTGTCAAATGAGGTAAGCCTTTTAGTGGAACAAGCGTGAAGCCTATCCTGTCCAACGGCGGGTGTTCATTAAGCCCTTGGCTCATCTCCAGCTCAACACAGTCAAACGATAGACCTGAGAAATATGGTTAAGAATAAAATCTTAGCATTTGTAAGCCTTGGGGATTTTTTCTCAACAGTTCTAGTATTTTAGACTAACCAGGCTTTAATACCTGCCATTAGAGTTGCAAAAGGGAAAGAACATGTGTTGCCAATAACATTATTAGGCATTTAAAAAGGTGTTTTTGACAGCATTTAATCACAATATACATATTCAAAGTCTAAATAATCAGGTTCCATCCAAATGGTTATAGTACTGTAACATATTAAAGTCATCTGTTAAGACCTAAATGAAAAAATTCCAATGATCCCACCATGCAGCTCAACTGAAACACTGTGTGAACTTACTGTTGTTTCCTGCTTGCTATTAAACATTTATAGAAATGTCCTTTTTTGCATGTTGCCTCATTCCCAAAACACAAAACACATGGTGACATCAACTACTGCTGCTGACATGTCTGTAGGCAATAGTGTCTGGCAGGCGCAGAACAATAAATGGAGCACACTTTATACAGAATTCACATTAACACACTGGAGTCCCATCACATGGCTGATTTTCTGTTTTTCTCAGAAAAATGAAGAAACTGGATTTATCAGTCTTTTTTTTCATTTTTAACCGAAAAAATGTGTTTCATCTGATGAAATAATGCAGGCGACACAGTGAATGTCTTGCCTCATTTGAAAATGTGACAAAGGAAACTGTGGTTGCAACAGTTGAGTCATTTAAATTTTTATTGCAGTGCATTAAATGTCCTCATTTTGTCCTCTTCAAACATAAAACAAGATCTGTAATTAACACTTCTTTTTTACATTTACACATTACTCAAAAGAAATTTGTATTATTTGCATAAAAGACACCGCATTTCCGTTGTTTCGGTATTGTGCACAATTATTAATGCTTGTGTAAAGTTTTCAATTCATTTTCTGTTTATGCTAGATAAGAAAATTCTCTCCCACAAGATGATTTTGGCCCTTAGAATATAAAGTAGAAAATCATTGGACAGGAATAGAAGATGAAAATGAATAAAAAACATAAGGAGAGAATATTATTTTAGTTGTAAGTCAGTGAAGCCAGCTCAACTGCAACGCAACAACTTAAGTGCCCGAGTTGTTGCACAAAGCCATTAAAACGTCACTTAACAGAAGCAGAGGTATTTATGAGACATGCTGTAACACCAAACAAATCAAGAGCACTCACGAGCTTGAGATTGAAAGTAAACTCGAAGCAGTCTAACAAATTGATAGTCACTCTTTTTTTTAATATACACATCACAAGCAGTTTGGAAGTCACACTGCAGGTTTAACAAGCATGTCTAGAGAGAGTAGAGAAAACGCGCCACTGCTGTGTTTATTTCTGAAATCTGTTACTCTGAAACAACAATAACCTTGGTGGATGCTTTGATGTAGTTGACGTATCACTACGCAGAAAAAGAGGAATGATTACCGGCATCAGTGTCGTGCATTTCAAAGTTACAGTCACAGTGCTGTGGTTGACAGTTTGTAAAGGTTACTGTAACGACTTCATGGCTGACTTCATGACAGATGTCAGTGAACAGTGAGCATAAAGCTGAGGAGGGATTTGATTTACCTGCCTGTACCTGTGATGAGTGATTTTAGTCATCCAGGCTTTTGAGTGTGCGTGTGTGCGCGTGTGCCCATATGTGCCAGTGTGTGTGTGTTTAAATGTTCAGGGAAAGAATTCATGGTTTGGCCAATGGAGAATACCAGACCATCAGTCACCTGCCATCATGACAAATTTACCGAGCTCTGCATCATGACAGACACATCATTATCATTTTTCTTGTCAGCACCTTGTTAAAATATTCTGTGTGTGTGTGTGTGTGAGAGAGAGAGAGAGAGAGAGAGAGAGAGAGAGAAAGCTTTGTTATTCACACTACTGTAGTTTTTCAGTCTTACACCATAATCAACGGCATTTTTGACACGCTGGCGACGTTAGTGTAAAGTTATTTCACCTACTCATTAAAATTTAAATGCATATTTTAATTGCCTGTTTGATAAACCCCTTCTTCAAACAGCAATTGTCTGATCACAGCTACACAGCTGTAAGTCAGCAT
>JAPZDZ010000001.1:10483196-10512972 GCA_029783805.1 Acanthurus tennentii | reverse complement strand
ATTTATTGATTGTTTACCTCCTCAAACATGCAAACTGAATGTCATTCTTGCTTCATTTTATCCTTGTTTTTTAGTTTTCTTGGAAAGCACAGTTTTGAGCTCATTTTTTTACTCAGTCATAAAACATTTTAGTCCTATTGCATGTTTAAGCAAACTAAAACCGGTACAGTACCAGTTAAAAGTTCATACACACTTTTTCATTAAGCTTTTAACAAAACGTGTCAAATCTGTTGACTGGTATCAAACGTCTTTAGGAATATTATGAATGCCAGTAGTCGGCATGGATGTGCAGGATTAGTCAACAAGTAATTTAAAATGTTGCCACACTAATTTGAATGATAAACTCTACATGGTTAATTATACATTAACATATTTAAATAAAAAATCATTATTATTGTTTTATTAATGCATGCACTTAAAACACAGGATAATGTTTCGTGTAGGTGCGGTGCAACACATTTTAACGGCTACGATTTGGTTTTTCAAGAATGCTTCACAAACTAAGGAAAAGGCAGCACATGAAAATAGTTGGCCATCAGAAGCTTGAGTGTCTTACAGCTGCTTTGTAGAGAAAAATGTTCATATAAAAAGACATGAGAGTTCACATGCAAGAAACAACAGACCTGGTATTTGAAACTTCAGATGAGAGACAAAAAAAAAAAAAGCTCCATCAAGAAATTTTTGCTTGTGCTGTTATTGAGCTACAATCCAAGTTTTAAGTGCATGACAGAATGTCTCTGGAGACTCCCCAAAGACATACAGAAATGTTGGCAAGTTAGTGAGTGTGTTGCAATTGATTTACCTCTTGCAGCTGCAAACTGGAAAAAAAAATTACAAGAAAGTGACTCTGACATCTTTTAGCAGAGGGTTTTTGGCAGTGTGTGTGTTTAGACAGGAGTGCTCTGAAAAATAGAGGGTTAGGATTGTTTCACACACGTTACACAGTCTGTTAACGATCCCTTAGGATGTGTGTTTTTTTTTTTTAAATGCTTTTTTTAAAACATTGCAGGTTGTGTCTCATTAGGGACAATGACGCCTTATCGAACCAGATTAATTAATAATTGATGTGAACAAACGGTTTTGGAGTTTCTCTCTCTTCATTTCATTTCTGTTTATTTAGTGATGAAACAGGTAAAACATTTTTAAACCATTTTCTCCTGCAGTACTTAAGCTAAAACACAAATGTGTCCCTTTGCTGCAGAACACTTTGGCAGACACTAATTTGTTTATAATCTCACTGTTTTTTCCCACTCAAACTGAGCACCTTAAACAAAGGTCGGAGAGTTCAGTTTTCTGATGGGATGAAAATTAATCCACAGCTTTACCCCAGTTGGTCTCTATGAGGTAGTTTAAGGATGCTTGCAGCTTCAAGATAATCTGCAGGTTCATTCCATTGTTCATTTAATAATTTTTTAACTTTGCTGAACAAAGTTTTTCAAAACAAATACCTTGACTGGAAGTTGAATTTAAGAAAGTCTGGAGCTTATACTAGTTTGCATTGTCTTTTTAAACATGTTAGTTATTTAAGTCAGGAAGCAAACGAAGGGGAATCCAACCTAAATCCTTCCCATGTCCTGAACAGTTTCAGCAATCATATAGTTTGGTATTGACACAGTGTCATATTAGACCAAAGCCTTTTAAATTCTGTACAAAATATAATTTTTTGTGTGTGTTTTGACATTGATGAGTTTATGAAATGCCTTACAACCTGTTTGATTTTTGTGTTAATTATGACCCAGTCAACCGTCACAACTTTAACATTTTTTGATTGTTTCACTCCATTAAGCCATGATGCTGTTACATATTACTCTAATATATTAGTTTGACCTTTGCAGACAAAGGCGGCCATTATATGCCACTTATGTACAAAGGTTAATTCCAAAAATTGGTGCTTTGTTAGCTCAGATAGTGCATGCTTACACTGATTGCAGACTAAATACAAGTATAATAAACTCATTAAGGTGTTTGCGCTACTGCTTTTCACTGCTTGTAATCATCAACTAACTTAATATTTGAGCATTGGTCTTTTTTAAGGGTTCTAAAGGTATTTAATATTCTTTGGGAGTTATTGGGCAAGGAGTTACTGTTAAACAAAATACTGTATTTCCGAAGAGACAGAAAGATTCCCTGGACAAACCACTAGGTCAGTGCGGGGCTGACAAGGATTAACTGTCATATTCACCAGTCACCAATCAATATTTAGTCTTCAGTCAGTAAGTTGTTTGTTTGATGGTTTATTTAATACTTGTGGAAACACACATTCATAGGTTAAGTGTTGTTAATCAAACCCAGATTTGTAAGCAAACCTAAAGTAGAGTATTATGAAGCATGACATAGAAAACATGGGACAGTCATTTTAGGTATGAAAATTAAAAAGATTAGTTAAACTCAAATATGAAATGTATTAAATGTTTAAGAAGTTGAAATACAAGCAAATGCTTATGTTTTTCATCAATACAACCTATATTTTTCTCAGTTTTCAGTGTTCATACTGTATTTTAAAGTCAGTATTTTAAACACTTTGAATTTTTTGCAGGTGCTGAATAGCTGCTGTGACAGAAAAAAAGAGTCAAAGACAAGAGATATGACCAGCAGACAGCACATCAAAGAGCCATACTGTTGTATTTAGGCGACATATTCTTTCACTGAACAAAGCCAGTGTAGTTTCCATTACAGCTTGTCAAGCTAGCAAAGCATGGAACCATTCTCTGTGACGCAGTGATGTCTCCCCGGCATCGAGCTGCTCTGTCGATCACAGACGCAGTTGCAGAGTTGTCTTTGTTATTTTTTTAGAATTACAGCTACTCCTGCTGTACTCTGGCAGTGTTAATTGCTTTACTAATTGTGTTAACCTTTCTGCTTCCTGATGGCTACACGAGGTCTGTGCTATGTGAACATGCAGGGAGAAACGTGAGGTCATCTTCTCTAATTGAAAAATCTCCTCAAAACGTATGTCAAAGCGACAAAAACCGGCCAACGAGATGAAATCGCTAAATTTGGTTTTGTGCAGTGAACCTTGAGCAGCCTACTCATACAACAAGAAACAGCAAGAACATGTTATGACTGATAATGATGGGGAAAAAAATTGAAGTATATGAGGGAAAAACCTATGATTAGTTGTCACAGGTACCTAATCATATCTTATTGAGTTGATAAATAATGTGCCATCACTTTAGTCCCCTTTAACTGGGTCTTTGTTTTTTATTCATGCAATAAATAAACAAATATAAATCATATGTCATCATTAATTTGCATGAGAAATAAAGCAAAAAAACACGTTGTAATATCATTGCTTATATGATCAAATTGACTCTTACACACATGATTACTAGCAGCGGTTTCCACTGTACAAAAAAGACGAAGTTATCAGGATTTTCACAGTCAGTTTAATTTAAAGTTTGTCTTCTTCATTGCACAGACTTATACAAGTAATTTAGAAAAACTATTCTTTGTCATGTGTTGTTTCTATAAAATACTTGTAATGATGGATCTAATTTTCAGTATATGGAAGAACCGTCAGCGATTGAGTAAGCAGCTGCCTTTGGAAATAAATGCAGAGTGTCATCAAGTTCTATTGTAGGATGCATAATGTTTGTACGCTGTCATTTTCTCCGATTTGCACTGGCAGATGGTGAAAGTTATTCTTTTCTCTTTCATTGCTGAAACTCATCATTGAGCAGACTTGTATAGACACTGGGTGGTAATTCTTTTTTCATCGTGTTCATCATTCATATCAACATCAGAAAGGCAATTTCTGCAAAAATAAATTGCTACTGATGCTTGTTGAAAACATATAACTGAGGCAAGTCCCAAAATGAATTCGGCCGGTATGGAGTGATATATATTTTTTTTTTAATTTAGAAGCAATGCTTTAATTAGCATTGAACATTATTACATTAGTCATTTTTGCACCTTTTCTCCAACCTCTTTGTCAATAAAAAAATGACTGGCTATGTGTGAGCTAACAGTTTATACAATTGGGGTAATTAATTTGCCTTTAAATCCAAGAAGAAAAGGTCAGAGAAGATGAATTTGAACACTGTCTAAGCCTCATTGAACCATTTCTGCACTCTGAATGTGGTACTCCTCTCATTGACTCCAGTGCGGTCATGCAGAGCCCAATAACTTGGGCCAGTAGTCTGTGGTACGAAAAAGTCCAACATTTTAAACCACTGAAATCTAAGAGAGATGCAAGTCACAGCAAATTGTAAACTCTCTCTCACAAAAATTTACTGACAATGAGACAAAAAAAGGTAAAGCCAAAAGAAAATATCAGACAATGCTCCAACTCTGTCTTTCTTAAACTTATTGGCAAAATTCTATCTTACGGAAATCAGCAATGTGCTTGGATCAGTACATGTCAGTAGAATTTAAATGATGTGACAGAGGGAATAGATTTAGCTTATGTCAGTGTTAAATATAAAAATATTTTAAATTATGAGCTACAATGGGCAGGAAACCAGACAGAACATGAATTATCTCTTATTTTTTGGAGGGAGGGTGTTCACAATGGATCTATTAGTGTGTGACAGAAATTGATCGTCTGTGGGTGTTTTTATCAGCACTCCAACATCACTCTTCATATCATCAGTTCCTGTGTAAAATGTTTAAAAGTAAAAGTAAATGCAGCAAATGTAATCTGTCTCTGGGATCAGAAACCCATTACAGAGATTGATAAAACATTTATAAAATTAAAAATCAAGGGGTTAAAAATGATCCTGTTAAATAAGAATATGCTCTCTTTTTCACTTCTCAACATGTTCATGTTATCGTGGTTGATTTGTCACAGATTCACACATGAATGGCTGCTGTGCTCCCCCAGGGACTCTCTACGTATTTTGTTAAAAGAGTCTGCAGTCCCTCTGGGTGAGAAAAATAGGATGGTTTTCCATTATAAAGAAAAAAAAATCATTTAGCCTGAATCAAAGAAACAACAAAAAAAAGTTGGCACCATGTAAACAGCAGTAAACAGCCATGCCAATACAACCTATTATGTCCATCATGGAACAGATGGAAGAGTAGTGGTACAAATCAATTGATCTCTTTTGTGGATATATTATTTCATCATTACATGAAAGTGATACCAAAACATTAAAACCCAAATAGACAAAAATAAACAAAAACAAATCAAAAGCATTTATTATAACAGCTAGAAAACCATTACACAATAAATGATCAGGTGGTTCTTAACTAATGTACAGTTTTAACATTTCCAAATTAGACTTTATCAAAGCCATTGCACCACATATTTTGATGATTTGTGTTCCATCATTCCAGATGTTTTCAACAATGTTAAAAAACCCAGAGGTCCCAGAGATTAGTAATTTTATTCAAGGGCAAGGGCGTTTCATTTTGTTGCCTGTGGCTGTGATATAATAAAACTTCAATATATTACCTTGTCCATTAACATTTCTGCCTCAGTCAGTCACATGAATTTCTAACAGTATTGGTGGAAATTTAACACTGAGGACAGCAACTCCCAGGATCCAGTGTTACATCATGACATCATCAAACTACAACTCTGTTTTGATTGTTTTGATCATTTTTTGTTTTTGTTTTTGCTTTTTTTTTTAGAGTATTTCAAAGCAGAAACCACATGCTACACATCTATAAACATATGATTGAGAACATCCACATGTGAATCTGACTCAAAATTTGGAAAACATACAACAAAGAAAGGAAAAATAGGAGTAAACCAGTGTGCATTATAAAGAATATTATCGTGTTTACCATGTATTTCTAAAAATCATTTGAAAAAATTGTTGTTGATATAAATCTGGAGCATAATAGACAGACATAAACACACATTTCCCTTGAGTGTAGATTTGATACTATAAAAATGAACTAACTCACTAATGAATTTAAACAATGCCATTTTTATTGTGTACAAGCCTTAAAATAACACAGAGGAAATAAAAGGGTAAATTGAACCCGAGGGACTCAGCCATCAAACATTCATAATTAATCTACATGAAAGTGATAGAAGAGAAGTAGCTGGTTTTGAAGAATCCTAAAATATTTTTCCCAAATTAAATCATAAGGCTTTTTGCATACAAACAATGCTGATTTAACTAGAAGCAAATAAATAACTGACAAATAAGATAAAAAAGACAAAGAAGAAGAAGTTACAAGTGTAAGACACTTGTAGTGTTAAGGCTCCAGTGAGTAGAATCTATGGAGAATTATTAAACATGTATATAGTAAATTATGTTTTCATTAGTTTATAATCACCTGAAATAAAGACTTAAGTTGGTTGCAGTGTGCAACTTCACTACTAAATACCACTAAATCCTACACACTGGACCTTTAAGTTGTAGTTTTATAGATGATATGACTTACAAGTTAAACATTGTGCAATATGAGGCTTAGCCTGTACAATATGACATTACCACCCCCCCCCCCCCCCGAAAAAGATTTATGGATATAACAGATTACTCTTTACGATGCGTTTCATAAACAGACCATCATTTGTAAAAAGTCCCTCTGTACGTGACATAATTTCAGAAGTTATTTAACCATATAAGTCACCCTTCCCCATAGCAATTCATATGGCTGACTCTTACTCACTCAATCCATCAAATATTCATTAAGCTATAAGAAAAATAGGTTGCAGAAACTCAGCTGAGGATATCATTTAGGTCTTTGAGTCTTTTATGGAATGAGTAACAGAACCACTGCCAATTTCCACTCTACTCTCGCTAAATCCCTCTGTGGCTTTTCTGCAGCAGCATTAGAGTAGTACTCTGCTAAACATAGGCAGCTGAAGACTTCACAGGACTCGGGCTGGTCCCGTGCAGTGACCTCCAGCCAGCATCTGATGGAAATCTAACCAAGCATCACGCCCAATTTGAGACTCCAGAGTAAACAAACAGGAGTGCTCTTCAAAGGTACAGACAGAAGAGGGGAGTCAATCTGTAGCTCTGCTCACTCAGTACACTATAAAAGCTCACATGTGGCTTGGAACAGACACAACCAGACACATAAACATCTTTCTTTAGAAAATATGAAGAAAAAAAAGTTTTGACACCATTTTTTTTTTTTTTTTTTTCGAGATGTTCAGATGTTATACATATAAATTGTTACTTGACTGCCAGATTTTGCTGTTGGGTTAGATGAAATGCTCATTAGAGTGGCTTCTTACTCTGTTGCAGGACTTGCAGCTGAGCTTGTTAAGCAGGAAAAAAATAAATTAATCAAAAATAAATAAGCTGAATTGTATTATATCAATAACAAGAACACATTGTACCCCACATTTGATATTGCTTTGTCTTTGGCTAAACAGTAACAAGATACTTTTTTTTTCCAACAGAATTATATTTGTGTTCAAGTTGAGCCATGAAATTAGATAATGTATCCTTCAATTATATATATATAATTATACTTTAGCACCCTAAAACAGCCACTAACTTAAATTATGCATCGTTATCTTAATTTATTCAATGTCTTTCTGAGATTCTTAATATGATCCAGGTGTAAGCTAATTATGTGTTGGTGAGAAATTTGTCAAGTCGTATTTTCATCCCTGAAGCATATCTAGAAACAGAACAAGGGTTCCTGGCAAAACAGGTTGAAATCAGAGAAACTGCTGCTTGATTGTGGTCCAGTGTCTGCATCATATGTGGAGTTAATCAGCTGTCTCTGAAGTGTTTTTGCCTCACTAAATTTCACTGGGATTCTTCCCAGTAACTACTTGTTTGTCACAGATGTTTGTTAGGATGCTGTTAGCCTTTGATTTTCATATAAAGCCTCTCAGAATAAAGGAAAATATAGTAGGTTAAAGGAAAAGTTAAACAATTGTTGTGCCTGTATGGTAAATCACACAACTGGAATATAAAAATAGATGGAAACAACCAAATGCTCCAATAATTGTGTAAAAAAGGTAATAGGCCCTAATAATGTAATGTTTTTAATAGAAAAGTCTGCAGTGAGCATGGAAAATTATGTGACTTTTATCTTAACATTTGTCTAAACATGTGCAGTTCTGTTTGTTTTATTATCATCATTAATGTCTTAAGCCACCGAGTAAATAGCATGCTGATTCAATTTGATTACATGTTAACAGGTCCAATATTTGCCATCTCCCATGGTTCTGTTTGAAGCATTTGGTCCAATCCAGATTCAGAACATCACCAAAATCTCGTCCGCTGCTCTCAGACCAGGGATCTGTCCGCCAGATTGCGGCCAAATATGTAGCTGGAGCCATTCGTGTTCACCGTTTGTACACTCAAATTGGATAAGTAAATATTTAAATATTTGGATGATTTTGGCTAGCAGTGAATGCTGCACAAATTTTGCAAGGTTGGAACAGGGTCTCTTGATATTATTGCAACTTAATTCAATGTTAATTGCCAATAACAGGACTGAGTATTAATCTTTATGCTTTTAATTCAGTCCTCTTTAAAAAAGACTAGCACTCTGTCCTCTGTACTCACCTCACCTCTAAATCACTCCCCTCAGTCAGGCGCTTGAGCCTAATATCCTGCCCTGTCAATAGCCACCGAGAGGAGGGAGACTTTATGCTGTTTAGGTCTCATGACAGGCACTCTGAAATGCCAGCCTCAGGGCAGCAGCTGAAACTCATTTTACAAGAGCTGGTCAGGACAATCGTGACTGGTATTGGCTTACCTCAGTGACGGTATAACACACTGTAATTATGAAAGCTATACCTGACTAACCCCAATGATCTAATTTTCAATATTATGGCTCCTTAGTTTTTCCTTTTAAAGAAATTAAAGTTTACAAACCAGGCTACAACACTCGATGTGAAAATTGATGTTCTTTACAAAAATCACTGCAGTACAAAGTGTGCAGCTTTGGTATTTAAGATACACATATGAATTCATATGGCAGATCAGATGACACTCATTAATCACACACTAATGCAAAGCACATGGCCTTCTGACATTTTGCAGTAAAGATTTTTTGCTCTAAATTTGTAAGTATTACAAAGTCTGGAATTTTCTCACAGCTTATTGCTGTTTTGAGACCAGTGAAAAGGCTGCAAGGCTGTTGATGTTTTACTGTAGTTTTGTCCTAAAGTTTAATCCAAACCTGTAAAATTGTTCCTGTTTCACACAAACAGCACTGCACAACGTCCATGTAATCAGATCGCAGAATCGCAATTCATGTATTCCATCAGCTAAATAACAGATTACACGGCTAAGTGTCACAAAGAAAGAAATACAATCAGAAAAACAAAAATGATTTTAATATAAGGTTAACTTTGAAAAGACTGACATGCCATCAAATCATTTGTCAAATGTCATTTATAAATATATAGAGAGAGGCAGTACTTTTGCTAGTGTTTGAGCCTTGGCTTAAGCCCACAGGGATGATAAAAGCTCTCTTTGTTGTCCAGGTCACAGCAGGGTGTGTAGTTATCATCAGATTTTATTCATCAGAGTTGTAGCTTAGATCAATTATGATCTTATAATCTGCACCATCATTCCACTACTGCTTAAGACTCAAGGGATAAGGAACTGTGTTTCTGCTGCCCTTTGCAGTGAGCGGGCCCCGAAGGGGAAGACAGACCTTTCATGATTGGTCCACATTCCCGCAAATGTCAGTGCACAGAGATGGAAGTCTTCTCGACATCGCTGCTCTCTGCCCTCACCACTTAACCAGTGCTAACCCCTCAAACAAGACTTGGTGGACTTTTAATTACAGTTCTGAGGGACAAGATTGAGTCCTCTGAAAATATCAAACATTGTTTTCACAGCTGTAACCTCTGAGTCTAATATGATCAATTGTAGCATCCTTCTGTTTGCACATATTAATTTCAATGATTTCAATGTTTTAATGAAAACAAAAGGTGGTGGTTTGGTGGGTAATCTGTTTTAGTTATTGATTCATGCCAGGACTCATTCATGTAGTACGGTCATGGTCCCCAGTGGAGTTTTTATTTGTGTTTGTGTGTGTTGTTTGTCTTTTTTTTTATCTTATTTGACTGTTGATAATTCTATGTGTTTATTAAGTGCACAGAATAATTATAATAAAAATATGTTATGATGAAAGAAAGTTTGGATGTTTGGCAGATGAACAAAGGCAGATGTTTTTAAGAGGTGCAGAATTGTAAAGCTAATTATTTGCATGCTTCTGCTGTCTTATGGAATTCATGTTTGACAGAATGAATCAAGTTCAAGCACTTAGTGGTTGAGATGTTATTTATAAATTATTACAAACATGAAACATAGACATGAACGCATAAATTTATTGATGTACTTTAAATGTTAAAAATACTGATGGGAAATGGTAAATAAATCAGTCTTAGTCTTGTATGTCTAATAAGTCTCGTCTCTGTTTAACTGGTCTGATTAGCATGTATGCAAATTAATGGTTAGTTCAATGTATAAGCTGTTTGTAACCTCAAAACATTGAAGTTTTTTTTCCTGATGTCACACAAGCATGAGAGCTTCTGTCTCTCTCTGACACTGTTTGTGTTTGTGTGTTTAGATGATGGTTTCCATTTGATTCTCTAATTATTGGCTGTTAGCACATTTAGAGGAGGTCTGTTTGTACTCTCAGTTGGACCAGTGTCATAGACTCATGATGGAGCACAGTGCCTTGTGGGGTTTTGCATTGAGTGTTGTTAATCCTCAAAGATGATGTGAACATATTGATGTGTGTGTGTTAGTGTGTGTGTGTGTGTGTGTGAGAGAGAGAGAGCAGAAGTAGTAACATCTCTGTGTGAATGTGTAATATCTCTGTGCTGACATGTGTCCTCTGTGTTGTGACAGATGCTATGTTACTGGTGGCAGACAGACTGGAGGGACCCTTCAACATTGAGGCGGTCATAGAGCCAGTTGACATCAAGATCTCTGAGGCCATCATGACCATGCAGGACAACAGCATGCAAGTGTCAGCCAAGGTACTGGATTCTGAAACTGAGCTATTTTCATGCTATAATGTTATTTTTTTTTTAAGTACATGTTCTTTACATTGGCAAAATTATAATAATAAACTCATTTGGAATTGTTGTTTTAATTATTAATTTGTTGGGGTTTTTTTTTTAATATTTGATGCAACATGATGTATAACATGAAAAAAACTTGCACCAAAAGACAGGATAATGATGCTATGCGCTGGTAGCTTGGGAAAAGTTAAAGAAAATTGTAATTTAACACACAGTTGAGCATAACGAGTAGGTTTTATGAGTCTACCTAACCTTAGTTTTATTAATGCAACATTTTTTCCCATTTGAATTTAATGACATAGGTGAAGATACTGTCATACTGTAATTAAAATGGAAATACAGTAAACCATCTAAAGCCTTGAATGCTTCGTAGTACACAATGACAGGCTAAGTACACAATTCAGTCACCATAAAATAAAGGTTATATGCTCTGTACCTACAAAACAAAGCTCTGGAAAGAAAGTTAATGCTAATACACTAAAACAAGCTTATTATTTACATATTCTTCAATCAAAATATCTGGGAGTCTTAAGCTAGAATGCAGGACAAGAACTTTTCACATTTCCTTTGAAAACCATTGAGTTGTTAAGTTGTTAAAGTTTAACTGTCTTTAAGACTCAGTTTTGGCTTCCTTGTAACTAATTTTGCCTTCACTGTCTGTAAAGTTAAATTTGTTAATCATTCTAAAAAAATAGTTTAAAAAAAAGTTGAAGCTGCACATACAGGATTATTCACAGAGAGAAACACTGTCTTTCTTATTAAAAGACAGTTTTATCAGTTCAGCTTTGTATTCTGGTGTTTTCTGGCCTCTCTCCATGCCAGAGCTACAAAGGTCAGTGCGAATTAGATGTCACATGCTTTTCCATATCCAGAGGTGGGAATTTACAACTTTCCTCATTGTCAATGCAGTTGATGCTCCATCCCTGCGAGCTTGTGCTTGGCTGACGGATTGCTCTGAGATTAAAATCTTTCCCCACATTCACATTTTAACCATATGTCGTCCTTTCACAATCACCAAGCTTTTCGAAATACATCGGACCACATTGCATCGTGCCTTCATTCCTGTTGTGCAGACCTGTAAAAAATCTGTGAATCTGTGTGATGTACAAGATAGAGGAATTGTAATCATTGTGAAGAATTGATAAATATTAGAGAGAAGACAGCCTCTTGTCTTGACAGCCTTGTAGCACATTAGAGTGCTCCATCACATACTGAGCCACGGGGCCAGCAGGAAGGCTAGAGAGGAATGCTAATGAGCTGTGCTGTTCGGAGGTGTGTTGTTGGGCCCAAAGAGCCTGTAGAGACCAAGCCATCTGAAAACAATCTATTCTCACAATGAACCTCTTTGAACAACACATTGATTAACGAGACCTTCAAGTAATAATAAATCTGCACTTCTGTTTTGCACTATTATGACCACTATGAAGAAAATGTAAGTTTTTTATTTCAGGATAGTTTATCAATTTTTTTCTTTGTAAAATTAAATGTTTTTTAAGAGAACAGTTTTCTTTGATGTGAAATCATCAGTTGTCTTAAAATGTTTTAATACAATACAGAAGATATGCGTTTCCCCATAATATAAACGTCCAGGTTGCAGTGTTGCAGTTTTTGCCAAAAAATTATTTTTAACTAGTAATCATGGTCAAATGAATGAGATTTTTCTTCTGAAGTCACTTTATTAAATTGTTAACATTAACATTGACTTTTCATTTCTCATGTTTGCTATTAAAATCATATCAGGGTTTTCACTTCTTTGTTTACTTATTTTTTATATTTATTTAATTAGTTATTCATTTATTCCTTTTTTTACACCAATATGACACTTCTTGTAATATGAGACTTTGGCAATGAGCGACAGCATTGGTTCTAGGCTTACTCTCTGTGGGTTTCTATCTCAAATCACAGACCAGAAATGGTGCTGCAAGCATATTGACACAGGCTTTTCAAGGAAAAGAAGTCAGGAATGTAGGCAAACTATAACTTTTGTGGGATCAAAGTGGATGTGTATTCTATAAATGAATAGACTAACATGCAGCCCTGGCTCAGCGCAGAGTTCAGCCAGCTTTAGACTGCTGATGAGCTGATTTCTAAGTGCTAAGCACTGCACTGAGAAGCTCTCTAGTCATAATAATGAAGGAATATTGTTTTAAAGTTGCAAACCAGGTATTTCCTGAATAAACTGTGGATGCTAAACAAGTTTTAGACACTGGCTGATCTGCATCCTCTTTCAGGTTCTCCTCGTGCTCGTCTTCCTCTCCGTGGTAACTGTATCTCCCTCTGTTGATCTTAGGTTTTTCAAGGATGTGGCCAACCAAAGCCAGCAGGAATAGGCAGGTCTGCACGTGGCATCTCAGATGTGTTCAGCGCTCGTTTCAGACCCTACACCCCGGAAGAGAGGCCAACCACAGCCGCTGGAACGAGCCTAGAAAGACTGGTATGTACGGAGAAAAAATAGAAAGAACAATACTGTAAACTGTTACTGGAAAATTCCTAAAATAATTTCTGAAGTAAAGATTATGAGTAATTTCGATTTGCATTAATAGTGTTTATTGTCTTGTAAGAAAATAATAAAAATCATTCACTCTATTAAACACTATAAATCCAAGCCAATACAGGCTGAAAACTTCCTTCTCACTCTGTACTTAGCACACAGCTCAACTGAAAGTGCAGAGATGTGTTGAGAATTTGGGAAATAATATTAGTGGAGGCAGACTCGATGGAGGCATACCGAGCTTAAGGCCGACTTACCATTGCTCAAGTCCAAGAACAGAAAAAGTAGAGGCCACGTAATGAAAAAAAAAAGAAAATATATATTTTATATATAAATAAATATATATCCCTTTTCTCTTATACATACTGACTTCAGGTCCTGTGTTTTCCATCATGCCTTCTTTTAAAAATATTCTCACACTCGTAAGGCCAGTGGATGCAGAGAAATCACAAAGGCACACATACATAACATGGATGCTTTGAGTAGGATATATTCCCCACAATAGGTATTGAAAAGATTTCCTGAAATCATTAGAGAACATTTCAAAATGTGCCTTATTAGAAGAAGTATCTAATCCCAGGATTTGAGCTGCTCTGAGAATCCACCATGAAGAGACAGAAAACAGGTTCAACTTCCACCCACAAAACTTCAGCATGATGACAAATCCAAAGTGATTAATTAAGGATGTTAAAAAACCCATTGCACTACCTCATACCACTGAAACGCAATGAGTAGGAGGCTGTCTGTGTCAGGCTCTAGTACATAGCCCCACAGAGGTCCTTAAGTTGACAAGATGTTGTATCCAGACCCACGACTGATCTTTGTAGCCTACAAGAAACCTACATTTCAGAATCTTTTCCCTTTTGCTTAAAAGGTTTCTCTGCCAGTGATGTCTCCAGGAGCTCACAAAGGCCAAAAAATATTTTAAACATGATATTCTTTTGTAGCTGTGAAGGAGTAAATTATTCCATAAACTTGTTTCCATGACAAGCTGCTTTATTGTCATACATGCGAATGTCAAAAGGAGGAACAGTAATTAAAGCAAAGTTCCTTTTGGTGGAAGCAGAGAAAATGAGATATGTTCTAATAATAACACACAACAGTTTCGTGAAAAACCCTTTGTTGCACCATTTCTTTTAACAAATGTGTTATTCCACAAGAAGACATTTCAGTGAAAAAAAAAAATAACACGTGAAGCCACGACTTGAATATTATTAAACCATATTTTTCATGCTTTCCAAGGGCAAGTCTTGCTGTACAAGTTGCTTGACAGGATGAAAATAGAAAATAAATACTAGCAAAGACTTGAAGCCAGCAAAAGTTACTGTCTATTTTCCTGTAAGCATTAATTTTTTATTACTTAAAGCCTAACAGAACATTTTAGCTACAATATTAGTTGATGTCTTATCATAATATCAAAGCTTAAAGTTGCATGCAAAAAATTTCTATAGCCTACACTAGCTAGCTAACTACATTTTTAGCCTGTGGCATGCACAACCTACTTCTTATACTTAAAGAGCTGGAAGAGGAGTTTTTAAAAGTATAGATTTCTTTTTTTTTTTTCAGGAGGCACAGCAAAGTGATTCATCATGTAACCATTGTTTTTTTGGATTTTGGTATGGATTGTTGCTGAAAGCTGCCTCTTGCTCTGGGTTTTTCTCCATCATCATTGCATCATTAGCAAAAGATGTGGTGCTTCTTTTTCATCCAGACAGCTGGAAACTTGCTAACATCAATAATAGAGGCTCCCCCATGACAACCGCTACACCTTTAGAGGTACTGGGCAAATGTAGTGAGGTTAAAGGCATTTTATTGGCTCAAAAGTATACCCAATAAAAACATAAGTATTGCTTTAAAAAGTGGCTTGAAGCACAGATTCCCTTTAAAAAAAAAACTGTTTTTTCTACTCATTTGCATGTCTCTTGTAACCTCTGCAGATGTAGGTAGCATTCTGCACATACTGTATATGAGGTTGTCAAATCAATCTATTTCTCAGCTTTATAATTGTACACAGAGCAGTTCCAGAGCTCAAGCATGCTAGGATGAAAACTTTACAAACCCATCCTCAGAATGACCACTCACAACAAAACCATCTGTGATGCAAGCTGATAAGGATGATGACTGCAGTCTGTTGGCTGCTCCGATGCTCTCTGCTCCAGTGATGACTGTCAGGGATGTATAAACCAGTCGGCTAAACCACTTTTGAACAAGACAGTGGTACAACCTCCTCTACTGCTATCCACTGTGATTGACTCTTTGGCTGATAGTGCTGTCAGCAGCCCAATGTAATGCTGTAATAAGCACCCCTGCTGTGGAAAGCATCTGAGACCCTCCATGGTGTGCTAGGATTTTATAACTCAAGCACGAGCTGGACAAATACTTGTACTTTCTCAGACTGTGTGGAATTCTGCTGTTTTCACATCACAAAAGAAAGGAAAGATATTAAAACACGAATCTCACTTGTAAAACACAGGACTCTTGCAGACTGATATTAATCGGTTGATTCTTTATAAGGGGTTGCCAAACTACATCCCACTAGGCAACTGTCGACAGTGGTGCATTGTTAAAAGTAAACTGTGATATTAAATAGGCTTGTTTCTAATAAAATGCACTGTATTTGCACTGCACTGGTTTCAACATAACATGTCCAACAATGTTGGCAGTGCATGTATTCATGGAATGCCAGCATTTTTCCCGCAACTGGGCTATGAAATTATGTTGTGGCAATACTGTAGTTAAATCAGTTGAGTTTAAGCCCAAAAACCATTTAGAAAAACATCATGCTTTGGCTTAAAATGCTCAGTTAGATCTCCACAAATACAGCTGTTAAGATCATGACTGTCGCAGAATAAATTGTCTATATACAATGTACATTGACTTATAATGTTGATGAATGACTAGTCATTTTGACAAAACATTAGCTACAGTGGCTAATGGTTTTCAATAATGGTGACAGCAAAAGCTGCAGAGAATATTATGATTAGCCTCATACATGGTCTATACTAAAAAATAAAGTTGTGAAGGTTAAAATAATAGTTGTGCGACATATATATATTTGAGGAGGGTTTTTTCTGAATCCAGTATTTCTTGACATACAGGCCTCATTTTGAAAATCTAACCATACCCTCCCCTTTCACATCCAGAAGAGTGTAAAGGAAAACTACAAAAGGCAAAAGCACATTTAGAGAAAATCCACAGGTTTCACTATCTTTAATAATTCATTTGTTCATGCTCTGAGGCTAACTACTTGTCAAAGAAAAATATTCTAATAAAGTGAGTGAGGCTGCTCAGGGTAGGACTTCCTGCACTCTTAAAAAAATATCTGCGACAGACACTAAAGCTTCAAGTGCCTCTGTATACTTTGCCAAGCAGAGTATAAAAGAAAATTACAGCTGTTATTAAGACAACATCAGAACGACTTTCTGTTTAATGCTGCTGTTTGCATGCGGGTCCCAATCTTTATATTGATCACATGTGATGGCAGCAGATTTTAAACTGATTTCACAGTAGAGAAGCTGTTGTGGATAAAATCTGTTTGAGGTGTTAAATCTCACAGTGAGATGAGGCTGGTGGATGGAATATTTCAGCAGCACCATTTATCATTTAACTTTTTGCTTCACTAACTAATAGACATTCTTTTCCCTCTATTCTCTCTCTCTCTCTCTCCCCCTCTCTCTCTTTCTCTCTCAGCCTCTCTATTTCTTCGATGTCCAATTAAAATCTTCTCTCTTCTCTCTTCTTCATTTCTCTGCTGCTCCCAGAGGGTTGTGTGGAAGACAATGCAACACAGTGTAAGCCTTTCATTCCTCCTCTTTCACCAAGTCATCTGTCTTGTAGTGTGTTAATCAACCTGCCCACGGATCTCCACTTCTTTACATTATTCAAGGTTCCCATTGATTGCTTGTTTGTGACATAGCTGGTTATTTACTTGTTTTGTTTTTGTTTTGTTTTTTTTACTTGTCTGGAACCGTGCTACACTGCCAAGGTCAATATTTAAAACTGTCTCTCTCCATTTCTTGTTTTGTCTAGAATAATTTAGACCGGGAGCATGGCAGTTCAGTGGTTAGGACTGTTATTGCCCCAGAGTCTCCTCCAGACTGAATTTTAAATTTTCTCTTTGGGTTTCATCAGGTTTTCCCACCATTCAAGACTTGCAGCTTATGTTGACATTTTAAATAATTTACCCTGATCGGCATATGTTAAGCCTGTAATGACCTAGCAAAGAATCCTGGGTGTTTCCTTGTTTTTTTTTTTCTCAAGTGCATGCTGGGATAAGCTTATGCACCAGCTGTGCCCTTGGACAGGGATGGAAACAGAGCATGCTCTCTTGTTTGTGCTTAATGTTTTGCATGAATGTGTTGGCTTCCATGCATGAGTGTAGACGACTCAAAACAAATTTGTAGAACATATCAGCTTATTATCATTCAAAAGGAGAATCTGAAGGGTTATGTCAACCAGGGTTTCTGACATTTTTTGTTTTGTTTTCAGTCATTTTTAAAAACAAATCAACATCAAAAATTAAGATTACTTTTTGCAAAACTTAAGAAATCTATTAATTTGTTGGTTGATGCATAAAATGGTAAATGGATTCATTTATGAGGCACGTTTCTGGTCACCAACCACTCCAAGTGCTTTACAAACCAACCAGCATTCCCCTATTCAAAAATGTATCCATCCCCTTGTGGAAAAAGCAATACATTCTAGTCTTTGCAAGGTGACACCTGCTCATCAGGAAAGAAACCTTTAAATGCTACAATTTGGGTACAATGCAGCCTGAGTGGGTCAGCGATCAAACAACAGACTAGACACTAAGGACAAAACTGTTTCACCTCCTGAGCCACAGTCACAAGATGTATAACTAATTTACATCTTGTCAAAAATAAGTTAAGTAAGTGACAATATGCCTGTCACTGCGTACAGATAACAGTATATTAAAGGGCGAAGTTTAGTTTGCTAGAAATACACAGATGTATTTTATAATGTGTAGGGCAATGCTGGTACAGCAGCATGCCTTTACTTTGACTCTGCAGCAAAAATATGTTGACATTTTTTTTTATTTGCTTCTTCCTGAGGTCTCCAAACTGAAGACATATAAGATTGGATTTACTTGTGTAAAATCACAAGGCAAAATGTCGGTGCCCTTTGTTGAATTTTCACTTGCAATGTGCATGAAATGAGGGTCTGATTTTCTGAAGCAGTGACTAATTGCATAATCAGTGACTCTGACCAGCTTCTGCACAAATTCTGTGAGTGGAGGAAAGGTCAAAAGGTGCAGTTCAGGCTGGATTTGTCTTAGATCAGCTAGTTTAAAATTAAAAACACTGAATGGCCTCAAGCACAGAAGCAAGGAGCCAAAGGTTTTGAAACTATTGCTGAGATTTCTATTGAAGTTTATAGATGACTGTGGAGCTGTCACTCATCATTGCTCTTTATATGTTTAGTCAGGAGGGTTTTCCTCTGAAATCCATTTGTAGCACGTTTTAATCTGGCTTTGTTTTAGGGTGATTTATGCTAAACATCGCAGTCTGTCATCTGCATCCCAGATCAGAACTAAATTAGATATGAGTTCCTACATGCTGTCTTATTCTACTTCTACAGGCTCACTGCTAAATGATTTTAATATGAAAGAGGTCTGTCTTGTTGGGTTTATTATAGAGAACCCTGTGGCTGAATTATGTGAGATTTTTCTTTGCTTCAAGTGGATAAAATTTAGCGTAAATAAAATAGCAGTACAAGTTCAAATCCTTTTAGGCACACAGAAACAATGTTTGCTGCTTTTTTATATGTGCTTTGATTTATGATCGTCTTGGTACATTTTGCTTTGTCTGTGATTCTTTATTTAAGTGAGCATACTGGCCTATTCTCCTGCACAATTGAATACTAATTTGCTTTGTGATACTGTGTAATGTATATTAATGGAATTGCTCTACAGTATTTACAATGAAATCTATCTTTCTATGGTGCTGATTCATCAGCCGCATGACCTTCGCCTTATAATTTAAAGAAAAGCAGCACTTACAGCCAGAGAAGGCTGTATAGCACTGACCACAGGAAGCATCCATAGGAAAAAATGCTTGGTTTTTAGCCGTTTGTGTGAATGTAGTATATGTTTTCCTGAAAGAAAGAAAGAAAGAAAGAAAGAAAGAAAGAAAGAAACTAAGAAACTAACTCCGTTTAAGTTGCACTATGTTGTACTGCATTGTAGTGTTGCTCAGGTTGTGCTACATTTTTTGCCCTGCTTGTGGCATGGCCCCAGGAATTCACCATTTTGGTCCAGACTTAATGTCTTATTAAGTATCTCATGGACTGCAATGAAATTTTAATACAGACATCCATGAACCTCAAACAATGAGGCCAACTGACTCCGGTTATTCCCAATCTTTTCCTTCAACGCCACTAAGACATTGCCATTTGTGGTTTAAGCAAGATGTTTAGACTGCAGGATGAATCCCTGACTTTTCATCTAGGGCCAGCATTGGCTCAGAATATTACTTCTGTCCAGTTATTTGATTCAAGACACCAATTTTCTTGGCTTTGTATTTGTTTTAGTTCCAATTTGCTAATCAAGCAAGCTAAAGCAGTAAACTACGCTGATACAAACTGCAGACTACCTCTTGCTATCATTAAGCTGTAGTACTGTTTTGCCCAAGCATGGCCTCACAGGGCTGCTTGTATAGCTAGAGATCCTCAGCCTTGTTTTGTAGAAGGCAATCGTTTATTCAGTTAGTACTTCACGCAAAAAGTAAGATTTTCTGAACTGCAGTTAAAATGCCAACAATAATAAGAGGAAACACAAGTGTTTCTACTGTTCATCACAGTGTTATTCACTGTTCAGAATATTAAAAGTATGGAACTTGAGCATTTTCTCCACCATATGTTCAGTACTGAAAAAGTCTGTACCTTTTTATTCATTTTGCCAGAGATAGTCGGATGTCTGAAGACACAATCTGACAGAAATTACTTTTTTTTCTGTGTCAGCTTAAACTAACTTTGCTGACAACACAGCACTCTTAATTTCTCCATTACACAAATGCTCGTGGAAAAAATGTTATGAATGCCTCGAGGGGATGTCATGATTGATTTATTTGACCAGTTTCTAAATATTTTGAACCTCTCTAATGGGTTGTTTGTTGTTGAGCTCTGTTGAAATGGGGATGCAGTTGGAAAGAAAGTAAATCAGTCATTAGCAGTGGCCAGGCCTTTCTCCACGCTCCATTTGACGTTTCAGCAGAGTGCCAGGGCCAGGAAACGATCTGGCAAAGACACTTTTTCTCAGAGAGGAAAAACGTGTACAATAAATGATCAGTGTTTTATGTCTTCGATCAATCACAGTAATCCAGTGCTGAAAGGCACCAGATATCTGTGCCTCAATGTGCATTTGTTAGCGTAGCCATGCTATACTGAAATAACTAAAGGGGTTTTGGGAGATTAAGGGGAACACACAGTGAATTAGAATGCAAGGAAAGAAAACCAGGGCTGCACATCCTTCAGCTTGTGAATGGGAATGGAAATCACAATTCCCACATGAAAGTTTCTTTCTGCCATAGTAATCAGTCATTGAGAAATAACTGTGCCCAATGCAATTGCAGACACAACTGCCAATTATGACCGATGGTAACACAGCCAAATTGGTGAAATTCATGATTCATGCCACAAAATGGATTCAGTTACAGCTCTAATGAAATTCTGGCATGTACTGTGTATCTGTTCTCTTTGTATTTTTCTATTTAATGGACACAATTTCTGTGCAGATCAGCAGGCACAAAAAAAAGAACAAATGTTAAAACCAGTCAGTCGTACTGGAAGGCTAATTCAGTATATTGGGCATGCTGAGCTAATGTGTTAGCAGCCGTATCAACCGCAGGGTGTGAGTGCTGTTGGGGTTTCAAAACTCTATATTAGAGTACATTGTGCTGACGAAGATCTTTAGAAAATACATGCTAACTCTGTGGTGTCAGAACTTAACTACTTTAAAAAATGATAACGCTGTTGGACAGAGAAAGAAGACAGGATATGCCATCCAAAAACTTCATACTTATTATAGCATATATATGAGAAATGGTATGATATAATTTGTGTTGTGCTACAGTTTGCAACACTATAATATTGGGGGCAGCTGTCACAAATCGGACAGTAGTTTTTGGTCTGTGAGGTGGTTTTGGTACAAAACATGCTTTTTTACGCTTTTTAGGTTGATTATATAGATTAAAAAAAAAACAGTTCAGTCTTTGCTTGTTTGTTTTAATTAAGCTGGAGCAGCATCTTACTGGACTAAATTACTTCTTTCTTCCCATTAACAGTGGATTGAGGTACCCTCTTTCCCCTTAATGGCTTGAAAAATGCTGATGTATCCGTCTGTCCAGCGGTGATTCTGTGACTCAAAAGAGATAGAGAACTGATGTGACTGATGTGTAATTAACTGTTCTTGCTAAATAGAGGCCTGTCTCTTAAAATGAATTAGGACTGATGCCTGGACAGACACAGCTACGGCCACCTTTTAGAATTTCAGGGCCCTGTTTTTGTATCAAACATGACCTCAGCACAGATCCAAGCACATTGGCAATTTGGTACAGTGCAAGGGGCTTTCATCCACCATTAGGTTGTGTTGGTGTTTTTGTGGCTTAACATTAATCTGGCTGTGCCACGATGGTTAGAACAGAGCAACAACAGTTGTGTCGGTAAAGATATACTCGAGCAGTGCAATTTTCATTATTTCATCAGTCATTTTTAATTAAAATTGCACTTTTGACAGCTAAAACTAGGTTTACGTGTCTCTGTATTTTACATTTTTGGACCGCTTCCTACACTGGGCAGTCAATCTTATAATTCCAAGTGAAGGGTGTTCATAATATTAGCTACCTCTTCCCAAGCCAAGTTAATATCATCCGTCCCTAAAGGCCTAATTGTAGGACCATAAATTCAGTGATTACGTGCCAAAACCTCCTAGAAAAGTATGTCTGTTTCCTCCTGCTTAACGTTGGTCTGGCTGTGCTGATCTGCTCCTTCTTCAGCCAGTATGAAATTGAAAATATGCTGCACATATTTTCTTGTTTTAAAGAGACAAGAGGAGCTGATTAGAATGACAATGATTGAAGTCAGCTGTGGCACACTTTCTCATTATCTGTTCCTCCTACTTTATCACAACACATTTGTGTTCACCAAATTACCAAATATATTGGCTACACTTACAAAAATACAAATACACCTTTTTGTGCTCCCAGCACTCAGACTTTAGACCTATGTTTGCACTGTGCTTTGATTGATGAGATTATAACAAGTGTTAATCAACAGCTTTACTAAAACCTATCACTACATCCAGACCATCTCTACAGACTTCACACTGTCTTTCTTTAGTTTAACCTTTTTTTTATAAATGTACTCCAAATATTTGACCCTATTGTTATGATAACTTTCTTGCTTCACCAACATTGTAGTGCTAAGACCAAATGATGCATCAGTAATGATGCATTAGGCGCTAAAAAAAATCTTCAAAATGTTATTCCTTGGATTTGATTGTTGGGGATTTAAATGCCTCAGTGTCTCACAAAAACCCATAAACAAGCAATTATGTAGCTTTTAAGGAAATGAATACACAGTACAACACGGGAAAAAAAGACCTGTTGTGGTGGACAGCTTCTTTAGAAATGTGCACAGTGTGGTTCATGCTGAATGGAAATATGTTGGTAAATTACAAAACCATGGTGATGTTTTGTTGTATTGTAATTTTCAGCTTCCTTGCTTGGTTTTCCTCGGTCTATTTGTCTGGGAACTTGCCTTTACAAATCTTACATCATAAGAGTTCTTTATGCCTTTATACTGACAAAACGAACAGTGTGAGGAAAAAAAAATCTCACTGAGATGCCACAAAGACTTCCTATTAGATTTCCAGTCTCACCAGCTCAAGCGTAATGAACGTCAATGAAAGCCCTTCACAGCGAGACATCCTAAACGTGAGGACTCAAACTACAGAACCCGGCTGACACAACAAAGCCTGCATTTGTGATGTATGTGTGTCCCTATGAAACACTGTCACCACATAGATACAATAAAAATAATACAACAGAGGTTATGTAATTAATTGATTGTTATCTGTTAGCCACTGCTTTCACTTGGATTCAAATAAAAGGGCTGCACTGATATGTGTTTCCACATAAATTTAATGGTAGATAATAAAGCTGTTAACCAAAAGTGGAGGTACTAGTAACATACCATTATATTATTTGCTGACCTTCTTTTTGGAATGTGTACTTTATGCAGGAAAAGGTAAAATGACATTTTTCTGCATGTAAATACTAGCTGTGTGGCTGATATGCACTGTGTTTTTATACACAGCTTGTGTGCTCTAACGCTGTCGTTATGCTGGCCTGCAGACAGACTGATTAATTAACCGGTTACTAGACTCTGTCATGTTGCAGTGAGTGGAAGTTTCCTTGCTAAATTACCAACAGACAGGATGTAATCATCTCTGTTGCCATTATTCATAGCCAGTTCCTTCAGAGAAAAACCTCAACCTTTAAGTACATCAGTGAGGTATTACAGTATTTCATGTCAGTCTTTACCCGCTTCTATACCACACAGGTCTCAGCACCAAATTATGTTCAATTGCAGTGCGAGTTAGAGTCATTTACCATCTCAAGCTAAATTTGGGGCCCAAACTGGCTCACCAAACCTGGCTGCTTCACTCTCTGAGCAGCTTGTCAGTAGTACTGCCAGAAAGCAAAAGCATGTACTGGAATCTGCCTCAGCTCCTGCCTAACTGCACATAACCAGGCTGTTCAGCCCACCACTGTTTCCCATGACACTGTGTGGTTAGCACATCTGCCTGAAGGTAGAAGGTGTTTACCTTGCTTTAACACAACAGAGCCCTGTGAGCTAAACTCATCTATGTGGGAAGGGAGGCAAGCTGAAAGGAACCGCAGTCTGTCTAAGGAAATCCTATTTAGTGCATTATTCAAAGCACTGAATCACAAAACGCAGCACCATTGTGTCTGAAGTAAGCTAACCCCATTGCTATGAGCATAACAAGGAACTGACCATTTTGTGCTGCTTCCCTTTGGAGATTTTACTACTCTTTTAAATACATCCTTGCCACGCTTTATATAATTTAAATCCCCCAGTGCAGAGAGCCTGGTTCAATCCACAATATCATGAAAGGGTTCCAGTTGGTCCCTGTGTGACCCAGAAACTGGCAGATTTTTTTTCCCTCTCCTATTTATCAAGGTTAGATGACTCTCTCTTTTGGTTAAGACTGGTTGTTTAAGTTGTTCTATTCAGCGATTCTATAGTATTGGCTGTAGTTGATGATTTTGCTGTGGTTCATAAGGCTTGTACCAACTTGACTGAGGCTTAGTTTGCCTAGTGTGCTGATAGTGTTTCAGTACTTAAGGCAGAACAAGATCCAGGTCTATTGTCTCGTTTTTGTACCCTTTTTTCATGGTGATCATATCTGGTAGAAACTATAGCGGATTTGTTTCTAATTTGTTTCTGTGTGATGGTTCAGCTGGACATTAAAGGAAAAAAATGAAGACAAAATCATAATGAACAAATTTGTTGCCTAAGGTCAATCCATACTGATGCCAACCCCGCTGTAAATTATTCATTAATTTCCATTCCTGCTTATTGCTCTTGTACTAATGAAGGGGTTCAAGTATGCACCGGTATACACTGGGCATTTCAGTAGTCAATTTATGACCATGCACATAAACACATTTGCATTCATTACATGTCTCCTGACTGGGTGAAAAATCCAGTTAACACCTGTATGCATTTTATTTTAGCTAATGTTATTCACTTGTTCTTAAAAAAATGTGGAAATAAATATTGGTATCATTTCAGGATCTGGTGTCTAACATTCCGTAATCCTAATGTTGTATGGTAAATGCTGCAGGTTTATCACCTGTGAGTCCAGGTGTTAATGCATACATTAATTTTAATAAATTGCTGTATTTGTCAAAACCATAACCAACTTCTGTAAAGTTGCTCTAGTAACTTTTCCTTACAGAGAAGCATCTGTTTATAAAGCCTTTTCCTCCAAACGGTATGTTTACCCTTGGGATGGGACACAAAACCAGCTGTGTATGAAACTTCCATCTGTGCTTACATTAGTCAGGTCATGGTTTGTTTAGCATGAATTTGCTGTGCTAAAACTGCTCAGTGCCCTTATCATTTGAGGTGCAATTTTACTGCCTTATATTAACAGTCTGATAGGAATATAAACATAGTGAATCAAAGGCAAAAATATTTATTATTTAGGGTGATCCAGCATCTTCTGTGCAGATGTAATGGAGCGTGACTTTGTTTATTTTTCTTAAGATTTACAGATGCCTTGTGAAATGCAACACTCTCTTAGTGAATTCATTTAGTTGGAGACAGCTACAGTTAAGGAAAAGAACAGTTAATCTGTAGCTGTTTCTGCTGGGCCATTGAAGAACATAAATAAAATGTTTTTTGGAAGTGATGTCTTTTGTCTTAACCATGCTGTTACCCCATAAAACTTTTAGAAATAGGCTTTTTGGGGCACAGTAGCTGTATGTGCTGTATGTGACTGTGAAATTCATTAAAACAGAAGTGTTTGTACTGAGGTGCTTGAAATAATGGCATGCATTTCATTTGACTGTTTTTCATCTGGGGACAGAATAGAGTCATTATCCCACTGTTGACCCTTCTGTCATCTATGTTTGACTTTATGTCACAATAATAAATCATTTATTGATGTGAAGTCAGCAATATTGCCACAGCAATGACTTATAAAGAGATAGCTGCTTAAATCAGACCAGGTGCTTTTTCCCACTCAATATCTAAGTGTTTTTTTTTTTTTTCATGAAGGCAAAACATGTCAGCTTTATACAAACAAACAACTGTTGCTAACAAATTGCTCATTTATATCAAGAACAAAAAACAAGGGACAAAGAAGCATAGAAGCAACGCAAATCAACTTGTATAGCACAATTTAACAGGAATTCAAGGTACCTTGAGTCACCGGTTCATTAGATTTCTGAATTACATTTTATCCAGAAAAAAACCCTTTTAAGAGTTAACAGGAACAATGTAAACAACAAAATAATTCTTGCCTTACAAACATTTTAACTTCATGTTTAGACACCAAAATTGACTTTTTTATTGAAAAATAAATTGTTTTCTATGCATTTATTTGTAGTGTTTCACACTGTTACAGGACCAGTTTAAACCTAAAAGCTTCTCAGTATTTCATGGGTGCTTTGTGCACACATATCCATTGATATCAGTGTAGAACTGGAGCAGCTCTGCTAAGCTCACTATCTGGTTTGAAACAGACTGTTCAGCTAAAGCCGGACAGAATACCAGAGGACCACATTGCAGGTGCCCTCAGTTGAAGCGGGAGTTCTTCTGCATTGGCTGTTCTCTACTACTTTCTGGTCACATTTTTAAAAAGTTTTATATGTATACTCTGTTTATGAGCTTGAGCCTGATTAAAGCTGAGCTTTTACTAGCTGCATCAGCCACAGACCAGCACCACAGTGCAAATATACCATTTATTCAAAAAAACAACATTCTGTGCTGCTTTACAAAAAACAGCAAGTAACACCATTCTCCGTTAGAAGTTAGTACATGAGCATATAAACCAGCGTGAGTTCTCTTTTGTTGTGCATGTATGTCTAGTTACTCTTTGTGAGAACAGCCAGTTAAAATGTCTATGATGAGATTCCTTATTTTAAAAGTTTCTGTTTCCTGTGCTCCCATTTAAGCTGCATGTCTGCAGATCGCTGTAAATGTATTATCTTATTAAGTGATACTACCATAAATACTTTACGGTATGAGCACATTCTTTTTATGACTATATTGCAAATGCAACTACAGAGATAATTGCACACATACACACAACGCTGTAAAAACCATGAAGGTTTTTGGGTGAAGCAGTTGTTATGGGGACAGGCTGTGGATTGCATACTAACTATACCCACTGCCTGTTGATGGAATTAACAGATGTGTGCCTCCACTAATTATGTAATGAGGGATAGACATAATCAGGATAAAGGGCCAAATATTGCATTAACCACTTCACCTGTTGTGAGAGTTAGAGCAGTAATAAATGAGACTTTAGCTGCGCTAATGGCCACTTCCTGTACAGCCCCTGAAACATTTTTCTTGATTTGTTAGAGTCCATTTTGCATCCAAATTCTTCGTTTGCCATCAGTTATACCATCTACAGTTTAATGGAACATCAAACGAACACTTTCACATTCTTACTTGTCAATTATCATTGCTTTTGCCACACCCTTTGGCGTTTCATACTGATGTACAAAATACTTTTTTTATAACAACTTTTTTATTGCAGAAACAACAAATTACAACCAAAACAACAAGTACATCTGCATCTGACGTGCGGGGCTATTCAAATTGCTCCTCTGATACATTTCTGTTCTTCTAGAAACCCTGCGGTCTTAAAAACCTCATACTGACCAGACACCAATGTCAGCCACTGCTCCAAGAAAAAAAACCCTCAAAATCAAGGTGCTCCTGTGTATGTGAAAGGAAAAAGGCCAATACTGAAGTTCCTGCACTCTCTTGGTCCAGCCACAACACTACAGCAGCAGTGCCCGACTCTCTTCTCCATCCCCTTTACCTCTAAAAATGCAAACTGCAAAAGATGTTTAATATTCTTGTCGTAATGGCCAGACAGTTACAGGCTCCTGAGCTCTTAGATATCTCTCTGTGCATATTACCCAGGTCCTTGCTAGAAAGTGCTGCCCCTGAGCAGCAATTCAGTAATTCTACCATTGGAAATATTATCCCATTGGAAAAAACACAATTTTTCTTAGATACAAACATCCATCTTTAATAAAGCAACACAATGAAAAGACAGCAATAGTTCCTGCAGAAAAAAATTAGCCCGGTCACGGATAAAAAATTGATTTTTAGCCTTTTAAATGTTTTCTTAAAAAACATGAAGTTTTACTCTACACTTAGAATGTTGTTGATCTTCCCTGAAATTTAAAACCTACTCTGAGGTCACAGATACGTCTTTTGCAAACGTGATCTTCACCTTTATCCAGAAGACATACGATTACATTAAAGCTTGTATTATGCACCAACATATATTCATTCAGCAATAATGCCAAAGAAATCCAAACATAAATGATTTTGAAAGCAGGTATACAAATGCACATGTCCTCATCTGCAATTTCACTCTCAGTTAAAAAATGCTGTTCCCTTCTTAAAAAGTTTTTAATATCAATTTAGTTTACCATGTTTATTTGATTAAATGCATTTTAATGAGCAATTATAGATACTTGCAGGTGGTGCCTGCATTAATCATGTAGAATTGCTCAAGAACCCATTAGCTCGAGGTCAGTCATATTTTTTTCTCTTAACTCCGAAGACTCTAATGTTTCTTTGCAACATTAAACAGTTATAAGGTTTTAAGAGTTCAGATAATTTGCTTTATAGAGCTGTGTGGCTCTTTTAGACTTGACAACAGCACCTGGACAACATAAGCAAACAAATTACAAGTGCCATCAATTTTTAATTCAAATGTTGTACAAAAGAAAATGACATGGCTTTTTTCAAACGGAGCCCTTTTACTAAACAACCAAAACTTACCAATGAGAAAATAGATATAGATATAAATATAAAAACACAGAAATCTCAAAATAACTAAACTTTGCCCAAAAAATGTCCATATACGATCATAAAACTCTGATATTATTTTCGAGCTGGTTGGGAAAATACAAAAAAGGCTGCAGTCAGGCTTTTTACTGGGTCTACAATGAGGAAACACATTATCTCCATTTTGACTTTCTGACACTGACTTCCTCTGAAAATCTGTATTGATTTTATTTCTACTCTTAGTATTTAAAACACGTTCTGGGCTTTTAAATCAACATGAGCCTCAACACACCTTGAGATCATCTTGCAGGGCCTTTATATCTGTTCCACTGTCTAGACTTGGATCACTACTGAGTTATTGCTATCAGAGCTCATAGACCGTAGAGTGAAGGGAGAGTTGTGCCCCAGAGACCTCTCCTATTAAAAATTTATCTTTTTTTTTAGAAAACCTTTTAATAACAACCTTGTTTTATATCCGTGCTTGCTTTAAATGATTTTCTGGTTTTCATTTTTCGTTGTTATTATTAGTTTTTCCCAAAATCGGGTGGTTGTGAGTCATTTGCAGGACTGATAAGCTGGTGGCGCGTGCTTTGGTTGTGATTACAGTTTTCATCTCAAACACAGTGAGTCATGGTGAATCACATTGTTTTGTTTTGTTCTTTTAAACTGACAGCCTTAATGGCCCGTGTTTGTACTTGGGTAGAACACATTGTAAAATCCTTGCTTCATTGAGCTATAGCTCCACTCCCACTCTGTATATTACTCTTTACAGTAACAACCAGGCAGCT
>JAPZDZ010000001.1:10470106-10483096 GCA_029783805.1 Acanthurus tennentii | reverse complement strand
GTAAAATCCTTGCTTCATTGAGCTATAGCTCCACTCCCACTCTGTATATTACTCTTTACAGTAACAACCAGGCAGCTCGAGGATAGACAGAAAGCCTCTGCACATACAGACAACACTGATATACTGACAGAGGATCCAAAATAGAGATTTTAATGAGTGTCTAGACTTAATTAAATCAGTTATTTCTGATTTGCTTAACGTAGTCTGTATTTAATAAGGATAGATCACTGCTCTCTGAAGTCAACTGCATGACTGTTATTTGAAATAAAGTAAGTGGATCTGACCTGTTAGAGTGCTAATTAAAGTTACTGGACCTCCATTAGCATGCATCACTGAAGGGTGCCCCACATGCTCTGACACAGCAAAAACCACTTGACACCAACCACTACACAAATCTAAAAGAAGGTGATTTAGGAAAAAGATTTATTTGGATTAAATCTTTTATTCAAGTACACAAAGTAAAGAAGGTGAAGGATTAGAAGGTAAAAATGCTATCAAAGTTCTTTTTTTTTTGTTGTTTGTTTGTATGTTTTGTATGTTTTTTTTACTTCAGGTTTTGAAAACATAGATTATTATGTGTTTTCACAAGGCCCTTTTTGGTGTTGATCAATTTTAGATAGTAAGACCAAAGTGTTTTAAAATGCAGTGTTGGGTCGGCCAAAGTCTAAAGTCAGATTTTTGGTGTCAGGTCTTTCCTTTTTGTTTCCATAAATGTTATTTTTATGTCTTTTATGTCTTTAATAACACCCAGGAGCCATATGTGTGTTGAAAAAGTTAGGGAGTGCTGCAAATCTCCCTTCTCTTTGTGCTTTTTATGGAAAGATGCCTTTGCAGAGCAAATACACATCAGACTAATACAAAGAGAAGCATTTGATGTACTCATGACATGTCAGTGTGGTATATATCTGGTCAGACTTTAAAGATAAATATGGTTGGTTACCTTTTTCTGGTGGCTCATCACAAAATCATAAATCTGCAGCTGTTTTACTTGACAAATGATCTCCCATTGCTAAAAAACACGCATTCGTGTGTGAGTTTAATTCTTTTGCTTTGATAACGCTGATGTTAGTCAAGCCATGTGGCCTAATTTGACATCAAACACAGACTGTACTCTATTATAAAGTCTTAGCCTGTACAGATTGTGCAAACTGATTGCAGATTGTGCAAAATAATGTGAGTTCATCCAGCTGTAGCTCTAGGATACACTGTCTGTCTTTTTATAACAGTTCCAACAATAACTGAACAATATAACCTCCATGATCTTTTGTGGGACTGTTGCATTAGACCCTGTCAGATTTAGCTGGCTGTGCCAAATGAACTGGCAACCAAGTGCAAAATCTAAAACTGGAAAACTAACAAAGTATAATGTGTCTACATCACTGTTTTCAATCAATTTACCAGTGAACCTGTTTTTGACATTATCAGTTATTTAGTGGTAAAACAGTACAACAGTGAACTCTGTGCTACCAGTGAGTGGAGGAGTGACACTTAAGGTTCAGCAGCATCTAATCCTGCGGCTGAAGCAGCAACAGCAACGGCACAGACAGCAGTAACTATTCGAGCTGAACTCAGACTAACTGCCCTGGGCACTCCTGTAAAGACTCATGGTTAGAATTTTTTGTTCACGATCCATCTGCCTTACAGTGTGTGTGTGTGTGTGTGTGTGTTTGCTTCTGTGAGTTTGTGTGTATGTTTGCATTTATTTATGAACAAGTGTTTGCTTACTGCTGTAGTTGTGTAGTATAATAGGCTGTGCTGATACTGAACTCTTGACACTGTTTATGTGAACTGTACATTATGTTATACAGATGGAGCACACCGCATTATACATTCATAGGCACAGATTCCCAAATGAATCATAAATGGACTTATTTATGTATTGTTTACATAAGAGTTATCATTTCTTCCCTCATGCTTCCATTTCACATGAAATATTCCCACTGCAGACACTCAGTTGTTTGAATGCATCATGTTAACATCACATACGAAAAAGCCAAGCAAGTTCTGATCCCATCCATATTTTTTTTTTTTCTCTCAGTTTCAGGATGATGTGGGCCATCATGAATCAGAGCCACACCAGCATGTGTTAAACTTAACCAGCTTTGGTGTCTCCATGACAGGATTACCACATCAAATGTGAGGGCAGTCTCCTGCGGTGGCATCCTGTTGGTACAGGCCCTTTCATGTCCTGTTAAGACCCTCGGTCTCACTGTATGCACCCTCATAAATCCCCAGTATAACTAGGACAGATAGAGGATCTTGTGTGTATATGCGTACGTGAAGTGCATATGTGTTCACTTGTCCACTTATTAATGTGTATGCTTGTGCTTATGATCCAATCTTATTATCAGGCTATTTGTGGTGTTCTCGTGCACATTAATTAAGTAACAAGGCTTTAATTTTACATGGAGGGTCACAGTACTTTTTTAAATGGTTCTAAAGATCATTTTCATGTTTTCACACATTGAAAGTATAAATTAGCTGTGCGTGATCATGGAAAGTATGGAAAATGATGAAGCTAAAAATCACTTCTTTTTTTTTTTAAGAAGGAACAGCTTCCACAGGGTTTATTTCCTGTGTGTGTAAGAACACAAAAAGCACCCCAATACAAACAAGATGGAGTTGGAGTTGGATCATTCACTGTGACTTCCAGATGTGGCATTTCTTATTCCATGTTTTTCATATTCTTTCTATCTGACCACCTCATGAGGTGAGATGTGCAAGTGCATGATCTCTGGTTGCACTCCGATATAGGCCACTTGTTCCTTTGTTTTGTTTTTGTTATGTTTTTGTTGGTTGTTGTCGGTTAACCATACTTAAATTTGTGCAATCTTTCAAATGGTTCAGTTGTTGTGCTACGTATGCCTGTTTTCGGATATTGCAGAAACAATTAAACAATCAGGGAAGGGATTAAGAATGCCAACATCAAGTCAGGTTTGGTTTTTTTTTTCAGCTCAATATAAATTACATTGTCTCTCTAGGCTTCCAATCCCACAGCAGCAACAGTTACCAACCCAGCATTAACTCTATTAAAGCAGAGGAAAAAAATCCCCCAAGACGTAAAAAATAAATAAATAAATACTTTGGAGGGGAGAAAAGATCTTTCCTCATCAGACAGCAGGGAATGTAGCAAGAGCTCAAAGTGGGAATATGGAAATTGCAAAACATGAACAGAAAGTTGTAACAGTTGGTACAAAATACAGCAATGGGATTATATGTAATTCTACAATAGGATTACAAACGGATCCAACCCTAATGTAGCAAATCCAGTATAAGAAGCCCAATAAAATAAGCCCAAGAAATGCGTATAGAGAGATGAGTCCATTAAATTATGTAAATCCAATGACACGGTTTCACGTGACTCAGAGACCAAGGTGCAAGGCAGGTGGGATGGAGATGACAGGCAGGGATGAAAAGTGCTTGCAAATAAATGTGCGAGTGTTTTAAATTTGAGAACTGAGACCAACCTGTTCATTTTCTACTTCTTCCAAAATTTGCTTTTAATCTCAGTGAGGGTTTATTTTCAGAACAACAGCTGGCACATGCAGATGTGAAACACTGTTAAATATTTAGGATAATAGGAAGTGGTTATATAACTTGTCAAATTCTCCACACTCTGGAGAAGCAGAGTTAATTTATACTGTATGAGATGTTTACTCTATGCAGCAAGGGCTTTATTGAATGAACCACAGGCTATGGTGGCCTGTAGCCAAAGCCAATATAAAGAAATGTTGCCGCTCACTGGGTTATTACCTTAGGCTTGGAAGAGCTAACCTGATAGCTTCCACTCTCTCTTAACTGTCTTTCTTCCAGCCTCAAACAACAGAGCAGTCAGTCTCACATCCTGAACCATCCGCCAACTGCACAGCACACTGTTACAACACACAAAGTGCACCTGCAGCTGACAGGATCGACAGATTTTAACTCATTCCTCACTGCTCATGGCAGAAGCGTAAATATAGAGCAACAGTCGCTGGGGTTGTACTGGGGGCTTTGGAGATGAGGGGCTCAAAGAAGGCGGGGCATTCTACAATGTAGGGCAGAGGATGGGCCATTAAAAGCCCTGTTTGGCAAGTCTTTCTAGCTTTGAAATGAAGAGGTGTGTATAGCGCTGTAATAAGGGTAATATTTAGCATCTTGAGAGTTTGGAGTAAAATGACTCTGTTTGCATTTTTGCTAATATTACTGTACTGCAATAGTATATTTATACATATTACAAAATGAAAAATGGAAAGAAATGAAAAGCAAAATACATCTCAGCATATTTTTTTCTATTAATTTGACTGAGGCACTGCAAAAAGATGTTTACAGGCGCTTGAGTCTCATAATTGTGACCCTGCATCATGATGCCCAAAACTTGGTGACATTCTTTTGTAACCAAACATGCATGTAAGCACAGTGGGCAATATCAGCATTAGCAAAACCGATCAAGGCCATTCTCCATGTTTTGCACATTGAGTCGACTGCATAATTATAGTGACAGGCCACCTCCTGTGCATGGAGGATAATTCTTTGAACCAATGAAGAATGGCCTGAGGAAAGAGGCATTTAGTCGTGTCAGTTACCCTTTGCTGGTTAATTAAGCTCTGGAGATATGAGCAGAAAGTGTGTTATTCCTGGTGTTTGCTTCATATTTCTGGCGATATTACTGTTTCTGCAAAGTTACCACAGTGCTGTGCCCACAATTGAATCTTCAAATGTGTGGTTCAAAGATTTTGGCTAGAGAAGGTAGCTTCTCCACAGAGCAGTATTTCATATCATCAGGTTTCATCTCTACAGTTAAGGTAAAATATATCCAACCAAATATTGTTTACTTTCACAACTCAGCTGTAATAAAGCTAAGATTAAGAATAGAGGCATCAGGCTTTGCATTAAATCAGACGTTGTTTGTGAAATATATGGATATAAATTGCATGAGACAGATATTTTGCAGTGCTTTCAGAGCCTTGAAGATTTCAGCAGCCGAAATTGGTTCAAGTCCAAAACAATTTACAGAAAAAATTGCAACACTGTTGAAAGCAATACAATTTCACAGAGGAGGTTGTGACCCATCAACAATGCTATTCCTTGCCAAAATATATTTTAACACACAAACAAACACACACTCCCACGCAGTCAAACACACACACACAAACACACAATGAATACATCAAATGTCTAATACAGGGTTCAGGTTTGTGGCTTCATTTTGTTTTATGGATGCAGGATGTAATATGTTTTTTGTTTGCTTTGAGATTTTTTAAGCAGAAGCTCACCTGTGTTCCTCATCTCTTTCTGACTCGTTTCCTGGGTTGACTTCATCAAACCAGGAGAGGCAGAAACACAAAGTAGCCATGATTACTTACAACAGTATTTTAATGTAGCTCATTCTGCAGTCACTTGTAGTAATTAATGACAGTTATGTTCAAATGACTCCGGTCTAAATATTAAGCTACAGCCAGCAGCTGTTGACCTTTAGCTTAGCATAAAGACTAAAAAACAGGGGGAAACAGCTAGCAGCATTAAAGGTCACCAATGAACACATTATGTCTCGAAGTTAATCAAATAAAAAGTGCAGCAACAAGTTGTGGGTTCATTTCAGGTTGCGTGCTGAACTATTTCTTGGCTGGGAGCACTGACACCAACAGAGACTCCAGGAAGTCTCTGCAGCCAAGAAACATTCTGGCTCTCATCCCTCTGTAAAACAGCAACATGTGGTTTTTTAAACTTGGGCTTTCATACAAACAAGACTTGGAAGTGATTTTAAAGGTGCTAACAAGCAAATTTACTTTCTTGTTAACAGCTTTTTCACCTGTTACCATCCTTTATGCTTAGCCAAAAATATCCTGCACATAGTTAAGCTTGATACTTATGACTAAAGAGTGGTATAAATCTTCTCATCTAACTCATGTTTTCCAAAATGTCAAACTCCTTTAGGTTTAGAAATCTTAAGTAGGATCTCACAGCTTTCAGGTTGAATCAGTGTTCATGCTGCTTTTATACTGTGTGACATCCAGCTCTCCTGTGAGAGAAGCTTAGTACTCGTACTAAGTACAAGTGAGTTTTTTTATATATATATATATATATAAACTATGAACAAAGTGAAGATGTCTGTATTCAACATTATGTTGCACTTTCAAAAATCGTACACCTTTTTTATTTAACAATTACATCCATCAGGCTTTTGTGTTCTCTGTCTTAATTACGGTAACCAACTACATCCAGACAGCAAAAGCAATACAGTATTCTTCTGTACATGATGACTTCTCATGGGTCTCTTTTTTTTTTGACTTTTTTGACTTTTTTTTGGTCATCAGCTCAAACTTCTTACTGAGTCCAGATGGAATCAGTCAGGGGTGACCGCTCATGCCAAGTATCAAATATGAAAACCCCAAGTCTGTCTTGTATGAATCAGAGATGAACACAATATGGATGGCAGTGGACATGAAACAAAATGGAAATAAAAAGGACTTGGGGCAGTCTGACAGCACTTCTCTCCTGATGGAATACACGGACAGGAGGAGCTGTTCAACTACAAAAAACTTTTGATGCTACATGAATGTTTAAAATCACATTGTGTCAAACTTGTAAACAGAAATGGGACTGTCAAAGCCTGTTGTACTTGTGTTTTGTTTTGGAAAGCTTTAAAATCTTACTTAACTGTCTTTTTGAGGATGTTTATTATTCATAACATTTTTTTAACTGTGAGAGCAGTACTATTTAATATTTATTATGATAACTACTTGAGTTTGGTGTACTTTGCTGTCACTTTTAAGCACGACAACTTTACAGTCCATTCACTCATCACCCTCCCTTCTCAGCCTTAAGTACACAAAAATTAGTAGTCTCATATATTTTTTCCTCTGTTTCGTCTCATGGCAGGTGATTGACATCAAAGAGAAGCTGAAGGAGTCCAAGAGGTTTTGGTCCAACTTGCCGGATGACATCTGTGCCAAGGGCAATCTCACAGAGTCTGACGAGGAGCAGTGCTGGAACAGTCACACGAAGGGCAGGTGAGGACTGCCGCTACCCTTTATAATCACAGCAAAGTCACCCCTTCTCTACGGTTATCACATTTTGCCTGCCAGGGATTAAAATAACCACACTGAGCTCCAAGATTAACACACCCTCTGTAAGTACAATGGTTAGTTCTTATATGGAGAACTTCCATATAAGCTCCGTGGCTCTAATTCCCAGAGCACTGTTGAGTTTCTAACACCTCTTATCACCACTGCAGCGTGTAGAGTATCGCTGAGTTGTACAGTAGATTGGACAGGGAGTTGTTTTCTCTGACAGTGAACCAGAGATGCTGCCAGAGGAAACGCATATATCACCCCATCACTTTGGCCTTCTTCAGGTAGCAAAACCACCAGATGGTGCAATAAAAGACATATTCTTTTTCTTATTGGTGCCAGTGCCATTTTAAGGCATCAGTCTAAATCAGGCATGCTAATTAATTGCCCCAGAGATTGTGTTAGAAGTGTGTTATGAAATCAGTGATTTTTTTCTTTTACTCAGTTACGCACTATGCACATCTCATTCTGTTAAAACTCATTAAAATACAAAACGATGGTTAAATGGTGACAAATTATTGCAGATGCAGAACAAAGTTAAATGTGCACAAGACTACAGTCACCGCAGCAAATGAATCATGCACTCTTTCCTTGTAAGCACATGTTGTCTTTCTCATATTGTTTATTATTTTTGCTGCACAGAAGTTAAATTGCTTTTGTAGTATTATCTTCAAAGAAGAGGAAAAATATGTCATTTGCAGGCATCAGGCATGTTAGGGGCTCTCTGTAGCAAAGTGCCAACACTCTCGACATGAGACAGGCTATTAAGCCTGATTACACACTTATGTTTTGTCTGATTTAAACAGCCATTGTTTGAAAGAGAACCTTTTTTACAATCCTGTCTGATTTCAGTTGGTCCACTTTGTGAGGTCTTAGTATGTTACTCAAGATTGATGATAATCAGTATTTTAACTTGTACGCTAATGAAAAAAAACATCCTCACACTGCTTCAACAACATTCAAGAAAATACACATAAAAAGCAAACTGAGAGACACATTCACCAACAGCAACACAGATATTCAGGTAAACAAATATGCTTTTAAGTGTAATGTGCTTGTTGCCTCTTATTGAGTCTCACTGATGCTACTTGATAGCACCACTTAAATGTTTTGAAGATACCGTTCTACTTTTCTTTCTCACAGTTTTTAGTTTGCAAATTACAGTGGAATTTAGGAAATATGGGCAAGATTTTTAGCTACTAAACTCAATTTTATCTCTATTGTTAAACAGAATACTGGTAATATGTTGTAATATTGCCATATAAGCCGATTTTGATAGAGCACTAAGTGATACCACATGAAGATTTTGGTTGATTCAATTTTCTCATTCGCATTGTGTCCAGATATTTTCCTGAAGTGGTGAAGGAGGGTCTGACCAACCAGGTGAACAACCCAGAGGTGGATGTGGATATCACCAGGCCTGACACACTGATTCGACAGCAGATCATGGCTCTACGTGTCATGACCAACAAACTGAAGAACGCCTACAATGGAAATGACATCTATTTCCAAGACTCAAGTAAGGCTTCTGTTATCTGAAGTTTTTGGATATGCAGGTAAAAACAAGATGATAAAGTTCTCTATTGAGTTACATCACCACATGTCAGTTTAATATCAGACCACACATAGATACACACACACTTACACACACCTGCAGAATTTTAACACTTATTCCTGAAATAAGTTTTCAGGTGTCATTCACGTGGCAACTCTGCATCTCCTCAGGAACGGTGTTCTGTTGCATTATTAGAAGAAATATAGCTGTAGGTGTGGTGACACAGACAATGATTGACAGACAAGCCTAAGTTTAGGAAGATGTACATCTGCATTGTTGCCACGGCAGAATCCATTCAGCTGATAACATGAAAGATCCTCTCGCATTACTACAAAAATTTTGTGCCTCAGCTCCATTGTTGTCATTATTTATCATTGTTATTATGTTTCCAGTGGTGTCTTTCTCCACATTATAAACTAAAATAAGCAAAATGGTTGCATGGGTTACTATCTCAGAGAAGCAGGCTAAATAAAAGATGTGAATGCTGTGCTATACAACTTGTAACGCTTTCTCTTTGTGCTCTTTGAAATAATCAAATTGGCACAGAGTGCTATTCATCACCAACAAATTTTGGATAATTTTATCTTTCATGAATGATCTATTTTTTGCTCTGTTACCCATGAAGTCCTAATCCCATCAGTGCTAACTGTGTAATAAAACTGAATTCTATAGTAAAAATCAATTCATCGAAATGTATAATCTCCCCAAAAAGTAGATATATTCATATGGATTAAGTTAATATCTGCAATTCTTTTACATTGAGTTGTGTGGTGAACATTTAAATGCAAATTTGCACCATTTACCACTGGTTAACCGTCTCAGGGGTTGATGAGGCCAAAATTGAGGAAAACGTTCTGGCTTATATTATTTTTTCCTCTATTTATACTATATATGACCTTCCTCTGCTGAATGAAAATCTTGTTCAAAATAGAAACAAACTTTGCAGACATTTCTTTATTCTTTTCATTTTATATTTGACCTTCTTGTACTGAATTATAAACTTGTTCAAAATAGAAGCCAGCTTTGCAGACATCTCCTTGGAGAGAGTCAATTGTACATACAATTTAATGGCTCTTGAAAGAGCTGTCTGAACACTCATCCTGTTGACTGGGCTGACTTGCTTATGAACCAACAGAAACCTAGCTCTGAGAGCTATTATGAACTTCTTAAGGGCTCATCACAAAACAGTGTTGACCATAAAAAATATTGACTCCAGCTTTATATCACTCAAAGAGTTGACCTGCAAGTGCATGTAACAAGAGCTCTATAACTTGTCTCCTTCTGCTTAAGGCCAAGAACTTATTAAACACCCCTTGCACTACAATAACTTAGTGCAGATTTAACTGTTACTCATTTTAACATTATAAAAATTCACTTCCCGTTTACAGTTTTTTAGTCCTGCTTTTTGTCCTAAGGGTTAGAAAATCAGGTGAAAATTTTCTTTCCCTTGTTTCTAAACTGAGAAAATATTGCTGTATTTTTGCATCTTAACCAAGTAAGACTTGACTAAAATCTTGCCTTGTTTGTAGGGTTAAGGTGAATTACATTCAACCAAGTGCCAATTCTGTGCAACAGAGAAATAGCTCAATAAAACTAGGGCAGGATCCATAAATACACAAAAAAGTAGTAAGTAAAAATTGACAACACTGTACTTTATTTCCTTGTTTAAAGCTTCTTAGAGATCAGAAAAGACACCTGTTGAGCCTATACCCTTACATAATAATTCTGTCAAATCCTAGCACCACGAGTACCACTGGGTCTGATTCACCAAGGCATTATTCTGTATTGTCACTTCATTATTGCTATGGTGCAAACTAAAAGCTCCTTGTGACAAAAACTTTTTAAAGTTAATTTTGAATTTTGTTGCTACAGGTGATGAAGGCAGCAGTTCGGGCAGTGGCAGCGGCTGCTCTGATGGCTGCACAACAGAATTTGTTTTTGTAGGAACAGAAGCTCCAGTGATCGGAGCCGACCGAAGTGACGAACGTGCAGCAGCAGCATCCGCGGGCAAGTCACTCTCCTGCGGACCTTCCCTAATGCTGATGATTGTTGCCCTCCCATTCCCACTCTGGGCAATGCAGACTCAATGGAGATAATACGAGGGTGTGGCCTGATCACTAACTTTTATACTGTCATGCACAGTATCTTTAACAGCAAGTTCTACTGCTGTTCCCTCACTGGACATGTAGAACCTCCTGGAAACCTGTCAAGAATGACTTACTGTGTGGTATGGTAGGACTGGATGTGAGTGCAGTGCTGCATCTTGCTCGTCCCCCAAAGAATGCTCGGTGCCATCACTGAACCAGCTTTCACATCTCTGAAAAAAATGAAATAATTGTAGTGTTTTTTCAATTGGATCAGATTATTCAGATAAAAAGGGGAATATATTTTTTTTTCCTTTGTATGATGAAGTTGTGAAAAAGAGGCAACACCCATTTTATCCCAGTAGTCTCGTCCCTCTCAGACAAAAAGGAGAAAGTCTCATTGTGTGCATGCGTGGAAATGATGTTATCTGACAAAAACTTTTCTTTTTTTTGTGGTTTACTTTTTTACGCAGGCTTCACAGTTTTTGGGTTGGTTACTACAAGATTGTACAGTGATAGCAGTTCACCTGGTTTCCCTGTTCAGTTATATCAGTGTGGCTTCAGGAAGCAGCTGTTCTTGCAACCACTTTATAATTGCACATACGATTATTTCTCAGAAAGTGCTTATGTACTGCTTATGTACTGCACAGAGAGAACTACTTTGCACAGATTATTTTGTTGGCTTCATAAGTTTATAAAGCTGCAGGAAATATCCACCCTATAGAGAAAAAAAAATCTATATTTTCTGACCACTTAATCATAAATGATTGTACTTATGAACAGTTGCGGTATGCATTTTACTGGAACACTACTGTAATGTAATCTTACTGGTTTAGTTAATGGCTCCATTTTTTTAATAAATATATTATTTGCTTTTACAAGTTATTTGATCACCTGTAAAATGAAAAACAAGGTGGATTTCCTCAACACTAAGCCATTATACTATAATTGCCTGCTAACAATATCCAGTTACCTGATTTGCTCTCTTCTGTTTAGTTACTTAACGTGCACCTGAGCAGTTTACGTTTGCTTTTTATTTCTCAGAGGATGCATTATGTTATTGATATAAGGTGTGTGCCCATAACATTTTCATTTAATTTCTTGGCTCCTATGCTTTAATTATTTATTATTTACTTAATGTCTTTGTTTATATTACATATACCGAAGGTTACATATTGTAATCCTTTATCTTTTCAGTTTATATGCAGCGCTCTGACAGGCTCTGCAGGATTTCCTACTCACATCTTAGGAAGCACCTCTGTGACATTTTGTTTTGCTAGTCAGAGCAGACCCACCACCCCTACAGGTCACCCATTACAGAAATTGTCATTCTTTCGGAAAAGGCTTGTATCCTGCTTCAAAAATTAGTAGGGTGCCAGGGCTAGAGTGCTCACACTGGACTCTTGGAAGTAGGGTTACTACTCATAACCTTCATTCTATGTCCTGCAGGCTTCACCTTTAACAGGGGCTCAGGGAGTGAAGCAAATAGCTTGCACTCTACCAAAACAACCTGACGGCTATGACATCCAGTCACAGAAAAAAACAGGGCTCAGAAATGTTGCACAAATTCTGTAGAAACAAAAAAATGGCAAATCTTCACTGTTTCACAAAAGAGAGCAGTTGAAGCAGCTACCCTCATGCAGGGTTGTGCATGAAGGATCCAATTCCATCAGCCAATAAGTACCTGAAATGCTTTCACACAGCCAGTAAGCACGTCTCAGCAGAGGCCTTACTCAAACCCGTAACAAATTAACAGCTGCTGTGAGCATCTCAAAGAGTTTCACTAAAGCAAGCACAGGATACAAGAGTGTCCCCTCCCTGTCACCAGCATGAGGGGACAGTGAGCATCAAGCTCCAACATCTGAGACCTCAAAAAATATCTGATATCCTTCAGCGCAGTTGACAAGTGTGGATGCAGTGTTTCTGTGTCCCTTTCAAATGAGCAAACAACAAGATCCACAATGCCAGAATGTGCACCAGCAACATGATTGTCTTTACAGACAGCACCTTGAGGAAAATGTTTCCTCGATGAGCTCATATGACTCACAAAAGAGACCGCACAGGAAGCCCCCACTGCAGAACAGTGGGAATATCTTTGACCTTCCTTGCCTCACTCCCTGCACAAACCTTTCTGGGAGAAGGTGACTGAACAGCAGCTTTACAACAAAACTAGCGTGACAGTTAAATCAGTGATGCAGAAATCTTTAATTGTTGAGCCTAGAGATCCAACTGAAGCCTGAGGAAGGCCAAACTTCCAGTATAGTCCAGTGTGACCAACCAGTGTAGAACAAAAAAAAAA
>JAPZDZ010000001.1:10436130-10450838 GCA_029783805.1 Acanthurus tennentii | reverse complement strand
ATACACTATTAAAAAAGGCTTTGAAGTGTAAATTATATATTTAATGAATGTAGATATATTGTAAAGGTAAATGTAACATAAAATTAAGTGTAATAAATTAAATAAAACTTCAGGAAAATTCTTAATGTTGAAAAGACAGAACTGAAATTGGAACTAGTTTCTGCTTAGTCCCAATGTGGAGTCTCACTAGTAAAGCTTAGTACACTGAGGCTTTGTCCTTATCCTTCTCTTTTAACCCTTTAATTTAGTTTAGAAAGAGGCTTTTGCAGTAAAATGACTAGAGTGCAAAACAAGACACTATTTTCATTACAACTTGTACATTTAATCAGAAGAAAACAGCAGAATGGAAACCACCTTAGAGACTGTCTCCCAAGAAATAACTGCAGAATGAGTCATTTCCCAAAAAATATCACAAAACTGCACATGTTCAAATAAAAGGCTCTCTAGCTAGAAACTTTGAATAAAGGCATAGTTTAGTTTTTGGATGGGGAATTGTATGTGGTATTTAGTCAGTACATTACCTACAGTAGATGGCAGTCAGAACCCCCCAGTTTGGAAAAGCAGCAAGAGTTCTGGTGCATGTGGATCAGAGAAAAGCACATTTGCTGAAAAAGTCATTATAAGTTTAAGTGTGTGTGTTTAGAATATTTCACCTTGCTGGCAGACAGCCCTTTCCGATGGGACACGAAAACTCTTATATTCATCTGCGCTCTCTTTAAGGTCAAGCTCCTTTGAAACAAACAGCAATTCTACTCAGCAGCATATGGGAGTTGTTGGTTCACTGCTGCCTCAATTGGTTAGTTTGTTTCTGCTATTGTAGGACTGTGGTGAATCAAAACTAACCATTTAAAGCACAGAAGCAAGGAAGGAAAAAGGATTCTTGGAGTTTGCTTAAATAAGGTTTTTTAATGCTCACATTTAGTTCTTTTGGAATTGAATTTGAGTGCAATGTTGGAACTGATCTCAAGACTAAGGTCAAGTATAAAGCCAAAAACATTTCTTCAGTTAGGCCCCGGAACTTTTGCTGCTTCTCCCAATGGGGGTGAACCAAATGCCATTTAGGTAGCTTCAAAAACTTGAGTTATTCATTCTGTCAGAGCATCAGTAACATTACTTGGCAGCTACAAACAACTATTTTGTCAAATAATTTGTCACATTTGTTGATTCTGGACTAAGAAATCCTTTTCTATCTATTTTACCACAGCAAATGTCTTTAATTAGGCATGCCTGTAATCGATTGCAATTCAGTGCAACAGCTGTTATTCATAACCAAGGGTAAAGTATGAATTAAATTCCATTTTTATGAGTTTTTTAAATTTTTTTTGTCCTTCATATTTACATACATGCGTGGGTAGAATATTAAAATTACAAATGAATCAGATGCAGTCCATATAACACCCTCACTTACTATGACCTTAATGATAAAACAGATTATTGAAACAGGACAGTTGCAGTGTTTTGCAATAGATTGTGCAGGTGTACATAATAAAACGGCCACTGCAAATTTATTATTACGTGCTGAGTATTAGATCTAGTTTCATATTACATTACTGACCTCTACTCTTTATTTTTTTTTTAGTTAATCACAGCCACTTAACCTTGCAGAGTTTCCCATCAGGACACTATTTGGTTTCACATGCAATCTGATGACAGAGGGTGCAGACTGGAGGAGAAAAAAAAAACCACAATGCAGAATAAAACTGTCCTCCTCTTCTTTTGGATTAAAGACTATGCAATGTGGCACCGTGCTGTGAATTAAAAATAATCAAATCCTAAAATAATTTCTTAACCTTATATGTAAGTAAATGATGTCTCTTGTATTGGCACGCAAATACTTGATTACAAACACAGACATGTGGCTGTTACTTAATATCTCCCATACACACACAGTATTGACTCAGTGTGCACTGCAGCTATTAATAACCATCATCACTGCTGAATCTTCTGGCTGTTGGTGGTTTCTTTTTATGAATGTTAATAAAGGTCCAGGCAAAGGAGCGTGCTTCCCCCCCTTAAAGCGAAATTGCATCCTCAGTGTAACCCATCTGTTGTCTTCTGCCACTGGAGTGTTTCAGGCGAAAGCAAGTTCAATCTCCAGCAGTTTGTGGCTGAAAATAATTAAAATGATCTGTCCTCTTCTAAAAAATCAAGTACTTTTTTTTTTTTTATTTGTTTGAAAGCTGCAGTAATGACATGTTTTAGTAAACTCTCAGGTTAGGATGTTTGAAAAGGTGCTTGGTCTCAAAAGAGACATAGGTCAGAAAGAGAGGCTTAGTACTGAAGTGAAATCAATAGAAGCTGATTCCTGAGGACTTGGACCAACAATGATCGATACCACACTAAGTGCACCAGGAAAAAATACTGCAAAAACAACTGCAGCAATGGAAAGTGCCTTTTCTGTGATTATAAGAGGGTGAGCATTCAGAGCTCTATATCCACGTCTTCAGCTGGTCTGTTTAAGTAACAGGGTATTTATGAACAGCTTCAGCTTGTCAAACTTGATCATTTTTCCTTAGTTTATTACTACGGAGAATTGTCTCACCCTGAAAATGTCAGTTCATTTTCACTTTCTGATCATTTTCTGCTTGGTATTGAAAACAGCTCTAAAACTCATTTCAGTTGGTGAAGGTGACAATAAATATGACTGCTGATTAGCAAGAATTCAAGTCGTTCAGCTGTTAGCATTGAGCATGAGAAATCACACAAATCACAAGAAATTAGCAATTAAATAATGTAAAGTATATACAATCAGCTCTAGTATTTAAACACTGACACTTTTTTGGCTCTGTGCACCTAAAACGATGGATTTGAAATGAATTAATAAGTACATATGTGCTTTCAGAGCGGACTTTCATCTGTAAATGGGGTATTTACAGCAATATTAAATGAAACATGGAGAAGGTTCGACCATTTTTGTACATGCACCCCACATTTTCAGGGAAAAGGTAATCAAATCTATTTCCATAATGTCAAATAGAGTTGCTGTAACTTAAAATTAGGGGCAAAGCTTTTGCCTGAAGTCTGGAACCTGTAGAAAATTACACAATAGTGAGTTTTTATGGTTTGTTTTTTTTTTCTGGTGATGGTCTGTCTGACCTATGCTGAAGCTGTGTCAAGTTCCTGCTTGTTTTGGGAGAATTTTTGCCCTCAGCAAGTGAAATGGTTTATTGGATTCTGTTCTTGTCATTAACTTTGCCACTGAAGAACTTTTTGCACAAAAAAAAAAAAGCTCAAATCGCTTTTGCAGTATGTGTTGGGTTCTTGTCCTGCTGTGCAGTGTGAGGTGCTGTCTAAGATGGTGTAGTTGTGGCACTGAGTAGATAGGATTGTCCTGTGCATGAAAGTCATACTGCTGCTTTTGTCAGCATCCATGTCATCAATAAATGCAAGGGAGACAGTTCTACTAGCAGCTGTGCCAATACCATAACACTGCCTCCATAATGTTTTACAATCAAGGTGGTGTGCTTAGGACAATGGGCTGTTTATTTTCTCCAACTAACCCTCTTCTCTTTTCACCTCTTCAACAGAGATTTACTGAACCTGTGTCTCATTAGCCGACAACATCTTGCTCAAAAACTTTTTGAGGTGATTCTTGGTTTCTGGTAAGCTGACCTTTAATGGTTAAACTGTATGAGTGGTTTGCATCTTGTGGTAAAACCTCTGCAGTAACGCTGGTAAAATCTTTTCCTTATTGGTTTTTTTTTTTTTTTTACACAAAGGCATCTTGGGGAGTCTTCTTGATGTGGCTGACAGTTGAAAAGGTTTTTTTCTCTCTCTCAAGGGAAAGGATTCTTCAATCATACAACCGAGCAGTCTTCCTGGGTCTAAAAGGCTTTTTTTTTTTCATGACTCACCGCCAGTGTGCTTATTTTTCTAAAAGAGGAATGACCCAAAGAGTTGAGTTGGACAAACACAATATCTCTGCTAGTTCTCTAATTATTGTAATATTTTTTTAACTCTTGTGACTGCTGTCTTGACTGACATTGTCACTTCTTTGGTCCTCATCTTGACTGATACCAGCAACAGATTCCAATTAAAAATGTGTCCATCATAATCAATTTTAGGCCGTTTATTAGCTGATTAATGCATGAATCAACACACACACACACCTGTTCTCCAAGGAACAGCTGGACAGCAAATTGCTCAATTATTTTAACAAATCTCATTGGTGCGTCTTTTTTAACCAGTACAATGTTTAAATGATTAACTTATTAGTTGGATGTTAAATTCTAATCTGCCCTGGATGTCATTAGAATTCAGTCAGAAAAAAGGTGAACATTTCCTACAAAAAATTAGAAAACTAACGGCATCCTACAAAGATGTATATACTGAATTGTTTAAGCAGAATTCCAATGCTGATACTTAACGTTGACATTGTTAATACAATTATTCCTGCATCGGTTTATCTGGCAGAAAAAATGTAGTATTTTAAACTATTGTTTAAATTAGTTACCATGCAAGTCTTTCCATCTGAGTAAAAACTGCGTAGAAATAACAAATAACAGTCAGTGTAAATTCATGTAAAATGGCTTCTATCAGGGTTATTTTTGTTTTCCAGAGCTTGACAATGGCTTTGTGAAAGAGCTGAGACCCTTCAGCTTGCTGTTGATTCCCGCCTGAGGTAGGTGCTTCTCCACTATTTAACCACATTGATTTCTGTGTTATTTGACAGCATTATTAGACTGCCTGCCGCCAGAAGCTGAGAACTGAACCTGAGAGAAGTCGTTGATTCTTCTTTTTCAGTCTGCTGTGAATAACTAAAGTTTGAGGGATTACGCCAGCATTATAATAAGAAGAAATGAGAGTCAAAACCAGGGATTCTATTTTCTAATCTTCTTTTCCCGAATGTTTCAGTACAGTTTGATTGTAAGACGCTGAGTAAATAATACCCCAGTAACCAGACTCAAAGAAGTACATTTTAATCCTAAATAAGAATCCAACATTAACACTATGGAGGGTGACAGCTCTTATTTGAAGTTCTTTTAGTGGTATTATGAAGCCTGGAGATTCCATTGTAGGAGTGTAAATGTAAAAAGTGTGTTTGAAAGTTTGTGGGAAGTGTTCCCTATAATTTTCCTTCCAAATCAGGCATTGTGGCAATCACTATGGGTTGTGTGCAGCGTGAAAGTGTTTGCAAATATCTTTATTCTCCAGGATTGTTTAGCTCTGCTCAGTTTGATTAGCTGATTAGATGATTGGCCACTGCAGCGTGACTTTGGGCTGCATAGCTTTAAAATTTGACTCTGTTTCAACTTGCAGCTAAAAGTTGCATGAACCTCTTGTATGAAATTAAAACAAAAAGTAGAAGAAAGAGTGGATGCTACAGCCTTTAAATCCACTAACTTATGAAGTGCAACTTAGAAGACAAGGGAGAGAAATGTTTACAGACATTTAATAAATCATTCCCCTGAAGAAATCACAAATTTGTCTGCCACAAGCCCCTGCTGTTGATAGACACATAAAGCTAACTAAAGTGGACTGGTTGGGGGAACTGTTTCTTACTTGTGTGATGCAATAACAGGTTGCTTTAAAAGCAAACAGGAAGAAAGTTTCTTAGAGAAATTATTATTTTGTTGTGTACAAGTAGTCCATTAATAGTGTATGGCGAGGTTGCCCAAAGTCGTGTCAGTTCTTATCTGGAACACAACCAGCAAACACAGAAAGAAATGAAAGTCAAGAAGTTGTTGAAACTGCAGCAAAAACTTTTAACATTCAACAGCCCATCAAATAACCATCATACAAGTTAAACAGCACACATTAAACAGTGCCTTGAACCTGGGTACAGAAGTTAAGACTGCCAGGTGAAGGCACTAATCAAAATCAAAATCAAAGATTATTCAACAATACCAAAAAAAGGGGTCTGGAGGACCCTAACGACCCTAAAACTGTCATCCAGGACTGGCCTCAGGTGTCTCCAACCACTCTGACTCTAACGACTCCAAACGACTGTCGTTAGAATAGTATGGAGCACTACCTGAGCCACACCTATGAGCACTTACCATCATTAGACACCATTGTTCTGTGGAACACCTCCACAGAGGATAAAAAACAGAGATCTCTACCAGCCAGTCAGGCAGGCTTAGCCTAGTCTGATGAGCATGAATTGATGAAGCCCCTTGGATAAGAGGCGAAACGTCTTCACAGATATATTACTGAGTCCAGTTGCCTTTGATTTATTTGAACAGAATAACTATGACCTGGATGAATGAGAACATTCACAAATACTAAAAAAACTAAGGACCAAAAGTTTAGTTAATATTTTTCAACAAAAACTGAACATCGTTGCATTTATTTAAAATCAGATTTGGGGCATTAACAGGTAATAAATAAGTGCGTAGGCATGCTGAATTTCAATCAGAGTGTTTAAACACAGGAAAATATTCTCACATAACATAATTAATGGGTAATAGTTCAATCCAGATTGATCGATCTGAACTGAGAAGCCCCATTATGTACTTTATTATTCATTACAATCAACAAAAGCACATTTATTAAGGCTGCCACATGGGAATATTTCCTGTCACATGATATTGATGAGGCCCTCTCACAACATTGAAAACATTTAAAACTAGTGGCTTATTGCTGTGCTGTGGTACAGTGATGCTCAAGACTTCTTCATTTGTCTATTAAGTAGCTTTAGAACTGATTGGAATTTCCTCTGTTATTTGTTTACCCTACTTTAAACCTCCTCTCAATTGAGTTGTTTTTCAGATAGCAAATCTCCATAATCATGTTTTAAATTGTCTTGACATGGCATGAAAACTTGTACACAAGTCTACATGTGTTTAAACAAGATGTGTTGCTGGTGTTTGTTGCACTTCCCTAACATTTAACTTGGTCCTCCTTGTTGGGAGAGGCTGCTACACACAGCCTTTAGGAGTTTGTCTGACATAAGCTCAACAATGTCGTCGTCCTTTCCTGTGCCTCTATTAATCTTGTCAGAGAGGCCTCATAAAAAAGAAGCCTATTTCTGGGACCTGTCTATATCAAAACAGATGTTTCTGCCCCCCATCCTGTCCATCAAATCAGACAGCAAGAGACGGGTGTAGGCTGTCATCAGGTCTCTGTCGAAGATGTTTATGCCTTGTTTTGCAGCAGATTTCCCCCTGAGTGAGCGCAACATCATCAGCTTCACTGATCACCAACCGCTATCTTTGTCCTGCACTATCTCTCCCAAAGACCATAATAGCAAGAGGACACAGCAGCTCTTCGAGAAATCCTTTGCTTTATGACGCTGTTTGTGATGATACAGGAGGCCTTGAGAGAGGGATGAGCTCATTTTCACTTACTCACTTCACTGCACCTGCAAGCTTGTGGTGCAAGCAGCTAAGCTCCTTAAAATGAATTTTAATGATCAGCGTATAGCCCACTCCTTTTACGGCATATAGAGCATGACAGGCAGGATAAGTGCAAATAAGAAGACATATGCATATTTCGGTGCTTGTTGTTTTCCTCCAAAAATCGTTTTGTTTACTTAAGAATAAGATCAACTGAGAAAACGAGCTAAATGAAGAGAGACCACCTGAGACCTTCCTGGAGGGAAGGCTGAGTGCTCCCATTCTCAGACAGAACAATTGAATATAGCTGTGTGATGGAAAAAGGGTCCCCTTTCAATTAGAGTCAGACGCCCAGAGAAAACAAAATGAATTAACTCTTTATCCATAAAAACGTATCATTTTGGACCGTTTCGCTCATTTTCCTTGTCTGTGCAATCACATTATTTAATGAATAGCTAGTTTATGGTGATTGATCCACCGTGAGCAATTTTTATTTTAGTGCTGACATCATCAAGAAGTGTCACATTTGAATTTTTCTGTGTTTTCGCTGTGTAGTGGCTCTAAAAGAGGAGGTAATACCGTTGCAAAGCATCAGAAGTGGATTTATAAACCAGAATCAAACGCAAACAAGGCATGACAAACTTAAACTAAGCAAAGCATCCACAGTCCAAAGCACTGACAGCATAAAATTGGACGTGCAGACCTTTACAGTCTTTGCATAAAAATATACCATCACACAAATGCATAACACTTAAGGTGTGCTGTTATAAATAAGGCTAAAGGTGGTATTATGTGTCTATACCCGTGGTCACACCTGCTACATAGTTCTTTAAAAGACTGTCGGAAAATTTGACATAGATATTCATGATGCTAAGACAAAGTGTAATGACTTCAAAGATCCTGTGACACAACTTCAAGTTTGTCCAATTCTTTGGTTTACGCCCAAAACTAATATCATAATCATCAGCCTCAGCCATTCTTTGTGCTAATTATCAAGCATGCTAACACACTGAACTAAGACAGAGACTGTGGTAAATGTTTAATGTTATGCCTGCCAAAAAACAGCACGTTAGCATTGTCAGCATGTTTATGTTGCTCTTTAGCTTTATATTTGCATTCTTTAGGGACTACGTGCTTCAACTACTACACAGCAAACTCTCTCTGAATAAATAAAGTGTTGTGTCATGTTGTGTTGTATTGTGTTGTGTTACAGCATCAGTGTGTAGTACAGCCTCAAATCCACTAGTATTGGCTCTTGGTCTTGTTTGTTATTATGAGCAAATATCATGAAAAGACCAGAACCAACACGATCAAATGAGTGAATAAATATAAAAGGAAAGAAAAAGCTAAGTAATTTCCTAAACAGCTGGACAGTGTAGTTTTGAGCAAACACTTCTCAAACAAGAGTAAATAGTGCTTTGGTGGGGGACTATTTCTCATGGATGAATAATACACGCTGGGCGAAGAAGTGAGTTTGTATGGCAGCTTGTCAGTGTTTGTGTGACTGACTCAAAAATAAAGTACAGTGTGTGTGTAGCAATAAGAAAAAACTAGTCACCTAATACAACAATGTGGCTCTTCATTGCGGTTTAATAGTTACCGGACCACAGAGGATAACAACATCAGGATTTGGCTACACAGAAAGACTGTGTTCATTGCAACATCCTGTCACAAAATGAATGAGAAGTCAAACAGCATGATCACATCTCTAACTGTCCCCCAAACAGCAGCACAGTGGCGACTCTGGCCGGGGACAGCTGGACTCCTCAGTGGTGCATGCATTGCATTTCCTGTCCCTAGACTCAAAAGGTAATCATAGACTGGCCGGGTTGGTAAACACAAACACACCATGTTTACTGACTCCCATCACATGACTGTTTGGGTAGAGACGATAAAACAAACAGATATCTATTTCTGCCTGTTGTGGCCGCCACCATGTGAAGACATCCAGCAAAGGTAAGTAACTACTTTGTATTTCACAGATACAGCACCAGAGTAATAATGAGAATAAATCTGTAGAGCAAAGCTAAATGATTAGTAAATGTTTGGTTTAAGGTTTTGAATAAACAGAGATACAGGTGTGCTGTCCAACAATAAACATTGTCTGACAATCCCTTAATAGTCCAATCGCCTTGAATCAAGCCAACCTGCTTTTTGTCTGATTTAATTTACCTTTCTGTGCTTAAGGCTAAAGTATTTCAAATGTCTGGTCTGACCCCCAATAAAACCAGCATCCATCCTGTTTGTGCAATTATAGAGAAAAGCCAGATCAATGGAATCTAATTTAAGGCAGAAGCATTATTCTAAAACACCGAGCATGGTGCTTCTCTGCATGGAGCCAGAGGATGATTAAGTGCTTGGGTTATATCCTGTATAGCTCTGCTGCACATGCCACAGTGAGAGTGTTCATGTCCTGGATCCCATCACCCTGGCCTCTATTACATCCTCAGAGCAGTCAATACTGGGCTCTGACCGCCAGTCAGTCACTCTCAGGTTGCACACACAGGCAGAATACAAATCGCAGTGGAAAACTCAAAGGCTCTGCATTCGCTTTGTGTCCACACCTTTTCTTTGCAGGCTGCTGCTCAGACAATCCTGTTCCTACAAATTTGCAGTGTCACAGACAGAACTGGATATATAACAGGGAAAATAAGGCACAAAAACCACTAAGGAAATCCTGATGTTCCTCTGTGCCGCCCATTAGCTTGAAATAATGGAGGAGTCAAATTTAGTGTAAAAAGCTTGAAATGAAATAAATATTAATACATAAATTTTAAGAAAAGCTAGCTTAATATTAAACATGGGGTTGCTTAATTCCTTATGATTTGTTGGTGTTGGTGTAAATGTGGTAAACACTAAATCAGTAAAGTCTTAAAAGATTTAAGAGCAGCAATGATATGAACATTAACAAGTGCAACAACTTTAATATTTGAATCATCGATTTTGCCGTTTTTAAGGCAGAAACGCAGAACATGTACTCACAAATGAGAAGATTTTTCTGCTCTTCTTTGTCATGCAGTATATAAGAGAAAAGTGAACATCTTAGGATTTACAAGCAACATGAATACATCACCTCAGGCTATGGTAAATATTTTCACTTACTTCTGACATTTTTTAAACTCAAGGACTGAATGATCTATGATTAAAACAGTCAAGAAGATTTGGATGCACTTCTGACACACTACAGTTGTTGGCAATGTATCCTTTAACATTGCCTGCTCTAAATCCAAGATAATTAAAATGGCAAAAGCAAAACTAAAACAAAAAACATTCCAAAAATATTTGATCTCGTGCATTCAGTCCTGGCATGTGAGAAAACACAGGCTCAAAACATCCCCATTAATATTGTATCAGATAGAGTCAGAAAGTGTTAACAAAAGGAAAGGATGTGTTCAATTTTTCATGCAAAGCTCCTTTTTCAGCTGAGGAAAACAAAACATACGGGCATGATCAAATTGACATGCACTGGTACACGTCTCTGCAAGTCTGCCCATCTCTGACGACTTCTTTTTCTTTATCAGCTCATATCATGAATTAACCCTCACTGAGGCAAGCTTCATGCAAAGTAAAGCTAACAGCCAGTGCTCAAAAAAAGAGAGTCACCCAGCTATTTTGTCACCAAGTTCAGAAAGAGCTTTAAAGAGGAATGACACATGAAAGCCCTGAAAACATGTTTTCTCATTCTCCTGACTCTCAGCAGTGGCTTCCCACATGAGCACTACATCTTCTGTCAATGTTACAACGATTTGGGTCATTTTACAAGACAGAAATGCTATATTTTGTCTTATTTTGTCTGAGCTTGTTTTACTGATTTGAGGTGGTTGAGGCTCAAATAGAAAAAGAGTGAGGTCACATGTTTCTGAGCAGCAACAAATCTGATCAAACCACACCCACACAGTACTGATGAGGCACATATGCTCAAATTTTAATCATTAACTCATAAAAAAACAAAAGATTTTATTTTTCCATTTTGGTTTTTGTTTAGTTGTTGATACATGTTTTTTTTTATGGGGAAATATTTGAGATTTCAACAAGTATTTAGAGACTTCATGGGAGGATTGTTCTTTTTGTGCCTAAATTAAAGCAGAATTAGTCCTGCTTACAAATTATTTCCTGTGAGATTAAAAATGTCTTTTCCAACTTTCACATTCTTATGAGATGAGAACGTTTGTTTGCCAAGTGCAGCATTTGATTTCTGGCTCTAGTTGTGGGGACTGTTGGATCTGAATGAGAATCAGAGGAACATGTCTCACTTTGTTCCAACCTTACCATGTTATGCACAAGGTAGACGCTGAGCTCAGCGTGACGTTAACTGCATCAGCAACCAATTTGAAAGCAAAGGCTCAGGTGGTTTACATAATAAAGCATTCAAACAGCCAGAAAAGAGTTGATTAAAAGGAAGTGACTGCAAAGCCAAGCAGTTCACCATGAGTTCACCACGCTATAATGAAACACCTTGATTAAGAGTTACTTATAGCAGTCAGCTCATGTCATCTTCATAAATAATTAGGTCTTTTTTCTTTTACTTATATACCTCAAAGTTGACCGCATTTCAATCAGCACAGATAATATCTGTTAAATAACAAGACCACATCACAAGCACATTATTACTCTGCTCTTCATAAAACACAATTTGCATAATAAGGTTTATTAATAACAATAATAAGGCTTTGAATCTGCACTGTTCTCCCTCTTATTAACCTTCCATTAACCTTTAGACAAACACAGGCAGCTCTGAGAATTCCCTGGGATCATACACCTCAGGGCTGGCCTGAATTCATCAGACCAGCTGTGTAATTGCTTATGGGTGATTAGGCTACTGATAGCTGCTCACCTCGCTTATGATGAAGATCTCATCGAAGCTGCTCAAAAGCGAGGAACCTTCAAAACAACTAGAGGTTTTATTGGAGTCTGCATGTCCTCTTTTACACAGGTTATACGAGGACTTCATTGATGATTGTTAAATCAATGTGAGACAAAACAATAGAGGTGACAATTTTGAAAGTTGTGTTTTTGAACTGAAGCCTTGATTTTATTGATGTCACGCTGGTGGTCATCTACGAACCGAAACAAAACAAAAATATTTTTTTCACTAATAATCATGCATCAGAGGCTACACTGATCACAACAAAGATGCAGAAAATAAGTCCTCAAACTAAATCACACAACATCCCACATAAAACATCAGTGTTCTCTAATCAGAAGACCCTTCTGGTTGTACAGCACCGTTTGCCAAAACTGCTAACTGATACAAACATGATTCATATGACTGCAAAAGTGTCACTGCCATTGTTAAGGTCTTTAAGCATACTGCTGTATCAGAAGTGTCTCATAAGCTAGTTGTTCATGACAACTGTATAAGGGGGAATTTTTTATATAACTCTTTTAAACTATACTGAGGCTTAAATTTATTTATAATACTGGCGGCCAACTGTTTGCAAGGTATAACACAGCAACTGGTCACACTGAGTGTACTCCAGAGTTGACCCCTCTAATGGAAATATATCAGTTGTGTCTCCAAAAAAAGACAAAAAAAAATCAACAGCTATTCCACTATTTAATATACAGAGTGACTCATGTCTGTGGTTTAACTGATGACTAATGCAAGTATCTGCAACACAAAAAGCAGCCAAAGAATGTGATACTGAAGCCAAAAAAGTAAGGAGGTATAAAAGAAAAGAAAGAAAGAAAGAAAGAAAGAAAGAAAGAAAGAAAGAAAGAAAGAAAGAAAGAAAGAAAGAAAGAAAGAAAGAACGAGGACAGCACGGTGGTCCCATGTGTGTTTCTTTTCATAGAATAACAAATTTCATGCTTGATAGAACAGATGTGCGCGTCTTTTAAGCTACTATTATGGCAATTATATGCAAATCCTACAGCTTTGAATACAAATAAGTATTTACTTGAATTGCATTCCTTGTCTTAGCACATTCAAATAACCACTCTTTCAACATCTCAAGCCTGCAAACACTTCATCACTAAGTGCATTTACAGCTGCCTCAGAGTGCTTACAGGGTCACGTCTGTCATTACAAGAAACTGCGGAGCTGTATGAAATGGTAAGACTGTAAGCTCTTTTTGTTTGTCAGGATCTTTGAACAGATTTAAGTATGGCCTCCACAATGGCATTTAATCTCCTTAAACAACTGGAACCACTAATTATGGATACATATAGACTGTACCAACACTGCAGGATAACACGCACAGTATGCAATTTTTGCTGCTAGAGGTCTCTCAATTAAAACAATGGGCATAAAAGCTTCATAGCTTGATTGCGTCTTGAGTTAGCATAGAAATATTGGAGTGGCTGTCTTCCCTGTAAAGCAATCATCTTATTGAAGAAAGTCTGAGACAGGAACGCTCACAGATGAGGTAATAAACTAAAGTTTTATTCATGTTAAGTTTGGAAAGTTTGCAGATTTTTAATGTGGGCAGACGCTGTTTCTATGGAGTTTTTTGGGGGGTAAATGCTCTAATGGAAGTGCAGAGAAGTATGTGGGACGGTACCTTGCCCCCTGGTCTGAAGTATGAGTTGTCATGGTTTTGGTCTTTTAATGAACTTGTCCAGATTTCTAGATTTGAGAGCCGCTCTATTCAGAGTCGGATAAATGCCGTCTCTTCTAATCAGATCAGGTCTTCCCACGAAAGTCAGCCAATTATCTTCAAAGCCTACCTTGTTTGCTGAACACCACCTTAACAGCCAACAGCTGGTAAACATTACTGCTCAGACTTTGCATTGTACTTAACTGAACTCTAACTGACGTAGTCAGTCCTGCCAACGTAAATAACAAATTTCCAATATTAACTTTTTTCCTAAGTCAGAAGTTTAAAAATTTTATTAAACGTCGCCCTCTCTGGCCAACTGAATACATCTGACTATGGTTGCAGGTGTCACTAACTTTAAGAGATGCAAACAATCTGAGTTGATTTCTCAGCCTCTGTGTTGCTGAGATGGGAAAGTCTATGAGAAAATGTTGACTGGTTGGTGAACTGTGGTGTGATTCTGAGCCACTGTGCGTATACCTAAGAACTGGATACCAATTGTTTGTTATTTACTGGGTTCAGTGATGTGTGTGTGTATTTGTGTGTGTGAGACCCAGTGTAATTGTTCAACCAATTCCTCGAGTTCAGTCAGGCTCTCCCTGCGCTTGATTAACTTTGTGATCCATTAAGTGGCTTCATCCCCTCAGCTGGGAGAAAGTGCCCTCCAACCTACCCTCTAAGGATTAGGGGAATCCCTTAGACATCATCAAAAGGACTCCAAGGTGAACGGTGCTGCTGACTTTCCATGAAGTGTCAGTATATAGAGAAGTTTGCTAAAATCCAACGCTGATTGCAGATGTTCACAGAACATTAAAACAAAGGTTAGAATGTGTTTGTAAAATAGATGTGAAGTCATTGCCAGTGACTAATAACAGGAGCAGGTCTGGGTGAG
>JAPZDZ010000001.1:10411224-10422349 GCA_029783805.1 Acanthurus tennentii | reverse complement strand
TAGTTTAGCTCAGATTATTTTTATAATTAACTATTGTGTGGATTTCTATTAATTCATTTCGAGTTTATATCAAAATGAAAAAAGTACTTTGAGTGCTTTATTAAACAGGTACTTTCTTACTTTTACCAGTGAAGGTTTCTCAATAGTAATAAGTCACTTTTGCCAGACTTTTCGGTACACAATCCACCATTAAAGCTAAACTGTGCTTGGAAAGCAAAGGCCTGTGAAACATCAATATGATAAGGATAGTTGATTTCAGACACACCAGGTCAATAGAAAAATTTCAAAATAAACGAGCCAGTGAAATGGTCACCCTTCGGCAAACTGATGGCAGAAACTGCCTAAGCCTCCCTAATCACTGCTACTCTTGACAAACAGTTGCTACTAGATTTCACAAAAGGTAGTGAGGGTGTCAAGAGGCGAAACCAACTTTGGCAAAATCATTGGGAAAATGATTTCAGTACAGTAACTTGCCCATAGTTTTTGTCACAAACAAGCCTGCAGTTTAGATGGCTGCATCTGTAAACCCTAAAGTAAGAACAATAACTCTTTATACTTAGCATAAATCTGTGTGCATCCTCAATGTGAGCATGTTAGCTTGAAGCACAACTCACTTGCATGTAGCCTTTTACAGCCACATGGCTTACCATTTTGTTTTGATTTTAAAGATTAAATTTCTAAATAGTGTGACTATGAGAGCTACCTTAATAAGATACTAAGAACATCCACTATAGCTTAATGAAAAATCGAAATATCTTGCACCACTGCAACCAACAGTGTACATCAGAGCAAAGCTCATCTTGATTTCGTCTAATAAAGTCATTTGATATTTCACATTAAGGAATCATGGCCAGTTAAGCATCTCCTTAGTGGCACAGAGACAGTGAATAAGAGTCAAAGAGACTAGGCGTAGACAGGCGATAAGAGGAGGGTAAGTGCCGACTGGTTTCCGGGCCATCAGAGAATGTTGTCTTAATGAAACGCTCGGCATCTGTGCTTATTGATAGAGCAGACTTTTGGTAGATGGACTGTGTGTCTGACACCGAGCTGATTATTAAAACAGCTCACACAATGATGTGTGCTTGCCCTTTTCATGGTTCATTAACACAATGAGATGTCCTTCCACATGCAAGCCGCAGCTCATTAAGCCAGCCATTAAATCATGCACGCTATGAGAAATGATTGAAAAGCAGGAATGGCCCGTTGAAGATAATGACAACTTACTGTGGTTAAAAAGCTTTCCTTAAAAAAAAAACACAAACACCTGGAGGGAAAATGATAAGGAAAATGCAAGGTTTCTATTATCTTACATTAAAAATGTCATTATGTTTACTGTGGCAAATCAAAAAGCAATTGCATTTTATTTTAATCCAAGCGTGGTTAAGTTAGAGCAGGCAATGACGTTCAAAGCACATACACTGGGTGTGTATTTCATTTACAACTGAATCCAATCTGAGCTGTGACCATATGCTAATACACAGCAGATATTAATCTGTATGCTTTCATCTGTCTGCTTTGCAGGGGACAAATTGTCTTATTCATAAACAGGGAAAAAAACCTGTAGTTTTTTTCTATGTACTTGAACAAGGTTGACAACAAAAAGAAAAAACTCAGGAGTATTCTGAAAGAAAAAGTTAAGATGGTCATACAGTATGTGAGATCTGCAATCTGTGCTGTTGCTGATTGATTAGTAACAAGTCCCTTTATCTCATCTTTATTTATTGAGAAAGAATAAAGTCTAGATTTGTACAGTCCAGGATTCTTATGCCCTTAATGTAGATTGGCAGAAACCTGCATTAAAGTGATACATATTTGAATGCAGTTTCATGCTGTTTTAGATATCTGTGACGCATTCAAGTCTCAGATGTTTTAAATGTCAAACAACATCAGAGTGCACAGCTCCACAGATTGTATTTTTGTTTTGCTTACATTGCCACTCTAATTTCAGTCTGATAAAAACAACTATTTTCAAAAGTCACTCACATCCATCATTTCCAACAGTTGAAAGCAGGCTGTGTTAAAGAAAGGTGCATGATTATCCATATGAGTTAGATAAGCCCACAGCAAACGGGGGAGGCATTCATGATGAGTCACTAGAGACTGATTACATAAACTAATCCCACAGTGAAGCTAAAACCTCGAACAATCTGTGGATGAGTAGGAGGCAGTGGGGTTAATATGTTGTTTAAGGTAGTTTAGTATCTAGGGCATGTCAAGGTAACCTATATTGACTTGGGAAGGCAACATTAGCACAGAGCACATCACATGGTAGCAATAAAAACTAATGCACGTCCAAAGTGAACAAGGCAACATACACCAGGCAGCTCCAAGGGACCCATTAAGCCTAAATTGAATGAGAGATGCATTTAATTTCTCTCGTAAGGCTACAAGTTTGAGAGTATAGGAGCTGAGGGGCTCTCCGTCTTTTTAACATAAGGCTAACTTTTGATTGTTAAAAAAAATTCAGATGACCACTTTGCCAAATAAATGAGAAAAAAAATGTAACATGACAAAACAGAAGAAATAAATAAACTGGGCTGTGATAGGATTTCCTTACATTCGACACACCGTGCCTCCTGCTCAGCATCACTGCCTGCCATTATGAACTCAAATTTAATATATGCAGGGAATCTAAGCTGGCACAGGCTTGTCTCCCACATCACTTTTCATCTCAAAAAAGGATCCGTTTTTTTGCATTGTATCCAGGGAACTTTAGCTACCTCACACTGCGTAACACTGTTGACTGGCTCTCACTTTAATGGTGGTATTCAGCACAATGGGTTTGCTTTTTTCACAAGCACATTTAATTAAAAAATAAGTAGCTTAGCAAATTGCCTAAAAATAGAAATCTAACCTTCTGGTAATACTACTGCCTCCTCGGCCCACTAGATGGCGTTCTGAGGCTCTGTGAGGCTCACAAGCTGGCATTATTGGCTAATTTATGCTTTAGGCTAATTCTATATGACAAAATACATAGACTGTATGGCCTTTCCCTTGGAACTTTATGCAGAGTCAAAGCATGTTGCACTGAAGGGAACTCTATTAGCATTTAATGCTCTAATGCTTGGCAACATTTTCTGTTTCATAATAGAAGCCTTTAAATAATAAAAACTTGGCTCTTGATGTAAAGACTTTGAAGGCAAAGTATTTAATTTCCAAATAAAGGAACTTTTGACAGCAGCTAGAAGTCTCCAAAGACTGCACGAGGACAAGCAGAAACACCTACAGAGAGATGTTTAAACAGAACTGCAGACGACAGACTCACATTGCTCCTCTGCGAACAGCTCACCTCCAACAGGAAGAGGACTTCTTTTTCAAGCCGTGCTATGTGATCGAAAAACACTCAAGCCAAGCCTGTCATCAGTTTAAGGTGCACCTTCATGAAGGTAGCCCAGGTTTAATGGGAATAAAAATCCCTGCCTTGTTGGTTTGGTGCACCAGGTCAAACCGAGAAAAGCCAAGACAGCACAAGTACAGACAAGGGCCCATTAGCGGTAATGGGTCGAAGTCTGTAGCGATGAAACTATAATATGACACTCTGAGTGTAACACAGACTGTTAAATTTGCACCTTAGCATCTTAAAAAAAATGTTTCGCAACATTTGAGTACATGAAAGTATTGAGTTCTCAAGCATTTAACAGAGAAGGAGTCAAATAGGCCACCCTTGTTAATTAGGTCAACCATTTTGCTTTGAGCCTTCGAACCGCAGCAAGTTTCCCATGGGACCAAGAACTCTTTGAGGAATTTATCAGGCACCACAGCTTAGTTTCAACAGGAGGAGCCAGGACTGAATTTAGTTCCAGGATGTTTCCCGGTGTGCAAAGAGTCACTGCTCATGGTTCAGAAACTTCCGAGTGGAGTGTGCAAGGCTGATCATGGCTGATTGGTCAAACACAGACGCCACAGCTGCCTCAACCCATGTACACTTTCATTAATAAAACGAGCAAGCACTCTAGTTTTAAAATCATTACGGGGTAGACATATCTATTTATTAATGGTAAAATTAGGATTCTCTGTCGGTTTGCAGATCTTTTTTTTTTAGAGAAGAGAAACTTTAAGGTCACACTGATATATCCCATCATCAACATGATAAATTGGTCATTCCCAAATGGGAAAAAAAAATCAGTCCCCTTTATACCTGCAATTGTACAAAAGTATTTGATGAGACAGCAACTTTAAAATAAATGCTGAAGTAAGACTTTATTCTAGTGATCAAATCATTTGCTCCATAATGTCTGGATCCCCTAAATGGCAGATGGCATCTTTTTCTGGCAGTCTCTGGCAGTCACCTCATCCGTCTGCCCATGACAGGAGCCATTTTACTAATGCACCCATGACTGCTTCGTGTTTCATACAGTGTCCTTGACGCTCACCTCCACTGTCTCCAGCTGCAGTTGAGGGTGATGGACCTCGGGTGGAATACAACTCTGTGTGCTCGATGGAGGTTTGTCAGTTTTTTTTTCATGCAATCCCAGCCAAATGTCTGACACCCGGTAATACATACTGTAGGCCTATAAATTGGGTTGAATTGGCTTTCTTGGTTCCTACAGCTGTCCCGCCTCCAGTCTGTTATGTGGCCTCTCGATAGCTCGACCCCTTCACTTCCAATTACTCTCCCTCCATTTGCGTCCACCCAGCTACATTTTTCCACTCCAAACGGCTTCCCAGTGTCATTACTGTAGATCCTCTTGTCATTTAGCCTAATGGCTTGCATGAAGATGACATGACTGATGGTGGCCTTCCTCATGAACCTTCATCTACTCGTCATGCTTATTTGACTGAAAGGGTTAATGCCTGTGCAGTTAAGCATGGAGCAGTAAATGACATTTACTTATGAGTTCCATTTTGAAAACATCTTTTAGTGTTTTCTCCATAAGTCCATTGAGTTGTAGTTAAAGTCTCTGTTGAAGTGATCTGTGACCTTCTTTACTGCAAAGAATTTCAAAAATCCTTTATGGTTGAGCAACACGGTTGAAATATACATCATGACAATAAGACATAAATAATTTTTTCAGGGCTGTGCCTCTGAAATATATTGCATCATACAGAGCTGCGTTTGTTATTTAGTCTACCAAATATAAAAGAAAACCTGTGAGAAAAACCCAATACAGCTGAATAGCACCACAGGCTGCAGCCTGGAAAGGTTGAGTCAACACCTCTCTAAAACAAAAGCTGAAGACCATAACTTTCATGAATACAGGATTTATTGCAGGATTTATTGTTGGACTGTTGTATTGGGCTGACCTTGTTTTTTATCAGGTGTGCCTGACAAACTGGCAAGCAAGTGTATATTTATTTTAATATTAAAAATTTATGCAAAATCACATAAAACATAACCAAATGGAGGATCAGAGCAATGAACTTTGCAGAAAAGGAGAGACAGAAAACATTGTTGTTTCATGCAGTGGTTAATTTTGAAACGGTTAAGGTCATTTTGCTTTTATGTCTTCTTTCAGTCTATTGGAAAGCAAAAGTCTGAGATACACACTCTCTCTTGAAGCTCAGATTGCTGTTCTGCATATTTATGCAATTTTGTGTATATTAAAAAACAGATAATACTGCAAGTGTATATTAACACATAAAATTTCTGAAAACTTGTTACATAAATTGTCTTAATCTGAGTAATCAACTGAGGACTTCCTGTACTAAAATACAAATTTGAGTTCCTTGTCTTAGTTTTATTTGTGTAAACACTAAAACCCAAAGGGAAATATTTTCTTCATACAAAACATACTATAGATTTATTATTCACATTACAATATGTAAAGTGCTCAAAATAAGGTCCACCTGCACCAACTACGATGCAAGAATGCACATTAATGCTTTAGTATTTTTGCTATGTTTAGTACTTTATGCTTTAGTTCAAATGATTGCTAGAAGCCTTTTTACTCCTCCCATCACTGTCGAGTCCAGACTGCATTCATGCTCATCTGTTTTACTTTACACAGTGACAGCTCTGTCTTCCAGTAGCTGGTGCTTTGTGTTTCTTGTGTTGTTTCCAATCCCCCGCTGAGCTTTGCTCTCACATTGACACACATGTCCCTTCAGCTTCAAGACTTTGATGTTTGACAGGACTTTTCATGTTGGACCCTGTTGGATGGCGCTTTTCCCTTGTGGGCGTCTTTCATGATCAATATTGTCCTGCCTTGTACTGCACAGTCAGGGTGGGAGAGAGTCTGCTCTTAGTAACTGGTTCATTTGTGTTGCTTGGTGTTAATGCAGCACTATTAGTTTCCTCAGCCAGTAGGCGTGGATCATTTCAGGACTCATTTGTTTTTGTAATGGTGGCTGGTCCATGCTCAGGAAGAAGCAATGGTCAGGTTCTGGGTTGATTAACCACTGAGCATTGGTCTTGCTTGATTATGCTCTGACACAAACATGTACCGACACAGATCTACAGTTGCAACACTAAAGTCCCATTTCTATTTAAGCCGCTAAAGCAGATCCTATTTATGAGTAAGATTAATATCAAATATAACCTGACCTACATCATCACCACTCTGGCTTAAAAAAGGCTCAAGGCTATTTTTGCTTTTAACAAATTTTTTACTTAAAATAATGATATTTATTAACAGCAGAAAGCTGTTTATTGGTTGGCTGAGAAAAACTTGCTTCCATGAACACATTTCTTATGAACTACACTGCCTAGAAAAAAAATTAAAAGAGATATTGTGCAAACTAAGATCAAGATTCTCAATTATTAAGCTATAATATATGTATTTGGCTTGCCTGCACTATAGTACCTACTTGGAGATGTTTATTTTCTACATATGAAAGTTATTTCTTTGTTAAAATCGCAACAACTCACATACAGCATTGAACAATAAAATGACCCTATTTGGAGAGCGGTCTTCCTGAGACATAAAAATCTTTGGTGATTCGTCCACTTGTGAATTAATTTTGTGGGTTAATTTAATCTGAATATAAAAAGACAACTTAACAGTCCATCCTGCCAAGCTTGCTGGTCAAAAGACTATAAGACACACCGCTGTAATGATTTTGAATCCATTATTACTCGCACAGAGGAGGGCAGGAGTCACAGCAGGTGACCTAATTTGATCTCGCACTGTAATGAGGATAAAGATCTTTATAATAGGCACAGCAAAGTATTACAGGGCCTGTTAGGGAAACTCAAAATGGATCTCAGTGATAGGCCTATTACTGTATATGTCTAACAAAGTGGTCCTGAAGTAATTCCCTATCTCTCAGATCTCTCATTTAAAGCTGGAACATGCAACACTGTAAATTATGACAGAAAATTGGTTTGTGTCGCAGAATCCCTGTTGAATGCTGTTGTGCCAATTATCACTTGACATTAGACAGTGGAAGAGTTGTACACGAAACAGCTACATGCAGTCATTTATCACTAGCCTGCGAGGTAGAAGCTCAAACAACATCAAATACTTGCCTGCTGAGACACTACTAATTAATAAGAGTCATGGTAGAGGAGCATCTCCCCTTCCCCTCATTGTACTTGCTTGCTAGGAATCGATCTGTCTCTCTTGCTGCCACAGTGTCTGACAGATGTCTTTTTGCAGAAAAGCGTTCATGCTGCAAGCAGTCACAGTGTCTGCAGCTGAACTCACACCAGGCCAGATAAGAGGCACAGAGCTGCCTGCTGGGGGGTGAAGCATTAAAACACCTCCTAGTTGTTCTCTGCTGCAGGCTTTCTTAACAGGTAACAGAAATAGTACAGGTTTAATGCTAAAAAAAAGGGGAGAAGAACATCTGTTTGTGTTATTTTCTTTTTTTCTCTGTTCTTTACATTTAGTAGCGGGCCAGGAACTCTTTTTTAAGCAGTGTAAGTGACATTGCTCTGTCGCAATGACAGTCTGTCTGTCTATCACTTTGTTTCAAACTGAAATATCTCAAAAAGTATCAGATGGATGTACATGAGTCTGAATACACAAATTCATGGTGCACTGAGGATGAATGCTTGTGATACTGATTGCCTCATTAATTTTCATCTAAAACAACCAGCCTATGGACATTTGCGTTTTTTTCAGTGAAATATCTACATGGTTCCCAGATAATGAGTCTCAATTTAACTCTCCTTAATTTCAGACTTTTTCTTTGGTGCAATCAGCAAGTTAACATTTGTGGTCTTGACAGAAATGTATCAAAAAAGCTATGAATATGAACAATCATGTCCCCCGTCAAGATGTTTAGTCACAACCTCTGTGATGTTTTGACTTTTCGTCCATCACCATCGGGTCTAAATTTCAGTCAAATACTTTGTTTTATGACCAAATACCCTCAAAACTTTCATGACATTACCATCATCCTCAATTCTACTTTGTGCCAAGTGATGAAAAGCAAATGTTAGCATGTTAACATGCTAAACAGAGGTGGTAAACACTGCAAAGATTTTACTTGCTTGACTGTATGGTAGTATCGTCGCTGTTGGCATGTTGAGCCATGTTGTAGCATTTAGCCCAGAGCAGTGCTGTGCCTGAGTGCAGCCTCACAGAGCTGATAGCGGGGCTCTACTCTTGTTGTTTTATCTCACAAAATATGTAGTGATTAATAAGCCACCATGGCTGAACTGGATTTATTATATTTAAAGCTGAGCCAGGCAAGGTTTTTATGTGATTAAACCAGGTGTGTAATTATCTCATCAGGCTCAATCATAAGGCAGAACTCCAGCAGAGAATAGTCTCGTCCCAACTACTTGAGACCCTAAGGCTTCACCTTATTTACCAAGTTCTGCATATCAAAGCTAAAATTCCTCTTTTTTGCTGTCATTTTGGAGCGTGAAATTGTCTTATTACTCTGAGTTTTTTAATTTGTGCAATAAAGAAATTTAACTCTTTAACTGTTGCACAAAGCAAACACTATCACACCAAAACCCTTCCACAGACATGGGTTTCATTATTACTTCTCTTAGAGTATTGCAATTAGGTCTTTCATAATTAGTTATTATGATTCTGGTTATGATGCTTTGCATGCACTGTAACAGGCCTCAATACACAACAGTGTGATCTCACAATTGTTTTGACATTGAGGTGCTAGTTCTCATTAGCGTTAACGTTCATATTATTTGATTAAGGCGGACAGTTGGACGTGTGTGTTTAGTAAACCAAGTGGCAGCTTTGTAAGAAAGGCAAAAACAGAATCTGAAGCGGAGAGAAAATGCACAAAAGAGCCTGTATGCATTTTCTCTCAGGTATGTCTTGGATTGTTGAGTTTTCTTTACTCTGTGTTAGCTGATGAGCTATGAGAAGTCAATGTACCACTCTGTTATACAGAGCAAAGTGAATCAGACATTTTCAGACAGTTTTCACTGTCTGCTTTTAAAATTTCCTTCAAGTTTACACATAAAACATATCAGTCTGATCCTATTTTACAAAGACTGCATTTCCCTCATGTAGTTGAGCAAAAGTAATAATAAGTCATATGCAGCTGAGATTACTAAACAGTCAAAAATCCTTGAAATATTTTTGAAGAATGAACAGCTCACATTGTTGCTTCGTGTCACACACACAGCATTCTCACACAACAGTAATTCTGCTTAATGAGGATAATCCCTTAAATCAGGCTCGTATTGTCAGTATTGAGCTTCTTCCATTTTATTTCCTTATCGTCCTGATCTATCGTCGGCATGTTCTGCTGATAAACATCAGAGACAGAAAGCAGAGGGATTATGGATAATTGCAGAGAAAGGAATCAAATTTAATCATACATGGTGTATCTGTATCAGACACTGAGATGGAAATATCACTGTACTACGCTTACTTTGATAGATCCGCACGCTTTTTTTAATACATCAAACAGTCTTGCATCCACTATACAGTCAAAGAATTAAATACGACCTCATGCTGTTCAAACACTGCAAAAAAGATCAGAACACAAACCATGACATCATATATTCTCTCTCAATTTTATTCTTCAACACCTCTCTCACTCTCCCATTGATTTCACTCTAAATAATTGCAATATTTAACTCATTTGAATTTCTGCTTTTGCTATGTTTGTGGATCATGTTTTTGTTGAGATGTTATTAGCACTTCGAGGTTTTTTTTTTTTACATTCATGGGTTTTTCACCCTGTGACTTCTGGTTCTTGAGCTGTATTTAATATTGTATTTCTGTCTCTTCGGCTTTCTGTTTTGAGATTTTGAGCCCAGGCTGACATAAAACCTAACAATGTTCATTAATAGTGTATCAGACATACTGTGATTTATCCTCATGGTACCCAATTTATCAACTCTGTTGCTATAGTGAGACTCTTAGCTGTGTTTTGAACAAATACAATTAATTGATTACATTTTCCAAATGGAAGAACAAAATATGAACTGTCAAAGCATTTTAAGACAACTCCGTGCAGATAATGCAGATTCACACCACCTTCGCGTTAAATCTAACAAAAGGTGATGATCACAGTGCGCCCAAGACACTGCAAATGGTCTCCCTCTATTATGAGATGTGTGCTGTGGCAAGTCAGGCTATGTGCCATTTAGCATTCACTGTCATTATGTAACTTCTGGTGACTTAAGAAGATGCCTTAAGTAAAGGAAGTTTATTATGTTGTTGAGGCTGCTACTTTCCTGAGGAAATTTTTGTAATTTCAGCTTCTCATCTTAATGTATTCAACCCAAGTAGTGTTTGAGAGAACTTAAATGGGCTGAATTTGACTTAATATGACCATTTGACAGAGGACCAAGAAAAACACTAAATGAAAGAACAGCTGACAAAATATAAACTATTTCCAAAGCAACAAGCATTTCTGAGGAAATACACTTGTAGCTTCTGCTCCTCTGAGGGTGAAGTCATCATCACCCTCCTCCCAGCTGTGCTGAGTGTTTAAGTGCTTAAGACATCCAACATTCACATGATAATCCAGTCCAAAGAAGATGACTGACCTAAAAATATAATTCAGCTTTATAATTTGCTGTAACTCTGAAATGGTTATCTCTGCTGATTTCAGCTCCTCGTAACTACAGATTTCACTCCTACAAACAGCAAAAAAAATATTTTAAACAGGACTCGCCAAAAGAAATTTTTCACAAAAATCTGCTGTTTTTATTAGTTTAATGTGACCTTGTTCAGCACACACATAAATCAGAGGACTTGTGAAATTCTAACTACATTAGCCAACCAGATCTTACATGAAAAGAATTTGCTGG
>JAPZDZ010000001.1:10363289-10382422 GCA_029783805.1 Acanthurus tennentii | reverse complement strand
TCAACTTTGAGTGAATTCTTAAAAAGAATATGAGCAGTAAATTTTAACCCCATGTCTTATAGTTATATATAGTATTATCCAGCCATATAATATGGTATTTCAATAGATCTGGAAAAAGAATTAAGCAAAATTGAACCTATCCTTCAAGAGCAAATCAATACTTTGTGGGCTGCAGGACCAAAAGATTATTGATACAAATAAAACTGGAGATAAGATATGCATTAAACAAACATTGCTCAGCATGCAGTATGCGATGTTACACACTAATTAAAGGTCCCACACAGACACCACTGAAGAGTTTGGAGGATGAACTGTGTGTTGAGGCTTTTGTCCTCACATCCTTATTATTCTGCCACAGCTGGCAGGGACAAGTAGCCACATCTGCTGCTTCTCCAGCCACAGACACTGAGATCCACCACGCTGTCACCTCTGAGAGGACACTGCAGAACCACAGCAGTAAACAACACATTGGCAGAAGGGACCAAAATACCAACAGTCTAATCACCCCAGTGAAGCTTTTTGTGGATATTTGATCTCAGCCCCATTCTTCTTTTCACTTAGTGTAACAGAATGGGCCAAAGGTAAAAGCTGCTGCTGATTGTAAAGGGGCTAAAAAAACCTCCTGCAGGCTTTTGGAGGCTTGTGGGTGAATGACAGCTGCAGAACACCTGTCAGAGTGATTTAAGTGGTATTTACCAAATTTCAAAGAATGACAGTCATCACTGGAAGGTAAACGAGTGCAGCTGCACAGAAGCAGCCTCAGTGGAAAGTGTGGGTGGAAATATTGTTCTGTACAAACACCAGTGTTGTTCTTTTATTTATATTTTATGTTTGTCTATTAATATGCATAACAAAAAAAAAATTGAGAAATATTTTAAAAAAAGGGATGTTTTTATATTTCATCTTTTCTCAGTCCTGTGAACAGGGAGGACGATTAATTCTTACACCTTTCTTTATATTGCACAACAGCTGGACAGAAATTGAGTTTTTTTCTACGAACACTGAACAAAATAAACCAGTTAAATACAAATAAGACTTATGTAACCATCTCTCAAGTTCAAAAATAGCTTTTATGTAGATCCCTCGACACATCAAACTGACCTCAAACAGCTGTTGGCTGTTGTGTTGCCTTATGTTGCCTGTATCTTGGTCAGAAAGTTGCTCTCCAATGCAAAGACTGTTTCCAATGACCAACCAGCACATACGTTCAGCACCAACAAAGGAAATCTCTCTCCAGGCCTGCAGGCGGAGGTAGACAGCTTTTGCCTCTCACCAAGAATATGTCTGAGAAATAATTGCAAATGATACTGCCTTTGTCCCTTGTATTTTGCCATAAGAAAAAGAAAGGAAGAAACACAGGAGAAAATAAGAAGAAATTGCCCTTGGTTGAAATCTGTGATACTGCAGTCACAGGCTCAAGAGGCTTCCCGCATCCATGTCAGGAACTGGATTGAAAGGAAACCTTCAATTTAAAAAAAAATCACTTGGCCCTTCCCTGTGTAACTCCACATGTTAGAGGAGCTTATCAAAATCATTTTCAAAAGGCAAAAAACTGACTGCTAGCATTATTTATCCGTATGGGAACAGTCGATCAGAGTGTTTTCACTCATCAATGAGCTCTGCCGCTGGTTCAACATGCCACATTAGTTAAAAAGCTGCCAGTAATGTCCAAATAAAACAAACAGTGTAAAAACTACAGCAACAGGGCCCAATGGAGCAACTGTTATAAACCAATACTGATGTAACTAAACTGAAACTGCTGTTCAATTATGCTCAAGTGAGGAAAAAACTGCTGATTTTAAGTCAAACAGTTCACTTTTTATGATGCAGCTTCATCTCTGTAAGTTTGCTGGTCACTTATATTTGAAACATTGATCTACAACAAAGACCATATAGACTGTTTGAACACATACACACTGAAGGGTCCATCCATTCATCCATCCTTTCATCCATCCATCCATCCATCTATCCATCAAGGCCCTCAAAGCCATTATAGAGAAGCAGAGGTGGGTTTTATTTACCACAACAGTCCTTAATATAACCTTCAAGAAGAAAGGATTTATTGCCAAACTCTTAACAGGCTAAAAACGAAGTGAACATTATTGCTAAGAAGGAAAGATAAAATAAAATCTGCATGTTTAACATTTTTTCTTGCATGTTAGATCACCGATCTTTCTTGGGAGACAGTAAAATTGCTGGTCTGAGTCAATTTTATAGTCTGCTGATCACATACTATAGAGTCTCTCCTTTCGTCCTTTGATGAGCTTATCTGTGTTTATGTTTCCACGCGGTACCTCCCCACACTCCTCTCTGTATGGTCAATCCCAGGAGAATCATACAACTGCAAAACCTCACTCCCTCCCACTAGCAGTGCTCCACTGCTTTATTCCCCCGAGGTCCATCAGAGTTACACCCATCCCTCAATCTCTCTCCATGTTTGATGCTAAATCAGTCAATATGTTTTCCCTCATGGCTCACTTTTTAACTTGCTTTAGTACTTAAGGAAATATTCAACAAACAGCAGCTTCTGGATGCTGCTCACAGCTGCAGTGCATCTATTTTCGGGGGGGGGGGCTTTAAACAACAGATTTCTACATTTAAAGTGGGTGAAAAAGTGATTCGCTTGAACAGTAAACAAACAAAAAAAAAAAGTTGATGCATGGGCTTTGGTAGCTAATTTAGTATTAGCATATTCAAGAAAACATTCAACAAACAGCCCGTGTTGTTTCACAGTTTTACAAAGTAAGATTAAAGCTACATGTTTATTCATTTAAAGAGCACAAATTGGGCTGATCCTTATTACCACAAACTATGATATGACTCCTTGTTGATTATAGACTTTAGGGGGAGAGAGTAATTCATCTTCCCACTGTCAGCCTTGTACAAATAGGCCCACTCTGCAGACTCACAGAAGATCATCATAATTTATCTGAGGGAGATTGTGCATTAAGCTACACCACAACTTTGCAGTACCGAACGATACCTCTAGTTTATGAGCTCGCTACACATTCATAAATACCACTTCATGTTATTGGCTTTGAGTGTGAGCCAATGGTTTGAAGGGTTAATTTATTTTGACTTTTTTTTTTTTTTGCGATAACAAGCCCTAAGGTCGACCATGAAGTTTTGTGATTATCATCTGTCCTGTTGCTGTGCTTTAACAACAGGCCCTCGCCGCTGGGCGCAGCGATTAAGATTCAGTCCTTTCTCAAAGGGACTAATTTACCGCTGCCACAAGGTTCCATTACGACATTGTAGTGTCAGTGTAATTTAAATGTCAAGACAGAGCTTGACTGTTATTTCACTGTGGAATAATTTGCTTCAGAGTGACAATTAATTTTCATTCTACAAGCCTGACTTATAGTGGAAATTTTAATAAAAATATATAAAAATATATATAATTACAATATACATTTCTTGAATGCAAAGGTATTGGACAACACAAAAGGTTCAGGTATCAATATCAGGAAGGAAACAATTGTGTCTAAGCACCTTTAATATATAGAAGATGTTAGTCCAAGAGGACATACATCAACGTACAATATGAAGGACGTACTGCTGCAACAGCACAAAACATCAAAACATAACAATTTACGCAATCAGTTCATCTTTTTTATAAATTAAAGGCTGTTCATGAGTGATAAACCCAGCAAAGGATGCAAAAAAAGAGAAAACATATAAAAAAAAATCAAACCTGGATATTCGAAAAACCAGAACATGTGAAAAATAGAGATGCAAATAGCAATCATTTTCATTATGGTAAATATGCTGATAGTTTACAGTAAAATTTCCCAGGAGTGACTAATTTAAAATTCCTGTTTTGTTCAATGAATTGTTTGAAAAGTTTAGAATTGAATTTGACAGAGGAAAGAAACAAACAAGCTTACTTGAGAAGTTGAACCATGTAATTTTTTTTTAATATCTCTTTTCGTTGTAAAAAAATATCAATTATCTAAGTATTTTTGTTGATCGACTAATTAGTTCAGCAACAAACAAAATCTTGTAAACAGTGTGCCAAAATGCAATTTACAGCTCAGTAAATGAGCAGTTTTCATATCATTAGAAAGTGTCACGACTGTGGGCACAAATGACTCTGTATCACCCTGTGGAGCATCCCAGCACCTCTAACACCTCCCTCAATACACAGAAAAAGCCTTTAACAGAGAAAAAAAACTGAGAATCCCGAGGAAGAAGCTGGCAAGAGCCATGAATTTAGGTGGTCTAGATGTGTTTAATGAAAATTTATTTTTATTTTAGCACACAAAAAAAAATCCCTTGTGCAATTCCGCAAAACGTCAGATTGACAAATGGAGCATGCAGCGTATTTGGGTTTGCCCATCTTTGACTGAAGCGGGTTTCCAGGCCTTGCAACGAGCAGCAGCAACGAGCAGCAGCGCTAATCTTCACAACCTCTTCACACTTCTTCAGCTTGTGTCAACAGCACTGTGAGTCAGTTAGCCATTCATATGCTGCTACAGATGGTCCCATTTCTCTTCTTCAGCTCAGCTGCTGACATGATTCATGGGGCTCTGTGTCTTGATTTAGGGTCTCTTTCATATTTCTTTTTTCGCCCACAGCAGAGAAGCATTTCTCTAAGACACCCCTGAGGCAGTGACCCTGGTCTGCCTGGCCAGTCTGCCTGCCTGAGAGAAAAAAAACAGGCTCTGCTGGGCAAAACTAGCCTCAACACACACACACACACCCACACACTGTATATACCACACACATACAAGCTGATGCCTGCTTAAAATGCAAACAAGTCAAAGTCTCTTCGAATTTCCTATAAACACAATGTGTGATGTTTAATCAACAACCAAAGCATAAGTGAGGTTCAAGTAGACACCAAAATTGTGCAAATAAGCACCAATTTCTTGCTGCAGCTAAAGACTCATCCAGTTCATTAACAAACGAGGAAACGAACCACTAGACCCTTCACATTTCCCTCCGCTGCCATTAGTCTGCTCTTATTTCCATCCCCAAAGTCAGTGGAATAGGCCACTAAAAAAAATTAAACCAGCAGTCACCAGTGATTGTTTCTCCACTCAATCTCAGTTTGTTGAATTTGTATAATAATAACCTTGCATGTTTCCCTTCTATCTCACCTCAAAATTTTCCTCCAATTTAGTCTCTATGGGCTTCAGATTGGCCTGTCAGAGAGGACTATAATGAAAGACTGTGCGAACCACTTCCTTATCTCTACCAGTAAATTACTTCAGGATCAGATACAGGCTGCCAACTTGCAGAAACTCCACTAGCCAGACACAGAGAGAGAAACAGAGAAGGAGATAGGACAGGCAGAGAGAGAAAAGAAGAAAAAAAGTGTCAAGACATGACAAGAGGAGGAGAGTCACCCCATGGAGACCGACAGTTTCATCCGCTCTCAAAGGTCATCTGATGTTATCTAAAGATCATCTTCAGTCACCAACGCTCCCCCTTTTTTACACTCCACTCAACAGCCCGAGTCAAGCGCCTGTCGATCAAAAAAAAAATTCTCATAACCCGCTGCTGTTGCAACAAAGTGGCTTTCTCTTCCCACCGTAATCAATCTGAAAGACAGTTTTCACTGAGGTATCGACACAAACACAAAATAAAATGACTGAGAGAATAAACAACAAACATCGCCTGCAGGAGTTGGGAAAACATGTCCTTTGTCATTTCTGTTTCACAGACTATTGAACAAAAGGATACAGCAAAATGTACTGATATTTATCACACTCATATTGATTAATAGGGAAAGAGGAAAATAAAAACAACTTAACAGTTTGTAATTTGTCACAAGCTTTAATTAAATGGGAAAATGACCGCTGCCAAGTGCTGCTCAGTTATATTATTTGTTTCTAGTTTTTCTAAAATAAACACTTTCATCTTTTTTAAGGGCAGTTTAAAATCTCCGTAATATTACTGATAGCACATATTTTGTAGGGCAGCAACTACCAATTACAGTCATGTCTTTTGTTTAATTCAACTGACAGTAAAAGAAGCGTTCAGAAGCTGTGAACCATAAATCTTTGCTGTTTTGATTTGAAAAATACTTAAAAAAAATTCTAAAAATAAAAATGAACTTTTTGTTGATTTGACTAACTGTTGCAGCTCCACCGTTATGCATGAGTTCAAGGCTGCTGGACAAATTAAAATCTGAAAACTTCTACAAGTCTTAACGTGGCAAATGAAAAATCAAAAAACAACTGTAAATCAAACTTTTATTTTCAAGGCAAATATTAAGCATCAAACTTGCTCAGTTGATCAGTTGTAGGCATTACATTTGGCAGACAGTGTTGGTCCCCTGCAGTGTCTGAAACAACTTGTTCCTTGTTTTTTTTTTTTTGAAAATTATCATCATCTATTAACAATAAAATCAATTTTAAGCAGACCTCTCAGGTTCCAACATTGTAAATGTGAAGATTTTTTTGCTTCTCAGAGTTTTGTACAAGTGTAAGTATAACACTTTTGGCTCAGACATGTTGTCAAAGGCATTTAAATGTTATAAACTGGTCCACTGATCAACAATAACCAGCTGATTAACTGATAATGATTAATCATTGTCTGTTTTACATCCAGTTTCAGTCCATTCATTTGAAACGCTGGCTTTCTTTATTAAAACTTGCTTATATTCTTTAAAATATTTTACATCACATTAAATTTTCAGTCCACAGCAGTAGACCATTTTCCTAGAAGAAGAGAACAAAATACCTGTCACTAAAACATGTCAGTGACTTATGGAGGAGTCTTTAATGCTCATGCTTGCAGTAGTGTCCTCCTTTTTATTGAAACAGAGTGAAACAAATAAAAAGTTTTTGTATTACATGACATGTGATTATAACCAGCCAAGCAACTGAACACATCAACATGATCATGTTCGCCTAATAACATGTGATGTGGCTCACATGCCCATAATTTGTTCTTTTAGTGATCACTATCATGTCTGCAGATAGAAAATGAGCGGCCTCAGAGACTTCAACAGTGTGCGAAGCGATGATTTAAGTTGTGGCCAGTCATCGGGATGCAGGCGGCGGTCTTTCACACGTGTCGAGGGACCCTCGTACTGAGGTACAAACGTGCCTCGACTCCTCTCCGCAGCATTGTGGGAAGCAGCTCCAGCGTGGCGGAACCGAGCAGATGGTGAACGTATGCGGCGCTCATGCATGCCATCATCACCTTCATTAGCTGAAGGTGACATATGACATCATCTGGCCCGCGTGCATTATGGGGGCCAGAAAGAGTTGTTTGCTTCTTTTTCTTCTTTTTATTGCAGCATGGTTCAAGGTTGTTGATGGGAGTTATTGTGAGTAATCACACACCCACACTGTCCTCTCTACATCACACACACACACTCACTCACACGCGCGCCATGAGCCTGCTACTCCTCCTCAAGCCTCCCCCATTCTCACCACCTCGCAGCATTAAGGTAAATAAGGGCTTCCAGCAGAGAGCCAATGAGCACGGGCCACTGAGCAGAGATGCATGTTTGTGTTGCCTTCCTCCAAGGACCCTGCTCGTTTATCTTGGCTGTCAGGTAAAGGGCAGACTCAGAGAAGGTGAAACTTTTTTTTCTTTAATAAGGCCGGCTTGGTTTCCATAGAAACTGCAGGACAACATTACCAAGACAATGATAAGAGAGCAAAGTCTGGTCTCAGGGCATCCCGCAGTGTGCCACATTGTTGTTGGAGACATTTGTGTTTACGTCAGAGAAATGAAAGAGCTATTTAGATTAATTCTCAGGGAGCCTCCAGACTCAGACCTTTTACTGTGGGCGGTGAGATTAATGAGAGCATATTCACACCTAGCCTTCAGCTCAGGTCAGGAGCTAAAAGGTATGTTTCCACATATAAAGAGGTGCTGAGTCTTCTGTGGGTACAAACCCCCTAATACAGACACAATGAGCCTCACATGACTGCCACGGACTATTTTGATAAGTTTATGATGTGGCAGAATACAGTATTTAAATTTTTTTTTTTTTTTTTTTTAAATAAGTGTCAGATTCACAAGCTGCTAACTTCGTTTATGAAGTTATAAATTATAAAACACAGAACAGCAGTGAGGTTGCTGTACAAAACTGTCAATATTCCAAATGCGAGCTACCTACGCATGCAGAATATTCTCCAGGCTAAAAGTGAAGAAAAAAGAAACAAATTGCACAGGTAATGAAAACTTAATGACTACTACATTTTTCACTTTGTGGCGGTAAATGGGAAGCATGTTTAGTTAACAAATGAGTGGAAAATCAAAGGAACAGAAGGTACCACACGCATTGTCAAAAGCCTGCAGCCGGGAGATAAACCAAGACAATGATACAAAGATATGAGAGTCTTTGTTTCCAGCCACACTCCTGCAGAAATTAAGTCTCTTCTGGAGCAGAACTCAACATGGATACAGTCCACATGTAGTCATAAAGTCGATGTGAAATAAGGGGTCCTTGATAAGATGGCACACAGCTCTAATTCATGTGCAGACATGCTTAGAGCTACTGCAGGAAAAGACTTATACTCAACATTAGGCACTGGGCTTTTATTCTGTATCCGTTCCAACATCATGATTGTCTCATAACAGAGAAAAATACTCAGGGGAATGCAGTACCAACTCCTCATAAGCAAAAGAAAACAAGAAGTGAAACATCAGGAGCTTTATTGTCTATGTCCATTACTGAAATTGCCCTGGTCTATTGTTTACTGGTCTGTGGTGCATAGCTGTTCATGCTAAAAACTGTGAGAAACAGCTTCTTTTATCTAAACAATATTGCTGCGTCCTTGAGATTCAATCACAAGATGGACTTTTTTTTGTCAGCACCTTCGATTCTTTAAGTCTTTTATGACGAAACAAATAGATCCCGCCAACACAGACGCTCTTCTCACTAAAGACGTGCTACCTCTGCTCCCTCTTTATGGGCATTAACATCACATTTTTTTCCTTCTCTTTGTTCCCTGTTTTTTCAGCAGCCTCTGATTTATATCTGAGGTAAAGAGGAAGAGTGCTCCGCGGGGACCGAGTGTGGAAGACAGCGGACTGAAGCAGGCTGATATCACACACAAGGGTGAGGGTGTGTGCTCTGACAGCTCATCAGTGGACAATAAGGCCTTGGCTGTTAATGTCCTGCTACCTGGCACACTGCAGGGTCACAATCTGCTCCAGATGCTGGAGGCAAGCGTCCAACTCGTGGCGGCAGAGGGCTGGGGGGAAATCAGTGCTTTGAGAAGCAAAAGGGAGTGGACTCGCTGAAAAATGAATGGGACCAGACTGACACACACACATGCATACCACTTCCTGCAACCAGCCAACTTGGAATTTACTGTCTCTTCTGCACAGTTGTCTCTCTGGCAGTTACTGTAGCAACATCAGGGATAATATCTGAGCACAAATAAATGAAATCTCTCTTTTCCAGGGAGCAGGATTGAAAATTTATCTGTTCAGAGCAATCATGCATAATTCGAGAACAGGGGAGGAGGGGGCCGGCACAGACAGAGGCATGTGCATGCACACACACACATCTACATGTGCATACAAGAGGGACTTATGAACTCAATTTAGTCAGCCAGACAGAGTTCTTGATTCTGTCACTTGGGATAATCGTCAGGATGTGGTACTCTGACCGAGCCCCTGCGTCTAAACCCAGGCAGGATATAAGGTCATGTTGGAGTGGAACTCTAGCCATGCAGCACCCAGACCTCAAGTGCTCCAGTGGTTTTGTGGTTATCTGCAGTAGCCAGCTGTCGCAACACAGAGCAGCTCTTCAAGAACGTCCCCTCTCCTCTTCCTCTGCCTCTCATCTTTCCCTCCACTCTCTCAATCAAAGCTGCCCAATCACCCCACTTGTCTCTGTCCGTCTCTCTTTTATTTGATTCCAGGCTTCATAAAATTTTTTGAATTATTATTTGTTGCTAGTTTTCAGTGTTTCCTTTTTTTTTTTTTTCTCCTAGAAGATTGAGACTAGAATGAGTCAAAACAAAACTATTATGGTTGGTGTTGGGAGCCTGAGTTCTAGGACAAGACACCAAATTACCCATTTTGTTCCCAGGCAGGAAGAGAAAAAAAACCTCAGCTATGTTTGTATGCAACTTTATGAACAGTTGTTAGCCTTTGAGGTACAGAGACTTCTATTCCACGTTTATTTCAAGCAGTCTTTTTTTTTAATGGCATGGAGGGAACCAACTCTCTTACTTTCTCGCATGAGAGTGACTAAGAGGACAGCAATGCATAATATATTTGACAGTGCATGTTTAAAAGGTTATTCCTTTCCCTACAAAATTAGGTCAGTTCATCACTGCAAACGTATGCAGGCGGAGGCGTTGAGACTCGATGTTCTGCCGTGTTTCTGTTTATCACTTAAATTTAGTTTTCTGTCTGTCACTGTCAGGGACAACACGGATAAGAACCACCACTCCACAGCATACATCATCAAAACTGATGCAGGGAAGCAGCTGAGTGATCAGCAATCTGGCATCTTTCTGATGTAAGCTGAACTCAAAGTGCAGAGCTCCACCTGCTGGTCACAGAAAGTCACAACAGCACTCAAGCAGGCCTGAAGCACAAACACTTGGATTAATTACTGCAATGACCACAGTCATTTTACTAAATGGGACGCCATAGTTTAGCCAGCAGGTTTATTAATATACAAGGAGTGGGCATTTATATGTCTACTGAACAAAGATAACCAGCTGTTATGTTATATTTATTTGAGGTAGTTTATGGAGATATATACGTGCAGTAACTATTCTTACAACTTGTGTTTTGTTGAAACTAGCTTTACTTCCTCACATAGACCCTGTGGTTACCAGATGAGTAAAACTAATATTATTTTTATTATTGATATAGTTGTACTGGTAGCATGAACAATAACATAAGTCACATAAAAAGTATAATGATAAATTGATGATTTGTTGAAACTAAAATATAAAATACATATATAGAAAACAAATTAAGAATTGGTAGTACATATTTCCTTTTACAATAAACTACATATTCAATGTAGTTGACCAATTTAAGATATAACATGAAGCATTGTTGTATCATTAAGTAAGGCAACATTTCATGTTTTTGCATTTTATGGGCTACGCACCGACCAGTATGTTGTTGACCAGATCCCGGAGATGGTTAAATAATTTAACTGCAGTAACAGAGATTCAAAGAAACTTATTTGAGACATGAAAGGTTTGTGTCCTTGAAAAAAGTAACATCAATACGACTCACAGACACAGAGCGCACAGCTGTGTTATCTGAGCCCTCAAACAGAGATACTGCATCATTCTGTAGCAAACTTCTGAAACATCTGTTCAGTACAGAATTATGTTCATAAATAATTCTTACACAGTTGAGCAAAGTCATGAAGTATCCAGCTGATTAAACAATATACATTTGATTTTAGAGGCGTCAAGCAGGGAACAGACACTGGAGTTAATTATACACAGTGTATAGCAATAGTGCTCAGCCTTGAGGTCTGGATCTCTACAAGGGGTTACAAGGCGGATTTCAGCTGTCATGAGACAAAAAACATAATATACAGAGAATTTTAAATGATATTATTATGTTTTATCTTATTTTGCAAAAATATTCAGTTTAATTCTTTAAAAAATGCATCTGATAATTGTATCTAACGAATCAACTCGAAAGGAAGCATTATTCCACAGCTAACAGCATGCAGACATGTTCAACCTATGATGAGCGGGTCGATGCTTCATTTTAAGGGGTCAGAAGCAAAAGCTGAAGAGCAGAGCTACACTTTGCTATTCAACAGACGCCGTCCGTCCCCTGATAGGCACACTGGGTGGATTTTCTGCAATGACTCAAACAAGCCTCGAATGGAGCAGCACGTTCCACGAGCAGGCAGGGATAACTTAAGCTCTTGATGCTTCTTCAGTGGATTCCTATTAGCAGAGCTTAAAAGCTGTCATTTCAGTTAAGCCAAGGCAAATCACCTGAGCTTCCTGTCTAGCAGGGGGGTGGAAGGAAAAATGAGACAAATGACGAAATAGGCAAATGACGAAACAATCGTACGAGGAATAGAGGGGAATAAAAGAGAGTAAAAAAGATTTGACTTGAGCAGTAACAGATTGACGTGAACAGATTAAATCCTTTCCTCTGCTAACTGGCCACACATTAAGGGGCCTGCACTGCAACTCCAGGGCTCTTATTACCATGTGATTAACCTCTTCAGGATTAACCTAGCAGCGAAGGGACACAGAGAGGTCAAAGGGGGGCGCTCAGACAGACACTCCAGGTTAAAGGGTGGCCTACTACACGAAAGGCCACACTTATATCTGCCCTCCTGTCTTCTTGCATTTTTTCGGTGCAAGCTGTAGCGTTTATCCTGAACTCATTCCTCCGTGTTAAAGTTCAGCCTCAAGGTCACCTGCCCTAATATTGTAAAGAGAAAAAAAGATGTTGTACTCAATTAGAAAAAGGCTCTCTGAAAATATAAACACACCAACAAACACCTGGTGTGTGCAGGCAGCCATGAGAGGAACTGCGGGTGGGGATGAATGAAAGTGGGTCTACACCAGAGGACGGATTCAATCATGAATAAAACATCACATTTTTGTACTTGTTGAGGCTGTTGCTTTTCTGACATTGCTTTAACTCCTGGTTGTTGCCCCCCCCTCCCCATTGACAGGAAAAATGGAAAAGTTTTATTTTATTCTGATTTTTTTTTTTTTTTTTTTTAGAATACAATCCTAAAAAGATTATCTTCCTTGAACACATTCTATCTATGTGAAGATCAGGATGTCAAACTGAATTAGAAAGTGAAAGTATGCCAAGTGAGAAGCAATGAGGATCCCTGTAATCCCTTGAGGAATGCAATTTTGCATTTGTCAGTCTGTTACTGTGACAGTTAAACCAAAACGCATGGTAGTTAGTGTGTGTGTGTGCGTGTGTGTGCGTGTGTGTGCGTGTGTGTGCGTGTGTGTGCATGCGTGCGTGTTATTTTGGGGACACATTTCATACTCAACACAGTTAATTTGGGGCGGCTGGTGCAATTTGGAGAAAAAAAGAAAAAAACGTAATTATCCGATTTTTGGGTCACTGGTAAAAGTTAAAAAGTTAGGTTAAAGTACTTTTTTCACTGCTGAGAGGATGATCTTTTTATCAAACTGGGTTGTTTATGCAATAAAACAAAAAAAAATTGGAATAAGTTCATCATAACAAGAGAAAAAGAGACAAAAAGAGGAAAAAAAGCTGTGATATTTTCTTTTGCTCAAAGAGGGAACTTCAACTTTTTTAATTGCAAATGTTTCTCACACTGTAATAACACAAAGCTGGTTGAAAATTGGCAACGTTAGGTTTTGCAAATAGTGTTTATAGTCAAGCCAACATTCATTTTGTGGAGACTTACCCTGTGTAAACTTCCCCCAAAGTGACCTATGTAACATTTGTGTGCATGTGCTCATGAAAAGGGGGCAGCTCATGGCAAACTGCCATTCCTTCTGTGTTTGTGTGTGTGTGTGTGTGTGTGTCCATGACGGATGGAGAAAGCATGTGGGAATGTGTTAACCTTTCTGCCCAGACAGGAACAGAGTCTCTGACCAAAAGAGATCACGTCATTTCCACCGTTTGAGGGGAGGTTTCACTGTTTGATTTTTTATCTCTTGCTGTCCAAGTGACATAAATCACAAGAACGTTTTAATCAGTCTTGAAGTGTGATGAATGTTAGGGCAAAACACTCTCCCCAACCTTCATATCAGTAAACCGCGGCTCGGTATGACATAATTTTTTGATATTAATGTCAGTACAAGTTCTGGTTCTCATTGTAGCGAATATTTGTGATAAAAATTCTCTCAAGACCTTATTTTGAGAATTTAAACATGCTTTTTGACAACATTTTTTCTTATTTAAAGCATCTATAAGCAACTTTTAATATATACATATATTCATATATTTACAAGGGATCACATGCCCACTTATATTTAAAAAAGTGTGTTCATGGTGACAAAACAAAAAAAAATATCATCACTCTGTGCATCTCCTGTTATTCTAAAGTGTTTTTAGCATCTTTTAGCTAACCGTTGTTATGGCCAGCTACTTAAATGTTTTGGTTTACTCTCACTGCTCTCATCAGTGTTGCTTTTAGACACAGCTGGCAGCTATTTTCAGCAATACAAAGCTGTAAAAACCCACTTAACACTACCTGTTCAGCACCAAACAGCAGCCAGACATGACTAGCTGGTGAACATACATGGCTCATTTAGCAGCTTAAGACTCAGATTTTCCTCAGGACCAGAGACCAGACAGTTCTGCCAAACGGTCTGCCAAAGTCTGACAAAATAAGGTCCAAAAATCTTAAGTCTGACATTTTTTTGATTGTAGCTTAAAAATTTAAATTTCCATCTGTAAAAACTTAGTTTGTGTATAAACAAACAAGACGGCAACTGTTATGAAACATTAGATGCTATCTTTTGGTGTAGAGACACATTTCTGAAACCCAAACAGTATTAAGGTGTGATATGCAGCCCTATAAAAAATCTTGTTATGGTATCCTGGGGCAAAACAGTCGAAATATCTGACATTGTTTATTCCGAAGGTATTGTAAACTGAATCTTATTTTTCTGTTATTTAGCATATCATTATGCCTTGTCGCTGTGAGCACAATAACACCTGCAGCCTGCACAATTGTGTCAGGTCAGTGCGGAGGCTCAATGTGGGATTATTTCAGGTAAAATTAACTGTCACAAAATATGACAAAACTGTTAATAACCCATAATACCAATCAGGAAAATTTGATGTCTAAACCGTTTTTTTTTTCTTCCTCCCAGCATGAATCTGTAATTGAGGGGCTAAACCAGGAAACAGAGAAAGAGAATAACAACAAGAAAGAATGTGTTTACCCAATCTCCCCTGAAGCGAGACCCCATCATCTACATTCACATAGACACTGACATGAAAGCTGCTTGTGTTCTTCCTCTATGATGTTATCTTATTGTTCTTTATCTTTTTGTTTACCAGGGGCCCAGATGAGGACGTGCCTTAAATCTCCCTTAAATCTCAAGCTTCTGTGTCCCATTTTATTAAATAAGACAAAGCTCTGGTGCAACTCACTACTCCTTTAAATCTGCGTCAGCAGTCACAAAGACCTCTTATAAAAGGCATCCACACATATCAGATGTGCAGTTTCTCCACACACACACACACAGCAACTGAACCAATCGTTTAAGGTCTCTGAGGCCTCGATAAGCTTCTGTAAATCAGCCACCATCCGGCAGTGAGTTTTATTCGCCCCTCTCTCTGTGGATGTTGGGTTATGACCCGTAGGCAGGAGGTTATTTATTGCTTCTGTCTCAGCTTGTGTTGACTCCCAGCCACTCATCTATGGTTCTAAGCTAATAGAAAGCAGCACAGGGTTGTAGATCTACAGGAAGCCCTCTCAGCTGCAGGGACTCGGCTCAATAGTCTCCTCAGACCTTCATCTCCCCAGAAACAAAATGTCCCACAATGCCTCAGCTTTCTTCCACTACTCTTTTAATAATGACCAAATTAAACTGAAAAGCCGTGAGAGAATCTGAGATGGATTGATCGATAAATGTTAGTGTGAATGAGGAAAAGAGGAAGAAGGGTTAAAGAGCTAATAGAGGCCCCACAGACCATAAACATTTCCTAGAAGCTGCTGCTAGAGATGACAGACAGTCTGCAGCCTGCTGGCCTGCTTCTTTTAGCAGCGCATAACAAAACATCTCTATTCTCAGACATGGCTGCCTCCTTTGTAATGGAAACTTGAGGTGTTATGTGAGAGAACAAAAGATAAAACGAGTAAATTGTCAATGCCAGAATAAAACCTAACCTTGATACTCCCAGAAGCTAAGAAGGTTGTGAAAGACATTCTCTCCCTCACAAGCTCCTCTTCTTCCTTACCTTCACACAGCTGCTGTGAAACAATCTCAACAAGGCTGTCATCCTTTACAATGGACCGTCTAACCCAAACTGGCAACTCCAACCTCACCCCTGTTTGAAATACGGGCCCACTTGCCATTTCTCCAGCGCTGACAGCAGCTGACATTTAAGAGGAACAACCACAGACTGAGAATATATGACGGGGTCCTTGAGTGATGACAGCATGGGTGAGATGGAGAGCTGTGATGTAATGGAGACAAGACTGCTGCAACTATGAAAGAGGCCAGTTTGTCTGCTCCAGTCACAACCATTTATATCCAAGATCTATGTCTGCGAGCACGAACGGTTAATAGAATAATTCTACATTAGAGTCAGATTGTTTGTGTGGGCAGCGCACAGCACATATAGTACATATGTAAGTGTGTGTGTGTTTGTGTGTGTGTGTGCATTGGCTCATGGTCAAAATGGTGCACAAGCACAAACACATAAACCCATTCATGCCAGGATCAGACAGAGAGATGTCTCTTAAGTTGAAAGTCTGTAACTTTAAGAACATTTTAATTCATGAATACACAACGTTGTTGACGCCACGTCTCTGTTATAGTGACAGTTTGTTGCCACTCACAAAATTTGTAAACAGGTGCTTAAGAGGCAGCTGAGAGAGAGAGAGAGAGAGAGGGAAACATTATAATATGAATGAATAACACGGTTTTCTTCTGTCACACAGGCTGCATCACTGATGGATTTCATTTTGCCGATGAAGTCTTAGTTAATGACCATCAGGGCCGCGAGGGACGCTCTGCCCCTCGTCTCCGAGTGAATCCACTCCTCACTGATACATTCTTACATCAATTTCGTCATTTATCTTTATCAGAGAGAAAATTTCTCCTGCCTGTCCTATAATATCAAACAGTGTACAAGCACAAAAGGACAGGATGTTAATATGGGACTCTTGTTCAATTCATATTAGCTCACATTATATTCGTAAAGCATTTTGTTGGATATTTATATATTCATACATGCTGCTGTTACGAATGAACTCTGTGTATAGAAACAAGGTTTTCCAACATCTTCTGCACTGATACACAGTGAGGGGAAACAGTTTTTACAGATTAATCTCTTTTACAAAGTTTCCTTGTTTGTTAAACTCATTTTGTGCATTAGAGATGATGCCTGAAGAAATACAATTATTGCAGTGATCTTTGGCAGAGCAAGATGTGCATCTCTCTCTCTCTCTCTCTCAGTGTATTACAACCTTGTGGCTGCAGCCTTTACGTTCATCTGACGTCATTCAGTTCAGACTTTGCTTTGCTGACACATTACAGGAATGTTACTAGGTCCTCTGCCAAGGTTATGTTTTCACCCCTGTTAGCTAGTTTAATTGCTTGTCTGTCTGCCAGCCAGCAGACAGGCTCTGTTATACTGTGTTTTACTGCTTCACTTAGGAATAATTTAGGCCAGTTTTGGTTTCTTCACAAAATAATCTTAAATTACTTATTCATATATTGTTTATTTCAAAAGTTTAACTGCTGGACACGAGACATTTCTGACTTTACTGGCAAGTTCATTCTCAGTGTACATTTTAGAGACAGTTGCATATTAGACCAGCCTCCTTTTAGGCACAGTTTGACAAAATAATGCTTGTATCTTCAAGTGTTAAACTCAGATTTAGGGTGAGCAAATAGAATCTTTCCTCCTTCAGCAGACAAGTGTGAAAACAGCCTTCTGGCAACAGAATCGGAAAGTGCATCTTTCTGCAGAGTGAAGGTCAATAACAATAAGCAAAACACATTTTCAGTGAAGGGGGGCGACTTTAAGTGAAAGGATGGATTTATCAAGCACTCAAGTATTTGCAAGAAATACTTGAGTTCTTAGACGAGCTAAGGTATGCAGTTATATCGCTAAGTGTTTGAGTGTGTGTTCATCAGTATTGTGTCACAAAGATATCAACCAGTGGCACATTAGATCATTGTAAAGAATACAGATACCACATCCGTACATAGGTCGCCTACAAATTTAAGCAAAAACCTGGGTTACTGAGTGAAACTATTAAAATAAAAACAAATAAAAAATAAAATAATGCTTCCATACAAAGCATTAGGAATCAATGAAGAATGTTCAATTATATGAATCTTTTGCCATGACCTGTTTTCATCCTTACTGACCTGTGAAAGATTTTGTGTGTGTTTAGCTTCACTATGAGGAGATTTCTTTCAACAGAGTTTTCATCCCTTCATCCTTGAGAAACTTTACAAAGAAGCACAAAAGCTGTTCTTGAGGCTGCTGTGGCTACTTACTTTATCAAGATTCTCAATGTTGGCTCGGCTTTTTTGAATTTGTCACAAATCTTTGAAATTAAACCCTTTAAAAACAAACCTTTTGACAATGTCGGTTCCATTCCAGCAGGACAGACCATCACCAGAGGCCAGCTCACTCACACACAGCTGATCCGCCAGGCCACCGTAGTACGTACGATAGAGCCGTAGACTGTTTAGAAAGTCCCTGGAAAAGCAGCAACAAGCAGGCACAAAGATATTACACATGTTCAACAGTATCACATGCAGATTTATTATGATAAAATAAAAAAAAGACACTTTTTTCCACAAACATCCATCAACTTTAACCCACTTACCTTCTCCTGACAGCAAGCGAGTCCCCTGAAACTTTGACAGGAGCTCTAAGAGGGATGGATTCTTTGCTGCTGCTGCTGCTGCTGTGCTGGATGCTGACGGACTGAGCGGGCTTCCTGCCCGGTGGGCCACACAGTTTGTGCACCTATTACCCAATGAGACAGACACAAATTTAAGTATAAACACTGAAGGAAAAACATGCATTTCAAATCTTGTTGGACCGAACTGGAGCATGACAAATAAGCCTTATTTTGGATGGCTGAGTGACAGCTGTTTATACGAAGGCCATTAGTGCAGCCAAGCCTATCATCTCCCATTTCTGAATGTAGTGCATCTGCAGCCTATCAAGCAGCAGTAACACTAGACAGCCACTGAATGGAGCTGTGGTAGTTCTGTCAGAGCAGGACAGACAAGGTAGAAGATAGGGACATCCTGGGAAGTCTTTTTCATAACAAATTACATTATTGTAGACAGAAAGTCTGAAGTAAAATAGAGGGTTTAAGATGCTATATGGGTTTTTACCCTTCATTTAGTGCATAAGTGTGTGCAAAGTTACAAAACTCCCATTCCAAGCCAGAGTTTATTTTCTCCTACACAAAAACTGCTCCTGAGCTGCCTGGAAAAGTCTAGTCCAGCCTTTTCTTCTGTTAATTGTCTGAGTCACTGTGCTACACATGCATAATACCCACCTAA
>JAPZDZ010000001.1:10325596-10338663 GCA_029783805.1 Acanthurus tennentii | reverse complement strand
TAAATAAAAAACACCAGCCTTATCCTTTAAAATCACTGCACTCCAACAACTTTCATAAGATTGTTTGCAACTTTTCTTCTAAATTAACAGTATTTTTAGAGGCGACAAGCTTCATAAACTTTATCATAAATGCTGTATTTCAGTTCAACTACAAAGTCTGAGGAGACACACCAAACATCTGACGACAAAAAACAGGCATTGCCCCTGCAAACCACAACTAAAACACTGTGATCACCCGAGACTCTCCTATAAATCATTTGAGTTTAGTAGGAGGATAAACAGCAAGTCTTTAACCTAAGAGACATCGTTAAAGTGAATTGGTCTAATGATATGTCTGCACATTCACGTCATAAGCTCTGCATTTGTTGCCCACCCGTTTCAGCTGTCATATGACAGCTATCAGCTCAAGTGGAGAACATCCCACACTGGGCAGGGAAAACTCACAAACAGAGACAAGTCGTTACCTGTAAGTCGACTGTTCGTCATTGCTGAGTGAACGGACAGAAAGGAATGGAAAACAATGAGAGAAAGAGGTTGAGAACAAACATGGGGATGGACGGCAGCGTGTGCATGATGGGATGACTGTATTCCATCACTTCAACAGCAGTGAGGATTTGGTTTTCTAATCGGGCACAGTATAGCAGGAGACCTTGCACAGGAAAAGGGGCTATTAGTAAAAAACCCCAGTCCACATCCCTGAAAGACATTCACCCCAACGGGCAGCCTCCTCCTGAGCCTCCTACAGGAACTCCCAGCCTATCTAATCTCACGATCAGACTGTAGTGCTAGATCTGGAAGTAGGACAGACCCCGCTCTGTTTGCTCTGATGTGGAGCTTTGCTGCACGCACACATCCACTGAGTCATCCACTGTTTTTATAGCACCCACACAAGCCCTGACTCCTGAATGTTTACTCCAACTCGGAAATACACACAAACATCCACACAAGTAAAAATATTCGGGTAAACATTTGGGCTGTCATCTCAGCACGCATTTGGGAACTTTAACCTTGACAACAGTGATTTCTCAACACTCCAACAAGTTAACTGTTACCTTGAAAAGCAGCCACATTGCGTGAGATGAGAAATTTAAGGCTGGAGCTGGACGTCTGGAGAAGGTTCTGGATGTCCCTTCGGGCCGCCACCTGGTATTTCTCCTCTGTCTTCTTAGTGCAGCAAGTCAGGTTCTTGGATGTGCACACCTGAAGATCTGAACCTGAGAGTCATCGACATCAAGTGTTATGATAATGAGACATTATGGGCAGGTGTTTGACATAAAAAGGGACAAAGGTGAAAAGAAAAGACTCTTAGTTTTAAAAGGCCATGTGTGGGGAATTTAGGGGGACTTTGTGGCAGAAATTGAACATAATATTCATAAGTGTGTCTTCATTTGTGTTTAATTACCCGAGTGTATAAAAATGTTTTGTTTTATTGTCTTAGAAAGAGTCTCTTATATCTACAGAGGAAGCAGGTTCCACAGAGTTCACCATGTGGTTTCTACAGTAGCTCTCATAAGTCTAGGGTTGTTCATTTAGTTGCTATTTGCCAACTCACCACTAGATGCCAATAAATCCTGCACACCACACCCTTAAGAAAGTTGGTAAGAAAGACTCAGTTTCTATCTTTTGCCATTTCTGTGCAGGATTTGTCAGCCTGGTTTATGCCTCTTATGTATTACCATATCAGTCACAAAGAGTATTTCTTTCTCTGAACTTAAGAACCTCACAATGTTTTAAAAAAATTGAGATGACCCCATAATAACACTTAGGTCTATGTCTGTTCTTACTTTCTAGAATACTTAAAAACTCTTCAAACCATCTGCATGACCCATTTAAATACATCTCCTACTCCAGGTCGTCAGCTGGAAATCATACATGAATTTGCTCTATCTGTTCATTTTAATAATATTAATATATCATATTGTTGGAATATGTAACATAATATCATCTTAAGTATAGTCAGATATGACTGATTACACATTTTTGGTTCACCTTGTATAAAACAAGCATAGTCAAGCATCATCCTTTGCTTACATCTATTTGTCAACATTAGATTAAAAGACTTGGGAAATGGGTTAAAATTTTCTTCTTAAATGATATTAAAGGCTTTTTTTTGGACTTTGCTAATACATTAGAGGCACAAACTGGGGCTGAGGAGTTGCAGCTGTCTTTAAGGTGCTCCACTTTCCTTTACACATTCCAGAGACATTGAAGTCAGGTGGATTTGACACCTCTAACTGCCTGAAGGTATGAATAAGTGAGTGCATTGACGAACTTGTGTCTTTTCTTTATGAGAAACTGCCAACTGTCTAAACTGACAAGCAGTTCACCTTCCTTTAGCAAAATTCATCTGCAAGAGAACAAGACTAACAGTCTACAACAGTGTTTCCCACGCACAGGGTCAGGACCCAAAACAGGGAGCCAACAGGTTTGCCAATTGGCAGAACAGAAGGCAAAACAATCCTATGATATGTCCATTTATTTCCCTTATTTAAATAGAAAAGTAGCATTCTTTTTTTGCTATGCTGCTCTCCCCCTTTCCTAAAAAATGTGTTTGCACTCTCTGGCTGAGTGTGTTATACTGAGTGTGACTTCTGTGATTCTCTCACTCTTGATTACTTGCATGATAGTGAAACAATAAAAAACAAGGAAGAGTTTATGAACTTTGGCTTCACCAAAGCAATTTAAAATGCAGATGAGAGATAAATTGAACAAACTGGACGGCTCTCCAAACAAAACATTCTCAGGACCGGGGCAAGTCGAAAGACTTTTTTTCTTGTGCAGAGAAGTGATTTGCAAGAAACGGTGCTCTGACAGCACAGTACATACAAAACTGTATGTAGGCCTGCATGTTTTATGAGGTGCTGAGAAACTTAACATTACATTCAGTCAGTTTGATTATTGCTGAGATGTACTCTAGTACTTGAACACACTCCCAACTCTGTCACAGTGAGTACAGGCCAGGCTGTATGCTAGTTCCTTGTACAAGTTCTTGAGGAGAAGAGAAACTTAATATTACACTTCGCGATTCAGATTTAGGATGGGATTTAGGTTATGGACTTTTATAAGACAAAAATACATTTCACATGTAAATTCATTGCTGTGTTCTTATCATCAGTTTTTGCATTTAAATCTGGGTCCCTGTTAAACATTATGATCACCATGTTCACCATCTTAGTTTAGAGTGTATAGCTGTGGTTGATGAGAATGTCTTGTGTTTTACAGATAACTGGATTAATTTAAATTTTGACAAGTATTGCATACTTTTGGAAACATCGGGTGCATAAATATGTTGACCATATGTCACAGTAATACCTCCAGTGGATATATGTAATGCCAAACCCCAAAAGTCAAACAGGGAATCATCATAGTCATTCTGGGGCCCATGAATTTCCATAAACTTCTCAAAAGATTTATGTTTATATATTTTACTCTGGAAAAAAGAGGTGGATTGTATGACAAACCAGGAAATGGAGACTGCCATCCTGGGAAGACACGTGGAACAAAAACAAACTAAGAATGAGGATTAAAAGGCACATAACTGTAAATCTAAAGGAATAAATTGGCCCACTCTTTAAAATTAAAAAATGAACAAGAAATTTGTGTGAAATATAAGGATTTCATTCTGATGTAATGGTAGTTTAAGTTAAAGGGCACATACAATAGCTGTGTTTCTCCATGCAGCGTAGAAGTTAAAAAAACACTTTGGTGGAGCAAGAATATCAAAACATGGAGCTCCTGTGAAAAGATGTGTTATCGCCTCACCAAGTGATGTGTCTCAGGTTTTCCACTTTGAACTGATAGAAGCAATCTGCACACATAGGGGACAATCAAAACATCTTAAAAGCGACCCCAAACTCTGCAAAAGCCTCTGTGACATGCCCAGGCAGAGTGTGCAGGGCTGCTGCCAGAGACGCTATCAGCTCCCTGTGTGAGGAGGGAGCAGAGCAGCCGATGGCACACGTGGAGGAATTCAAACTCTTCCAGATAAGACACCCCGAGAGCGCCCTAGGTCTTGGGTTTTTTTTTTTTTTAAAAATGCTTCCCAAAACTGTTTCCACTTCCAACACCACAGACAACATCTTTGTTTGGCTTAGATGACAGACTCCTGACTTGCTGTGTTCTGACCTAAACTTCAGGCTATCTGGCACTTCTTACATAGAAACAGCTCTCTCCCACTCTGTCTCTCTCAGATTCCTGGAATTTCTTGAGGTTATTTTTCACAAGCTCATGCTCAATTATAGATAATTTCTATCATGCTCTAGGATTGACTACACCTGTCATTATCTCCTGTTGCCCTATCTGAGGCATTTAACTACATTAATCAGAATCCATCAAGGAAACAGTTTGCATCTTTACGATGTTGAGATGCAACTTGACTTTTGGAAGACCTTTCTTTTCCTGTGTGAGGCTGCCAGAGAGGTCAGTGGAGGTGCAGTTAAAAAAAGAAGCTAGTGTTTTTACAGGGTTAGCACCCACTGAATCGGGAGCTTATCATTGCTTTAACTACAGGAGACACCCACAGCACACAAATTCTATGACAGAAACTGCTTTTCAGCTTGCAATTCTGCAGAGAAACAGCATAAAGATTTAAATCCATGCAGCCACACAGGCTCGTTTTAATGGCAGGAGTGGTGATGATGATCATTACAAGGGTTATTTAGAGGTTTAGGTGGCATTTGAGGGTTTTCTGTCAATTGTATCGGTTTCCTCTCAGCAGGGTAAAGGAGAGGAAAGGGGTGGTGAAGTTTATAGGGAGCAGTTTGTGGCAGGATGGCAGTCAACACCATTAAGATTTACTTTTCCAAGAGGCGCACAGAGAGCAGCAGCAGTCAATGACAGCCCACATAAAATATCCACACCCATAATTCCACCTTAAATCTTGTGGAGGAGTATCTTATATTATGTGTGGTGTTCAGAAGTTAAGTGAAGCCTAGTTTACCTAACTTTACACAAAATAATTCCTGTTTATCCCCACAAGCCACTTATCTGCTTTAGTCAGCTGAAAGGAGCAGAGTTTCTTTCCATCACAACCAACAAGTAATCTCAGCAGCTTTAGTTAGATTCAACAGATTAAAACAGCACTTTTTGTATTAGGCAGAGGAGTAAACAAGAAGTCACAGCTTTTATGAGCTGTTTTGTAGTACCAACAATAGGAAAATCTATCTCCAAACTTATTTTGATTGCTGAGCTTAAAAACTTAAATACAACATTACTGACCTATTTATTATAGACCTGACATTGCCCTTGATATGAAGTAGAGCAGATATGTCCAAAGATGACGTATAACTCTAAAAACTAGACTTTTGGGAGTATCATTCCCACGGAGCCATACAGTTTTTCATCTAAATATCTTGACTTAAAAGCCACATATAGATTTGCCATTTAGGCAGCTGAAAACTCCCTGTTCTACTGTCTATATCATTATCATAACTGCACACACGCCTCTGAAATGTCCCTAAAAAGGTGTGTTTTGTAACTACAAAGAGTACTTCAAAACGCCAGAAAATGACAGGTTAAAAGCTACAGTACGGTTAATGAGCTCTACAGGAGGGTAATCTTGTGCTGAGTAACTTCTGATGCATCTTATTTTCAATCAGTGGGGTTGGCATGTTGATTCTTTGGTTGCTATGAAGATGTCAATAAAGAAAAAGTAGAAATAATCGAGAGGAAAGCTTTACAATATGTGTTACTGGCTGGTTTATGAGAGTTTAACTGCAGGAAACAAAAGCAAAAACATGGCAGCAACAATCATTACAGCTCAGTCTAGAGGTTAAACTCCAACGTACCTGGTCTGGGGCTTAAAGGCAATAATTGATTTGGTCCAATTTGCCGAAGTTGGAAAACTTTGCGTACTTCGTCGCATCTCATTGAGCTTCCAGACCCCAATCCAGAGCAACACGCCAAGAAGAAAATGTACTTGGTCCACAGCAAAGACATTTTTATAAAATCCAGAGTTATTGCTCCCCCAAAAAACACAGGTCAGTCTTGAAGTTAAGGTTTCTTCTGAACCTTTAGTGCGCTCAGGTGAGTCCCGTCCACATTTCAGGATTCAGAATTCAGAGTCGACCATGAAGCGTTTATCTTTGGATCGAGGACGCGCTCCAGATAATCATTAAAATACGGACACAGAGAGAAAGTTGCTGCGGTGTGACTCTGTTTGAAAGCGGCATGTTGTCCAAGTTGGTTGGACCAACAGCAGAGGCGGTACCGTAACGTTACCTGCACGTCGCGGCTGGATGTGCAGCTTACACGCTGCATGACAGCGCCATCTAGTGGACATCTCCTGATTAGAACTAAATTATTTCCATTTTTAATGGAAGTTATAAAACTATGCTGGAAGTAGAGATTAAATTAATCTGAGGTAATTCCAAATACAAAAGTTGTGTCCACTTGATTTTATTTGAATCCAAATAGTCTTAGTAGGGTTACTTTCTTGCAATCAAAGGAATTTACGACTGGCAACACTAAGTAATTTATTTGTCTAGAATTTAAGGTAGGAGTCATTAAAACATATAGATATAATTATAACATATATATTTAAGTAACTGAATTATCAACGTTATCACATCTCACAGGCAACCTTTGACGATACTTAAACGGACTGGAGCTCTCTATTTTTACGAGTCTTCCTTATTTGCTCCATGAAAACTAGCAGCTTGTTTGAATAGGCTTATTTACACTAAAAAGTAAGGTTATGTTTTAATGAGCGCACTAGAACGCTTGTGGGCTCTCTAATTTAAATTAATGTGGCAATGTATGCATGCGCTTTTATATACCAGTCTGGAGTGTGAAAGTGGCGTGTTTTTCCCTCATCTATATCATATAAAGGTCAATCCAAGGACGTGACTTTTATTTACTTGATTTTGACACTACGTAGTTCAAGTGATAATTCCCACCAGGGATCATACTAAACTATTTGCGTTCGGGTTGCATTGAAATACTTGCTTTTTTAAGTGCATCCAATGCACGCAGCATGTCAAAGTAATTCTGACAAATCCTGTATTCCCCATATTCCTAACCTACCCTGCACTTGAACGTTAACTCACTGACCGTAAATGTATTACTTGGGGATAAAGGCGGTCCGGACAGCTACTGCAAACTCTGAAAGAACGTGCTGCATTTAAAAAACCAGGTTGAGGGACATTATTCATTGATGTGGCGACAAAGATCGTGCTATTCTGACACTTCTAAAATCTTTTTTTGTGAAAACATTCGCCTACGACATTCAATTTTCACACAGTTCGCGTTACAAGTCAAAATAAATTTTTAAACCTTTTAAAAATTTCCAACGAAAAACTGAAAGATGAACACAGTATGGACAGAGTGCTAACTATCTAAGACAGAGGCCAAAATCGTATGTTTCATGAATAGACACCTTCATCCCGTAAACCTAGGGATTTTAATGAAAAATTCAGAGAAAAAAAGTTTAAGCGTTTTATTGTGCTTCAAACGACATTACAATGAACCACTTCAACATAAACTTCATACAAACCTTAACTGGTAAAAGAGTATATGTAGTTAAAATGAAAAGTTTTCTAAACAACACAATGGTCAAGATGCTGGCTGCCTCCATCTCCTCGTTCCTACACAGGCCGGGACAAGTGCAATACCTCCAGGTACACAGCATTGCTACTAATCCCCACCTGCACAGGAAGGGACATCAAATATCCAAACTACACACATTCGGGTGCGTGCAAATACCAAACATGCAGTGGGAAAACAATTATCTATGAAAAGAAATCTCGGTTTGCAGAATGAATTTCATCAACCTAGTCAGTTTTGCATGGATTTGCACAGCATACAACTGTAAAGCTGAATGCAAACCAGCAAAACTGACCATGAGATGATTAACAGATTAGTCTTCAACAAGATAAAACATCTGGGCATTAGAAAGATGCAGGTAGTTAGAAGTACTTCAAGTGCTCACATTGCAGTAGATAGGAGAAAACACTACCTGCACTATAAGCACTTTAGTACTGCTGAAACTCTGTTCCTGAACGTGAACTGGCAAGTGCACCTGGTTTTTAAACAGCATTACATATGTAGTATACAATCAGATTATGTTTAATGTAACACCCCAAAACCACCCCAAAAAAATCTTACAGGTGGAGAGCAAGCAGGCCACCATCAGTTTTGCATAGATTTGCACAACTCATCTATTCTTGTAGTGCAACTATGCAAAACTAGCAGAGAACTGCGAGATATTTGAGCCCAATTGGAAATTAAAAAAAGGGTCTGGTAGCGCATATCACAGCCCCTTATGCCAGAAGGAGCACTTAGGGCAGTAGGTGCTAGTCTATTTCACTATCTGCACTAGATGCACCTTAGCACAAAGACAGTACTTCAAATGACATGTTACATCGATGGACCTGCACATCAGTGTCAAGGTATTGCTGTAAGTGCCTCCACTGCAGTAGGTATTACATAGTACTACCTGCACTGTAAGCACTTTGACAATACACAGACTGATTACAGCATTGCTGCCCTCCGGCTTCATGAGAAGATGGTCACACTGCTCCATGTTGCAATTGTGTTTGATGTGCTGCACCTCATTGTAGATCTGTAAATAAATTGAAAAAAAACATTTGAAACCTGTTAAAGGTGCATGCGACTTTTTGGTTTTGCAACAAGTTACGTGTGCAGATTGATGAGGGCACGTGTAATTAAATTCATGTAATTGAACACATGTAAAATCGTGTTATTTGCGTTCACCACAAGGATACTTTGCATTGCTATCCCTGATTAGTCGATAATTACGAGATGAGTTATTGTGACACAAGATGTTATGATTTATTACAGCAGCACGAGGTCACTGAAAACATGAATGAGTAGCACAGCCTGCGGCCCGCGTTCGCTGCGACACGGGAGCGCCTGCGCAGGGAACGGTGTTGTTCACCCCTCCCCCACCGTCTTTAACATGGCGCCTCGAAGTGCGCCAACCTTAGCATAAATGACTTAAAACCCAATCAAGCTATACGCCAACATAGTATTGCACACTGAAATTAGCAGTTGCGCGTTGTGTATTTAAGGGAAATACCGTGGCTTGCGGTTTCGGGCGTCCCTCAAAACAAGGCTACCGTCCATGTAGGAAAAGAGGCTAGCATAGCAGCACAGCAGCCGTGCGCTGGTGGGGCAGGTAGCTTAGCTGCTGCGAGCTGCTGTTAGCTCGGTGAAAACATGGCAAACCGTGGTAGCGTTACTACAGTTTACCCCACCACCAGGGCTGACACGGGAGCAGTTTGGGTATTTTCAGTTAAAACAGTTGGCTCATTTTTATATCTGATTCGCAGGCTAATAAAAAATTGGAAGTGAGTTTGTCGACACTGATTAGCCTCTAGCCAACAACAAACGCGCACACGTTTTGAGAATAACGTTACACCAACGGTACATTTGTCCCGTTTGATGGGCAGCATTTTTAATCTCTTTTCTTTATTCAATTGTGACCCCTTCATTGATTATAGTAGGATTCCGATTACCCTCAAAAACTACTATTAAGTTTATGCGGCTAAGCTAAGCTAGCTAAGCTAAAACGCGCGGCCTAAAACTGCCCCATGTGCTGCTGCTTTGTTCTGGGGGGCACTTTAACTCACACACCACTGCACTCGAGACTGAGCAACAAATTAACCAGATTTACAAACTTACTTTTTAAATATCGGATTAGCATGTTTATATAAACTCAGAGGTTGTTATTATGAGGCCGAATATTTTTTCGACTAGTTGCTAAAGCGCAGCGGAGAAAGCTCCGGACAGCTTTTCAAATCTCCCTCATTCCCTCAATGGTGGAGCAGAGGGGGCTGCCATGCGCCTCACGTTACACTGTTTTCATCGCAAGCATATCATTTATGTGTTAATGTTTAGATATCCCCGCCAACATGATATTAAGACACGCAAATCAGGCGTAAAACACGCCGCTAGAGATTTCATTTACTAAAACAGATGAAAAAAATAACCCAAAACCCGACTTCCTTACAGATAAACATGCGCTCGGCAGACACTCACCAGCCGAAATCCACCATCTTCGCTCACTTGCTTGGGCTGCCGTGTAGTCTCTACCGACAAAAGAGAGAAATAAATACGTAACTAATCCGAAAACTTTTCTACTGGAGGACAAAACCGAAACATAAAGTGAAATCCGAGCCGATCGCGACTCAATTTATAGCCTAGAAACGCTGGTTAAAAATGATTGCGGGGTTAGTAAAGTGGCGCGAAGACGACCAGTTGGTAACCATGTGGGTGAATGAAGGGCGGCTCCCACTGAACGTAAATATCTAGCTACAACCCCCAACTCTCCCTATTAGCATACATAAACTACGGTACTTCCGACCCACATCTCCATTCTCCAACCAAACAGCCTCCACCTCTTCTAAGGAAGGAGAAGAGGGAAACAGACAGGGATCACTGCGGCTTTCGACACATTTCAATACAGAATACAAATATGTAAATGCACAACGGCAAACAACATGCTCAGTCGTACAGTTTTATGGCCATTAAAGTTTTGCATTATGATGAAAAGATAATGACCGGCTCTAAGTCTGATTTCTATTTTAATTTTTAAAAAGCGCTTAGTACTTGGAAGTATTTTTATGTATTGATTACATTTTTACTCTTCTTGTTCCCTGTATGATTGTTTAACCAAAAAACCAAAAAATAACTAATTAACCTGTTGCTGTTCCTAAACACATTTAAATATTTACGTAGTTAACTGTTTTTTTATAAATCGATCTGTAGTTTATATGAACAAATTTTCATTAATTTTTGTCGGCCATCATACCTAGAGATATAAAAGGAATTGATTTTTTTATAGTCTCATACTTAAATTTGAAAAAGTTATACAGAATTTCGAATTTGTAATTCATGTCAACCTGAAAGATACAATGGTAAGGTCACTGGTCAATAAACTTCAGTGATACTTTTTTATATTCTGATTTTGCTCTAATAAATATGAACACGTGTGTTTGATATGCAAACTATTGCAACCCAAAAAACCTAGTGCAAAAAAATCTGTAAATTAAAAAACTGATGATCTGTTGGCTCTAAACTGCAGGAAAAAGGTACACCAAAAGTTATTTTTAAAGAATAAAAGAGATTTCAGGAAAAAAAAAAGTTGATTCTACAGTTTCTGAAAAGTTGTTTATTGCTATTTTAAAGTCATTTACAGTCAGACAACAGTTAGTTTTGAGTTGGAATCCTAATGGTCTGTTTGGTGAAAATTAACTTATAACTACCGAATAAGTTTCAAGTTAAGCTTTAAGCAGAAATTCCTCTACAGTTGTTTCTGGGTTTTAGAAAAATGAGCTCAAACAAATTGTTTTAAGCTTTTGCAACTAACATGTTAACAACAATCTAAGGACCACATTGGTAAAAAGCAAAAATGAAACCTATTAAAACAATTATTTTAAGTTGGTCAAACAAATTTTATTATTAGTTTATTGGTAATATTTTTGCATTTTGCCTTTGAAAATGTTTGGAGGCATAACATTCAAGTAGTTCTCAAACAAAAGCATATGTAAAAGTACAGATCTTTGTTATTTGAAATGTATAAAGTAATTTTAAATTAAACGTGGAAGGTTGTAAAATGTTTAAATTTCGGTTGTCTTTTCAGAGTGGAGGCTAAACCAAAACATCTGTAATGTTTCATGCTCACAGGGAGCTTGTGTCCTATTCTTTCTTTCTTGACAAATTTAAAACAAAATGTCTTGGTGTTGTAGAGACTACAACCAAAGGCACAAGCCATCAAACCACAACAGAGAGGCAGTTGAGCAATGCAAGACAGTCCGGGGCCCCCAGAAAGGATGCAGGGCCCAGCCTTAACCCTCCAATTCTTTTCTCTGCATGTAATTTAAAGTAACATCCCTTTGAGCATTTGAACATGAAATTCATTTAACTGTTTGAAAGTAAAAATATGTTTGAGTACTCTAAAGTGAGATACCGGGCACATAAATATTGGTTTCAGATGCTCGTTTGGTTCCACAATACCGTCAATTCTGCGTTTTAAGATTTATAATGTGTAGCATCATTTTTTAGGGACTGTATTGAATTAAATCTCTCAAACTGTTTTGTGTTTTTTAATATATTTATGATGGCGCAAACAAAATTTTGAAGTTGCACTTTTATCAAAAAGAGTTACAGTTATTCATTACGAAACAAAAACTTTAAGATCTTTTTAAAAGTTGACATAATTTAGGTCAATTTTTTTTAAGCTTCTGAAGATGAAAATCTATATTTGTAATGGCATCTCTCAACCCCTTTTTAATCACCATTTTTGGTTAGAAATGGTTTTAAATAAGTGTTGTATATGTCTACATTAGATGTAGTTTTCTTACTTTAACGACCATTTCACCTCATTTCAAAAAGAATTTTTGTACTTCTTAATCCATTTCATTAATAGCCAAGGTTGCTTTTTTAAATAAAAAGTTCACATTAAAAAAACCTGATACATAACATACTTAATATTATTAAGTACTACATAAAATTTCATACCCCTTGTGATGTTTTAGATGTGCAGACATTCCCTTATAAACTTCTTACATTTCATTTAAACTTTTGTTAACAACCTAAAGGGGTAACGTTATCCAATATAACAGTATTGTATTTGTATTTCTGCTCATGTAAAGGTTTTGTATTTCTTTCACCCCTGTGCTGCTTCAAGTACAAGAAATAAAAATCCTTCAAAATTTGCTTTTGAGCACTACACAACGATGTTTTAAATGTAAAAATAATAGTAAAATAAGTACTTGTCATTCCATGTTACTTGGAATTTCACAACAAATGATCCTTTTATTGGAAGCGCCCAAATTCATTAACACTTTTACCACCATTAAACACAACCTTAGGTTGTCATATAAAGCAGAGCTTTGATGAATTCCAGAAAGGGTTTTTATCCTATTTCAGTTCACAATATTGGAATTACAAAAACTCTTTGTTATAGGTGGAACACTGTTGAGCAGTTACACAAATTTCAGCTTCTCTAACCTTCTAACTTAGCTCCTAAACAGTACAAACTGCTGCTGACATTCCTGTTTTTAATCGTCTCTGTAAATGATCATAAATACAGTATATCAGTGTGA
>JAPZDZ010000001.1:10261009-10271476 GCA_029783805.1 Acanthurus tennentii | reverse complement strand
TTTTTGTTAAAATGGTTTAAATCATTATGTTTTAATGTTTAAGTCTAGATGAGTCTTCTTTGGCTGATACTTCACCAGAAAAACACTACAAAGATGCTGTATGTAACACTGTAGCCTCGATTACACTACAAGTCCAATACAGATGGCATTGTGGCCTATTTACAGCGTTGATGTCTAGTGTCTGATGTCAAAGAGTATATGGCAGTAAAATGAATGTTGACTGAAAGACATGAAACTGTTCCCATACTGCAAATTTAACATGAAAAAATGATCACATTAACTGATTACACTCGATCAAAATCCTGAGGATTAAAGTGAGAAATTATACTGTTAATTGGGGCTAAAATGTAACATTTAGAAGTTTAAAGGAGGTCACATTAGGCTCACATACATATTGGGCAGTATGTGATGCATCAGTAATGTGAATCCCAACGCACCACTTAGCCACTCACCACTTAGCACGATCGTCTTAGAAAGAGTAAGTTCAAGTGACGAGTTAAAATCTGACCTATTAAATCTGATATCTAGATTCCAAATCCTCCGACCTTCTCTGTTCATGTCATTTCCCGTCTTGGCATTTGTTGTTTGTCTGAAAAGGTAATCATAGCTGGTGTATCAAGACAAAGAAATATTTAACAGCTGAAAATTGTTTGTGGTCTGTCAGACTGTCAACAGTCTCTGGATGACAGACAGCCCTTCACTGAGAGACAGATGCTGTCTGTCATCAAGCTTAAAAACTCTGATCTTTTATCCACATCAACAACACAGTTGGGCAATGACCTAAGCGCTGTGCACTCTGCGTTACTGTGTCAAACCCACCCTGGGGTCCTGGATGGATTTCAAGCTTTGGGAAGTCAGTGGATTTAGATTAACGATACCTGAAACTTGGAGGCTATTTGAATGCAAAAGAGGGAGGTCTGATTAAGGTTTATATTACAGGAGCCCCCTTCTTTTCTTGGGGGGGTTCATAAGTTGGGACTGAATACCAGCCTGATCCTGTTACCCCCATGTCTGGTAAAGCAATTAGGCTGTTGCAAGAAAAGCAAACATGTAAACTCATTAAATTGACAGGTTCAGGGCTCATTTTTACAGACTTTTGCATGATAATATCTTCTATCAAACTATAAAGATGAGTGAAAATGGCCTTTTCACTCATCATTATCATTATTGTTAAAAGTATTGCAGAAGAAGAGGCATCAACTGAACAGTAAGTAAAATGAGTCCATGAGGCTTTTAGATTTTTGAATCTTTTGATAACAACACACATTCAAGGGCTAAAAAATGCTCTCAAGACAAAAATAAAACCGTGCATTAGTCTGTTTTTCAGCAGACTTTTATGTGTCTCTGTTTTTTTTGTAGACTATTATATAAAACTGATGCATCAACAGTATAAAGTGCAATATAGATAGATAGATGTACTTTATTGATCCCAAAATGTGACAGAAATGTCGACAGAAATGAACCTACATTCAAATCATAAAACATTTTTGATCACTACAACTATTATTCAGTGGAGTTTGCACCAAAGCCAGTCTTTACAGGATTTGTATTCCCTCATTTTATATCCCCTCATATAATATCTGGTATGAGGTTACAGACCGTGGTGGCGTCCAGGAGTCATCAGCAGGGAAGTCTATAAGGAAATCTGGAATCAAAGATGTGTGGCTGTCAGTATCATGACATTTCTGCCATTCTCTTGCGCCTTTTGGCTCTCTCACCAAGTCATCTTCGTCAGTGTCGGTGTGTGAGTTTGAGTCCACATGCACTCTGCTCTTGTATCTGGCTTGTGTTTATTTCTCCTAGGCACGGCACTAAAAATAACCCTATGCCCTTGTGATGATGATGATGGGTGTGTCCAGCAGGATGCTGAGTTTATATCCTTGCAGTCAGAGGTCTCTAGATGCAGTCGATTGCTCCTGTGATCTTTTATTGGTGAACAAAGCAGCAGCAGGTAGGTCAAAGGTCACAGGTAGGTTTTCACTGTACTTCTTTAACTTTAAATTGTATGCAAGGGTTTTGGAAAGATGGTCCATGTACTCTAACAAATGTGAAAGTAGGTTTTTACATGCTTATTTACATGCTCTGTTTATGGACTAATGTGAGATGGTCACATTAGAGAAGTATTCTCCTAGATTTATTTTGCATAATTTTGCTGGCTAGACTGCAGGACTCTTTTTAGAGTTTAAAGAAAAGTTGCATAAAGTTATATAGTTTTTTAAAAATATCCCTTTCACAAAAACATGTAATACACAAAACAAGATGACTGAGTGAAGAGTAAAAAGTCAATCAAGAACCTTAAAAAAACACAGTATTGCATTTATTGCATTATTGAAAGAATGAAATAAGACGGCAAAATTTATTGTACATTAGAGAAGAAAAAACAATTGACCGTTCAAAGGTAATAGAAATCTCTGATGCATTTTCTACATTTAAACTTGTGTAACGTCTTTTATCTGTCTGTACAGCAGTTTACAGGATTTGATATGGATACTTTGTCCTCATACTCTGTGGAGGAAGCCAATTGCATGAGAAACAGAGAGGAGGAGGAGGAGGAAGAGGAAGTGGAGGAAGAGGAGGGGGAGGAGGAGGAGGAGGAGGAGGAGGAGGAGGAAGATAACCAGGAGGAAGAAAATGATAAAGAAGAGGGAAAAGGTAACATAAACAATGCATCGAAAAGCTAAAAGTAACATTTCCAAACTCACAGTCAATAGATTTTCATGTTGATGCAAACCACAGAGATGTGAGTGTTTGACTTTTTTACCATTCAGATGAATCAGCCGTCCAGAAGCAACAAAAACCAGCCTGGGTTCCCTGTTTCTTCTACAGAGTGGACAAAGAGATGTACTATTATGTTGGGCAGGACATCATGATAGAAGAGGGACTTGACTCCTATGCAGGCATGATATGGCCAGCGGTGAGTGACACCTTTTTTTTATCTCAACTTGATATACCTGTGTGTACCATTCTGCCTCTCAGCACACTGTTTTGCAGAATGGCTCTGTCTGTTATTGAAATCAAATGTCACAGTTCTGGATTCTGTTAGTTCTGGATTGTGAAGACGTCACATATCAACACTCTCTATACTAAAGCTCCTACAGTTTGGGATCACTATATTGAATTCCTCCTATATGTTATTGTTGCTGCTCTTGCTCTCTGGACCACATTTCCCACAACTTAACCTTACTCCAGTGATGCTTCAGAAGTCCTGAACCTTAAGCATTTATACATCTCTGTAACTGAGACCAATCTTGATTTCTGTCAGGCTCTGGCTCTATGTCAATACCTGGACACCCACCGTCAACAGCTGAGTCTTGTGGACAAGGCAGTCCTAGAGATCGGGGCGGGAACTGGCCTGGTGTCTATCGTAGCAGTGCTCCTCGGTAAAGTTTAGAGTACAAGTTTAGAGTACATAAATGTAATTCTCCCACTGTTTTCAAGTATAATGTCACCTTTTTGGGCCTTCGTGGATTGTGCTTTTTTGCTGTTTTTTTTCCTGCCAAGAGATGCAAATTAAATACAAACTAACACTGGTACATTTACTTTTAAATTGTACACTATTCTTGCAAAAGTGAGCGACAAAAATACAATTAAATCATACAATTAGTGACATGTAGGAGTCACAAGTAGTGAAAATGAGGAAGAAAAAGGGGAAACATCCAGCCCAAACATTAGTTAGGCTGAGTTAGGGTAAATAATAGTAATAATATAGGGCAGATTTAAGCATGCATGTATGCTTTAGCTAAGGCAGGCTTAAATGTACTTTTTCCAAATGTCTATTGGAAGTTCAGGTGAAGTTCTTTGTTTCATCTCCAGTCTTAAAAAGGTGGAACCATGAACCTAAAATGTTATTTTTCTAAAAAATATTTGATGGGTTCTGTGATGTGTTTAATTGTCCTCAGGTGCCTGGGTAACAGCCACAGACCTACCTGAAGTCTTGAGTAACCTGAGAGTCAACCTCTCCAGGAACACCAGGGGGCGTTGCAGACACACACCCCAGGTGGCAGCTCTATCCTGGGGCTACGACCTGGAGAAAACCTACCCTACATCTGTGTATCACTACGATTACGTGCTGGCAGCTGATGTGGTCTACCATCATGACTTCCTGGATGAACTCCTGGTCACAATGAAGCATTTCTGCAAACCAGGAACCACTCTGATCTGGGCCAACAAAGTCAGGTTTAGGACAGATCTGACTTTCACTGAGAACTTTAAAAAGGCTTTTCACACAAGTCTGCTGGCTGAAGATGGTGAGATGAAGATCTTCATGGCAACATGTAGAGAAGAAAAGGAGGAATGTGATGTGAGCATGGATCTCCAAGACCTGCTTGAAGAGGAGGATGAAGAAGAGAGGGAAGAGGCTGGAGATGGGAAGAGCACAGGAAAGCTTGGGCAGGAAAAGCATGATGACATTGATCTTATTCATGTCAATCTAGAAAAGAGTGAAAGTAAAGAAAATGACATAACAGAGAACCTTCATATGTCAGAACCTGAAGGAGTAGATGAGGAGGACATGGAGGAGAAATTGGTCCTCAAAGAGAAGGACTCTAAAGAGGATGAGGAGGATAAACCAGAGAACGATGACTCAAGCTGTTCATCCAGTGATGAAGACCTTACAGGTGAGTCATCTATAGGATCTGTGAAAATGCAGCAAAAATATTCCAGAAGTTACAAATTTAAATCACCCAAAGTGCAAAAAGGAAAAATATTTTGTCCTTTGCCTCTGACCATAAAGATATGAAGAGAGTCTTTCTATTATTTCATAAGATTTGAGGTATTTGCCGCTAATTTAACAACATGGAGATTATTTAAGTACCAATAAAACTGTTTACTGCATGTAAATCTTCTAAAATAAGAGGTAAACTGATTCAGAAAGAAAGATATTGATGCAGAATTTTTAGACATGCTAGTTGCTCCATTGTTGCTACTGCCTGTCTATGGGGCACCGAATGTAAAAATTCAGTCACTGTCATTTTGTGCACATTTAGTTCCCTTTTCTCAAATTAAGCTTGTTTCTCGCTCATTTCAGACAGAAATTCATGAAAACAGAATGTTCTATATACTTGTTAAAAATGTGTACATATGAAAAATTAATCTAAATCTAAATGTTAAATCTAAATTTAAATTTAAATCTAAATGCTAAATCTAAATGCTAAATGCTAAATGTTAAATCTAAATGCTAAATGTAAAATCTAAATGCTAAATCTAAATCTAAATGCTAAATCCAAATGCTAAATCTAAATGCTAAATGTTAAATCCAAATGCTAAATCTAAATGTAAAATCTAAATGCTAAATCTAAATCTAAATGTAAATCTAAATGTTAAATCTAAATCTAAAACTAAATCTAAATGGTAAATCTAAATGGTAAATCTAAATCTAAATCTTAAATTGCTCCCCAAGTGTAAAGCTAAATGTTTAGAAATTATGCTGTCTTCGCCTGTCTTAGCCTCAGATAACGCAGCCCTGCCCACACCGCTGACTGCGGCTCAGTGGGTGATGCAAGGGGAAGAGGCAGAGACATGGTGGGCCCCGTTATATTTGTGTCTTTATCCTGAGGGCGCAATGGCAAAATTTTGAGCACAGAAAACTACATTTTGCAAGCACACCAATAAGTTTGAGTGAACATAAAGGTATTTTGTGCTCAACACATGTGTTTACATGTTTGCTATTATCCATATTAACGTGCAATAATAACTGCTTTCATTTAGTTTTACTAAATGTCCTCTCACAAACTGATTCTTGGTGCGCCGGCAGAGCGCTGCTCTCTTGCTCCTTCTCTGTGTCTCTCTCAACCACTGCACTCTGTGCACGCTAAAGTTTGCTCTCCACACTTGCTCAGGTAGGCCCGCCATGTCTCTGCCTCTTCTCCTCGCATCACCCACTGAGCCGCAGTCGGTGGTGTGGACGGGGCAGCATGATCTGAGGATACTGCAAGGGGTGTGGAAGACAGGCGCTAACCTGCCTACTTTGCATAATTTCTAAATATTTAGCTTTACACTTGGCGAGCAATTTAAGCTTTAGATTTAGATTCAACATTTAGATTTAGCATTTAACATTTAGATTTAGATTTAACATTTACATTTAGTATTTAGATTTATTTTCATGTTTTTAACAAAAATATAGAACATTATGTTTTGCATGAATTTCTGTCTCAAATGAAAGAAAAACGAGCTAAATGTGAGAAAAGTGTACTAAATGTTCACAAAATGTCGCCTATTAAACAGTGACTGAATTTTTAAATTCGATGCCCCATACCTGTCTGTCTACCTTTTTTCATATCTGAAGATCATAAAAACAAAATGTTGCAATAACATTTTTTTTATTTATTCTGCCTGAACATCGGTTGCCGTCTTCTTGCGTTGTAGTTTACTCCTAAGTGAAAAAAACAGCTTTGGCACTTTAATGTATCTGGCAAGATTAGTGGTAAGAGTTACGTTTGACATGTGAGACACGATGTGGTGGATCCAAGAGGTAGTAAAGCCAAAATGTGGTGAGGCCAAACCTTATCAGCTATCCTCGGGGGGTTGACGTCAGGCTGCTGCTCTGCTGGTGTAAAGTGTCTGTCTCAGTGTGGGGAAAAGAAACAGGGGCTTGTTTGTATCACTGCAGTGAGGTTATTTGGGTCACGTATAAATTATGTTTAGCCTTGTGCCTGTTGGAAAGCTAATATGTGTCTTTTTATTGCATCATATCGAACTACTAAATGATTGTTTTGTTTTGTTTTTCAACTTAGGTCTGATATTAATTTCTAAATCATTCTGCACTGACAGCATATTTATATTTTTGTCTGATTTTATTTCTGACTGGAAAATCCTCTCAGTTAAAGTTTTTATCCATTCATTTTTTTTCACAGGGCAGGCACACATCCAACAAACAGCTGTGCAGCATGACGTTGCTCCAGCCTGGGTTCCCAGCATCAGCTGCAGCCTTACTAAAGACATCTACCATTGTGCAGGGCAGGACATCATCATTTATGAGTCCATGGACTCATATGGAGCTGTGATGTGGCCAGCAGTGAGTACCTCTGAAAAATTACTGCCTGTTACAGAAAATCGCTGGGTACAGCAACATGAACAAGTCACCGTAAGAGGAGTGTATCACTCTGTCTTGCAGGCATTAGCTCTGTGCTCCTTCCTGGACAACAACAGGCAGAGGGTGAACCTGCAGGGAAAGGAGGTGCTGGAGTTGGGAGCAGGAACAGGACTGGTAACCATTGTAGCTAGCTTGCTAGGTGAGGAGCTACTTAAGTGTACACATAAAATTCACTATTTAAGTTCAGGAAAACATGAAAAGAGTTTGAAAAGGTCATCACGATACATGAATGTTGATACCAAAAACAAAGTATATCGCAGTAAATCAAAACAGAAACTAGTGGTTTGTATAAAGAACTGTTGTGATCTGGTATTCCACAATTAGAAATAATGTGACCTTAGTAAGCTGTATTTAAACTATTGATTCATTTTGATATCTTTATACCAAATTACAGCAAATTGATGTGCCTTACGAGACATCAACAGAGTTGAAGCAATCTTTTGATAGAATTCCTTAATATTTCCAGATTGTATTTCTGCATGTCATTTTGAAACTCACTGAGGATGACCACACCATTTACAAATGAGATGATTAGAATTATAGGTAGATTTGAGTTAGGGTAGAGTATTCACATTATGAATAAAGGGTAGAATGGGGATTAACCAGGAGGCATCAAGAAACCCAGAAAGATAGACTCAGGTTGGGGTCACACTTGAAAAAGGTTGGGTTTCAGCATCCCCCTGTGGTTCCTGTGATGAGAGACAAGGAAGGACAGAGTTTGAGGGGGAGGGATGTGGGAGAGACGGGTTTACCATGTCTGTATAAATAGGGCACAGGAAGATAAATTAGGGCTTGAGATGGTCTTGTTTCTTAACTTGTTATAGCAAATAAGTAATAATAATTTTTAACAAATTAATACGCCAAACATGGAAAAGGTTTAAAAAGACTTGTGCAGGTTACAGTGAATAGGATAATAGGACATTAGACATTAGTGAACAGGAACAGGGTTGTTTCAAACATTGAAAATGGTTCTGCAGGCTACTTATGATTTTTCACCTGAGCTGTCCGAGTTAAAAACGGCTTTTCTATACTGTGAACTCCTGACAAGGTCCCTAGTTTGGTCCTTTCACTGTTGTTGTAACTATGGTGAGAATAAACGTCATGTTTCTGCATTCACAGGAGCTTCGGTCACAGCTACAGATTTACCTGAGGTGTTGAGTAACCTCCGGGCCAATGTGATGAGAAACACCAGGGGGCGTTGCAGACACACACCCCAGGTGGCAGCTCTATCCTGGGGCTACGACCTGGAGAAAACTTACCCTACATCTGTGTATCACTATGACTACGTGCTGGCAGCTGATGTGGTCTACCATCATGACTTCCTGGACGAACTCCTGGTCACCATGAAGCATTTCTGCAAACCAGGAACCACTCTGATCTGGGCCAACAAAGTCAGGTTTGAGACAGATCTGACTTTTACCAAGAACTTTAAAAAGGCTTTTCACACAAGTCTGCTGGCTGAAGATGGAGAGATGAAGATCTTCATGGCAACGTGTAGAGATTGAGAGAAAGGAAAGATATAACTGGTTTGCAGAACAGCCCTCTGTGTTACTTTTCTTAGAAGACAATGAAACAATATGCATAGTCAAAACCACGTGCATGTAAAAATGATGAGGGCACACTTTAATTCTTCCAAATCACGTTTATTCAGTGCTGTTCTCCTTTGTTTGTGACTTAACTTCATGTGACCACAAAATAGTGAGACAGTAGCTCTTTCCAACATCATCTAGGATTAATGGGTATAAAATAATACTATTAAGAGCATACAACCTTATCTCATAACATTCTGTAAAATATTGGCATTTACTAGATTTTAGGACTATAAATATAAACACTCAACATCCAGAGGAAGCGATTCTGAAATGGTTCCTGACACCAGCAGAGTGAGAGCAACAGAGGTGCCAGAAATGGACGGTACAGTCCTCTGTACCGTTAAGTTAAGGCCATTTTCGGAGAGACTGTCATTGGCAACACTTACTGTAGACACACAGGAAAGAGGATGAAAAAGGACAAAAGCAGAGGATGCAAAAAGAAAAAAAGAAATCACACAAAATATAGAAAGAAAGAAATCAAACCCAACTGACTCTAGTCATCCTTTGCACACTGGGAGAGGTCTGTGCACAAGTGACAGCTAAAACAGAAACACAAAATGTGCTTTACCCTGGTTAAACATGAGTTGTGACCACTGATTCGCTGTGTATGTCAAGTCATCCAAGAAAAGATCAACTCCCATGAGGACAAAAGGCCGCTGCTTGAAAGCAGCTGCCTTAACATTCTTAAGCTCCCGCTTTCCACTTGTGAGAGGACCTCAAACTAAATCAGGGAAAGATCACAAGTGGGTCTAAAACTGGGTGCTCTGATCATACGAAGGTAAATTAATTTCCTTCTTTTTAATAGTCATACATCACACTTGTTGTTTTACAGATAAACAAGCAATGAAAGTTTAGGTTCCCCCTTTTGTTTGTTGAGATAAAAAGTAAATATGTAGATTATATCTTTAAAATGGTCCTCTTGCATTGGCACATAAAAACACAGTCACATGTCCTCACATGACACAGGATTCAGAGGGCACAATTTAAAGAACCATACCAGTGTTTTTGAGAGTTTTAGCTTCTCACATTAAATCATGGATGCTGACATTTTAACTGACTGTTTACTACTGTGATTTAGTTTATTTTTGCAGCTGATTGTAGACTCTTAAACTTGCTCCACAGATTTAACACATTCAGGTCTGTTAATATGGGTGACATTTTGATGAGGGATCCATCGTGAGTCCAAAGGAAGTGCGATGTTAAATCAGTGGAGCACTCTTTCAAGTTGTATAAAACATCACAGTGAACATCAAGGCTGAGTTCAGTTTTGTCAGAGTTTCAATGTCTTTGTGGGGTAATGCATTGCAAGTGCAAGACTCGATTTCAAGAAATCCCCCAAAACAGGGTTTGAAATATGAAATATTTCTCTATTACATTAAATATTCCTAACCAAATCAGCCTAAGTTTAAAAAAAAAAAGATTAAAAAAAATGTTAATTCTTAACACTTTAACAGTCAGTCCTAGTCAGACCTGTGAGTATGTGTGTTAAATCTGTTTCGATCAGCAGCAGCAACATAAACACACAAAAGTGTCATTGCGTCTTGATTAAAATATTGCTAAAGTCCTGAGTGGTGATCAAAAATCTGACTGTACCACCTCACAACAGTGACAAACGCAGACACAAATCAGCACAAACAGAAATGTCCTCGGTGAAATGATGAAATATGTCGGACCCCATCGCTTATTACAAGAAGATGGTTACGAAATGGTTTTTAGGGCCTTTGATCCAAACTCGATTCACTATGCATTTATAGAAATTAAGCAAATGGTTGCCTTGCTTTAAAT
>JAPZDZ010000001.1:10234332-10245731 GCA_029783805.1 Acanthurus tennentii | reverse complement strand
CTGGCTTGTGCGTAATAAAACAACACAGAGCATAATTTCTGTAATCTGCTTAGACCCAGCATCTGCATTCTCTTCCTCTTTCCATCAATGGCTTTGTATTGCCACAAAGACACACACAAACACATGCACAAGCTTCCAAAGATGCAAAGCTTATACTTGGATACATTTTGATATTCTTATACACTTATTTTTTTTCTTTGTTTTTAGTTTTTTTATTTCCTTTTTGCTTTACAGAGAGTACACCACAAACGGATGAGGGGCTTCTCTGTTTAACACACACGCTCACAGTTGCACACACAGGCTTGTGGTTTACCACAGGGCGTAGGCACTTTAGCAAACTGAAATAAATGCCTGTCATAAACGTCTTTAAAGCATCATTTTCCTATGATATGCTATGCATGCAGCTGTCAAAAGCACACAGCTCCCTTTTTTGCTTGCAGATATACTACTTTGGTTAGTATATCATGATAGCGGCAAACCTTATTTCTTGCATGGTGAGTCTCATGGTGATTTGACTAGTGTTACATCTGTGTATGCAAAGTTACAGTCAAGAGGAGAGTTCTCAATTAACTTGAATCAACTTTAAATTCAGTCACAGCCACAATAACCCTCCCATCCTGCTACTAGCTGCACAATCATGTAGCTGACAGGTTGCAGCCAAGATAAAGTACCAACTTTATTATTCTTGTCTTCCATGCTATGACCAGGTTTTCTTCCAAATAAAGAGGTTGCTCATGTAATATGGGTAATACCATGGTTATTATCTATGAAAATAGTCACAGAGGTTGAAAGGAGTTAGTCAAAAGCACCCTGTTGTTAACTGTGTCACAGATATGCATGCTACGGCACAATACACACATTCATTCAGAAGTGGAAAGGCATTCAGGTATTTCACAGAAGTAGATATGTACTTGTACCAGTAATGGATAAATACTGGATAATTTTACCTCTTTAGATGTTGGTTATTTATTAAAAAAATAATAATGTGATAAGTTAATCCTGGAAACGTCCCCTTGATGAAACTGCTAACATCTAGTAAACATTTAAAATGTGACAATTGGATCAAAAAGTACAATATTTTCATCAAAAATGAACAAAATTTGAATTATGAATAGTGTGAAATGGAAATATTAAACTACAAGTACCTTAAAAAATTGCTTTCAAGTACTGTACTTGTACTTTGTACTTGTACTTGAGTAAATGTACTTTCCACTACTGCATTCAGTTAGCTATGGTGCATGGCACGGTTGTTTCCACGTTAATGTTCCTTCTTTAGAACATGGAGAGACATATAACCTAATTAGATTTAGAGCTATTCTAAAGGAATCACTGCTAATCCTGACACTTTGGCCGGCAGCACAAGGACTACAGCTAACTGTTGTTCCTGGTAGAGAGGCTGTCCAACTGTTCTCTGGTCCCACATCTCTGCTGGGTTGGGCTCAGCCAGCTGGGTTTGTGGAGTGTTCCAGACCAAAGTCAGGCTATTTTGAGGAATGTGGTCATAGTGATCTCAGAGGCACGGCCCAATAGGCTCAAGTGTGGGCTGATGATGACCCTGTGCTTTTCACCTGAATGGAACCTAAATCCTGTCCCGACATCCCTACTACCACGCAAGCCAACACCTTGTCTTTTCTTCCATCTGTTAAATTTGGCCCAATATCAGTGTCAACAGGAAAACAAGGACCATTTATTCTGTCAAAGTTGTTTAAAAGATTGTACTTTTTCTATTAATACTTGCTCCTGTTCTCTCTCTCTCTGTAGCCATGATAATTTAATCAAGACTTGGTTGTCGATTCAGATAACATTTTCAGATAATATTTTTATTTGTGGACAGATGCAGGCACTCAGTTAACCCTCATGAGCAATTTGAATAGATATCACAAATGATAAATGCAAAATATAAGAAATATAAAACCAAATGAATGTTTAATGTATTTCTGTGAATGTTCATGAAAGAAATTTAGGTTATTTAAAACATAACACATGACCAAACAAATCATCTTTTAATTAATCATTAAAAGCAGGAAGATGTTCAACCCTGGACCACACAAACCATTGCTTATGGACTTTTGTTGTAAAGGTTTTTTAGAAATGTGTGACAAATTTGAAAAGGTTTCATTGTACAACATATTCTTCTATCCATACATTTGTTTAATTAGGAGCAATACAAATCCTCTTTTTACTACTTGTAAAACTCACATCACGGGATTAGCAATATAGAAATTGCTTTAAAGAAATAACAGTATAAATCTGATTTGTTGCTCTTACATCCGCTGTCTATTTGATATAGGAACAATCTGGGGAGATTCAGTTGAAGCAGGCACATGCTGCTGCATGTGGGGTCCACTAAGGGGGAATAAACACTCAAAGTCAATGTGCAGCCACAGATGATGCATTGCCAGTTCTCATAGAGTAATGGTACAAATAAAATGCTGATGTACAGGAGTATGGTGAACTAAGTTTGCAAGTGGCAACACATTTTCTTTTCAAACCATTCATCATTCATTATTATCCAGTTCTTGTGAATTTGGTAGTCCAGCATCCTAATGATGTTTAAGTGTATGTACAAGGGGTGTTTAATGCCAAACAGAAGTTGGAAGAAGAAAAGTACCAGCAGTGTAGTAAAGGCAGCCATTTTTATGGGGATTTGGTATCTCAAGTATTTCAACACGACATACTTTTTTATATGGGTTAAGTCCTATAATAATAAAAATAATGGAAATATGACCAGTCACAGTAACAGTAGCTGTGAGCTGTAAGCAGGTAGTGAGTGCAACCATGATCCACAGTCCTAAACTCCTAGAAGTTGTCAGTTTAGTAGAAACAAATCATTAATGACTCAAAAATGCTTACAGATGAAGAGGGAGAAGATAAGAGATGAAACTTGAAGATGTCTCCTCAGGGGAGGAGCCTCAATGATTCCAATTAACATTCTACATTGTAATTTTATAAATTTTAGACAGAAGTTGTTATTGTTTTTGCTGTTGTTGTTTCTTCTTATGTGATTAGAAACATTTTTAAAGTAAAAGTTCCTGCATTCTATGTTATTATTATTTTTGTTGTTGTTGTTCTTTTATGTGTGGAAACGTGGTTAGGAATAAGCCTAACATCACTTCCTCTCTTTGTGGCATGGATCACCCCCTATATATGGGCGGAGCTATGGAGGGCCACACCTCCGCTGCTGCTGCTGCTGCTGCTGTTAGGTTGAAGCTGTATCTGCTCGGTTGTTCTCAACCAGCCAGCTTCAGCAGTGATCGGGCCGGAGCATGATCGCTGTCCCGAGAGCATAGATGTGCAAAACCCCTGGAATATCCGTGCGCTGGAGAGGCCAGAACCGACCACCGTGGAGGACTGTCTTTAACTAGTCGTCTAAAAGGAAAAAGCCACGGGGAAAGCATGGCGGTAGAAGAGGAAGGTCTCCGGGTTTTTCAGAGCGTTAAAATAAAAATAGGTAAGAAGAAAAAATCCCTACCCCCAGTCTTAGCGCCTCAATGGATGGCTCCATGTTAACGGGCCAAGCAGGCAGGCAGTGCGGGCTGTGAGACTGGTGGAGGAGGAGGACAGATCTGCCTTGTTCCTGCTGTTATTGTAATTCAAATCACACGCTTTCCTCTTAGCGCACAGACTGTAAACCGCAAACTGTAAAACTGAAAATCTACGAGGGTGTATTTAAAAAAAAAAATTAAATGTAGAAATTGAAAGCCTTGTGGGAAATTGTGAGAATTTGGCAGCTGGCATAAGAAACCAGTGTGAGAGGTTTACATATGGAGACCTGAACTGATCTGAACAGGCTGGGAGACATAAAGGCTCCACAGCTGCACAGATCCAGATGCCTTTTTTTTTTCTGGTCACATTTTAGATAAACCTTTATTACACCTTCACTGCAGCCACGCACTTCTGTTATTGCACCCCCCACCCCCACCCTCTACAGCTTTATGCTTAACTGTCTAGCTATTGATTGTTAGCCCAGATTTCTATATTTAGACAGCTCGCTGGTCTCCAGTGGGTATACCCTTGGTTGGTAAGAGGCATGTGGTGCATGCATATCTTGTGAATGGAGCCATGAGGAGACTGAGTACAGTTTGCAATTGAGAAATTAGTGGAGAGGAACTGTGTGCAATTCAGAGACTGGCATGGCTTTTCAATGATCCCTAGGCAATCTGTAATTAAACAATGGAATATGTATAAAGTTACATGTATCTAATGGATTACAATGATAATTATTATATGAATAATGAAATAATATCAATATTTGTTAGAAATGACTAAACCTGGAGAGAAAAACAGTCACCATAAGATAATCTAGATTATTAAAGTTTAATTATTACTTTCATTATCGATTATTTTGGATATCATTATTGTGATTATCCATTTATTTGGTTAATAAGTGCCAGTGTCCAGGAACCAAAGGGGATTTTTGGAAATTCTTTTGTTTTGTTTTTTGTTGAAAATCCAAACTTTTTTTTAACTCTTAGCTCTTTATTTTAAAAACTCTTTTAACTCTTAACTGATTCAAAACCCACAAGAGCTGCGAATTGTGATATTTATTTAAGAATCTTTATTCAGAAAATTCATTGCAGTTTTGTCAATGGACTGAACAATCATTTAACCAGTTTCAGCTGTTATCATGGTAAACATGATAGTGTTTATTTTGTTTTTGGGAAGTCCTAAATGCTGCAATCTGACCTTTTTGATAACTTTTCTTTCTGCATCAAGCTATTCAAAGCAAATGAGTTCCTCTGTGTGCTCTTAGTGTTGTCTGTTGTCTGGGGTCAATACGGGACGTTTGGGACCGTCTCCTCTCATTTTTACTGACATCTGGCACTCGATTCATCCTGGCTCTGCTGTCTGATTTGTTTTGACACCAAACATGCGACAGAAGGGATGAGCAGAGGGGAAAAAAAATGACAACAAACACACACCAACAAGCTGTGGGGCTGTGTGATGATGCCAGCCAGCATTAGACAAAAACACTCCAGTGTCCCTTTTTCAGTTGAGCTGATGTACAAAGTATGGCTGTATTCATAAGCTCCTTACCTGCTGTTAAAATTGGCTGCAGCGTCCCTGAGTAACAGCTGGAGGGAGAACCACCCTGACTTGATTTTATCAAATAGTTCAGCCCCTGTGAGCTGATTTGCTCAGACCTGTAACTCTAGGGAGAGTTGAAATGTTAAATCACAAAGACCTTGTTAGATTGCCACACTTTCTGAATGACTGTTTAGTCATCCAACAGTTCCTGTGAATGAAAACTGAATGACTGGATGATCTCTTGAAATCACAATCATATTTCCCAGATATGAGCCTGCTTACTAATCAAGCCAGAAAAAAGCAGAGGCGGAGGAAGTATGCATATCCGTTACTGTAAGCCAAAGTAGTTATACACAACTGTAAAATACTCTATTACAAGTAAAAGTACAGTTTTGAAAATGTTATTTAAAGGAAATTAAGAGGTAACATGACCAAAACATACTACAAGTATCAAAAGTGAAAGTACTAAATGCTGAAAAATGGGTGCTCTATACTATATATTATATATAACTGAATTATTACTATTGCAGCAACGTTTTACCATTGTAGTTTAATCTACTGTGGGATTATAATTTACTTATTTTGGATGTTATAATCCTATTCAGTCACTATTAAATAGTCAAGTTACTTTTAAAGCATTACTGCTGTTTTCAGTCAGTCAAATATGAATGTTTTTGGCTTCTCATAGTTTTATATTACTGTAAATTGAATGTCTCTTGGTTTTGGACTGTTTGTTGAACAAAACAAGACATTTTAACACATGAACCTGGACTCGGAGGAACTGGCATGGACAGTGGATAGTCTCTTTTTTCTGACATTTATCAACCTGGACTCCTGAGTTTCCTCAGTCCTTGTTCTCCTGTAATGACATACAGTGGAGTATACAATGTCTTGTTACCTAGCAGCAGTCATACTCCATGTCAGTCAGTCTGTCCGATCCCCACAGAGTTTCTTCTCCTGCTGATATGTGTGTAACCCTTGCATCACATTGTTTTCATCAAAGTCTTGTCCTTTGGCATGTGACTGCAGTTGGCTGATGACTCAGAGCTGAAAATCTGCCACATATTTGTAGAAGACAGAGGGAGAGGATTTTATTATTGTTATGGTGATGACTCGACGCAGTTTCCTGAAGAAAAGCATGAATTTCTCAAACTGAACAGAGCTACTGGGCCCGAGTCCGCACTGTCTGGGGAACACAGGAAACAGGAAACTACCCCCAATTCACTTCCTGATTGGCTGGAATAGACTACAAAAGAATTGTGTTTTTTCCTGCATGGCAACAAGCTAATGCAAAGCAGATGTAGTGAGACATGGAGCGGGGGACAGAGGTGGTGTCTCACATACAGGAGCAGGCTGTGCTTTATCTGTCAGCGGTTGTGTCTCTGTCAGCGCTCAGAGAGACGGGAATTCTCAGTGGCACAGCTGGAGTCGCGACTTTGCTCTAATTAAGAACAACATATGTGTGTTCGACTTCTCTGTCACTGCTAGAAACATAGTTTGACAAAATCAGATGGATTCATTGCACAGATAAACACATCAGGCCATATCATAGTGAACAGTACTGTACACTCTTTCAAAGGAATGTGTGAAAATGAATGACTTTAGCATCTTAAATCCCCCCTCTCTCTCTCAGTAGGTCAGCCATTACTAACTCATTCTATGCAGCCAAACTTTGTTCTAACCAGTGGAGACAAATTGCTTAAAGCACATTGAACAGAAAAGTCTGCAACACTAGAGATGGCAGTGTTATATGACACATATTCCTCCCCCTCCCCCTCCAATAGCCATTCATCTGCTTTACAGCAGCCAAACCAGGGCACATGTCTAAATCCAATCATGTTGGCACTTTGGATTAAGTTGTGAAAGGAGAAACCTTGTGCATGTGTGGTAGAGGTATAACTTGAAGGGGAAAAAAAGTTGTTTTAAATATTATTTAGGGGCAAAGTCACCAAAATTTTCAAGTATATTTCATCAAATTGGACTGGTGATGTTACACAAGCAGTTTTTTTTATCCCAGAGACCAGAGAATGAAGTTACAGCTCTCTCCCCACTTATTTAGATTAGAGCTTTTTAGCTGGAAATAATTGGCTTAAAGGCACCAAAAGCTCCATAGAGCTGAAAGGGATGAGAAGATATAAAGATTACTTGCTGCAGACAACCCCTTTCACTTTACATATAGTCATCTTTATCCATCTTTAATGAAGAAAATATTGATTACAGCAGCTTTAAAGCTACTTATAGAAAAATAAAAGGGGAAACTTGTCACTCAGGGGTTAAAGGAAGTTTACAGTATTTTGTAATCTACGTGATTTACCAGACACACCTGTTAAATGATGAAATAAACAAAATTATTATTGTTGGTTGGTTTCCAAACACTTAGATCTTGCTTCTGTAGTGCTGTCTCTGTATATTTACAGTTTGCCGTTCAATAACATATTAAAGGTTCAGGTCCTTCCTGTGTCTGGTACCACGAAAATGTGGCCTAGAACATACTAGTCCTAACTTATTCTATGGGCCTGAGAGCAGATCTACACTGAACATGGCATCCTCTGGCATCAGGCCTCCCCTTAAACTACTCAGCCTGAGCTACTAAGGCTTCATAGTTCTACTGCAGCACTGTTGTTACTATTTAATAGTGTTATAACAACAAATAGAAGTAGTGAAAATGGTGTTGAACACTTAGTAGAGAAACACTAGATTACATATTTTGTAGAAGAGGTTAAATGCTGGAGTTCTAGGAAACAGGAGTGGGCGGCTGGACTCAGGCAGCTCAGGCTGGATGACTCGGGCTGAGTGAGCCTGGGAGGGAAAAGTTGGTTTGCAATGACAGAGCCCCCCCCCCTCCTTTCCTCCTCCTTCCCTTGACAGCTGGCCAACAGAGGTTCCCAAACTTCCTCCTGTCCAGACTGAATAGGAGACATGGAGTGATTGGGAGCGGGAGGGGAGGAATGTTTTAGAAACGTTCTGTCTGTGTGGAGGACTCCTGCTTTTATTTAGGTGAAGGGTCCGGGTTAGTTTGTTGAGGAGAAATGACAAGTTTTTTTTTTTTTATGAGGCTACATTATGTTCGCAAGAGGTTCTCCATTCTGTCCCAAAAAAAAAAAACAGATCTCTGGGAAGTGGTTTGCTATAAACATGCATGTTGACTGTTGAGACGCAGACCATGTTTCAGTCCAGGCGGCTTTAGGCTGGTGGAATAATCCGGGTTGGGTGCAGCAGCTCGTCCTGCTGTGCCCTCCATTAGATCACAGCACAAGGAATAGTGGGGAAGTATCCCTGTAGGCCCTGCATGCAGGGTCAGCACAGGTAAATAAAGGGCTGGAGAGCTCTCCCATAGTGCCGCTCCTTCCGGATGTCCTTCAGATGCCCCATGGAAGAAGAGGCCTCGATCCCTCTGTGGGATGACCTCCACCGACAGACAATGACATGAGCATGAAAACACTCCTCACGCTGTACATTAGAGAGAGAAACACAGGGGTCAAAAGGTGTAAGAAGCAGTCAGCATGTTGTGTCTATGTTGCAAAGAAGCTTCAGCATAAAGTCACTGAAATTTGAAGCAAAAAACTGCGCGCGCACACACACACACACACACGCACACAGATTAAATCAGGTTTTGCAACACTGTTGCTCTGCTCTGGTAATGCAAGCAATGTCAGCTTGCCACATACAGAGACTTGCACCCACCTCACTCTCCCTTCCTGTGCTTGCAAAAGATATCATATCTTCTCACCAATGTGTTTACCAAGCCTGTTTGTGAGTGTGTGCAGGGGAGATTTGTCCTCATTTTACATGCTATTTTGGAAGAATAAAACCCAAAACACAAACTGCTCTGACAATTACGTAGATGAATAAGGAATCTTAAGGGAGTGCTGAGGTTAAACTGTGTCCTCTCCTTGTACTTCTAAATACACTCCACCATGACACCACTGTGGTTTGAACGATTACACTCACATCCTGAATGAACATACCAGGCTTCTGTGAGCAGATTTTAAAGCTGGTTCTGCCCTCACTGTGTTACTCCACTGCGTTATAGCCTTTCGCCTGCATGTTTGTGGTTGTGTAATTTTGTTTTACTCAAGTTTTCCATCCAGACTAACGAATCTGTTTGAACATTAGCTCTAGATAGAGACTGAGTTTGATCAGTAACTGAACTGAGTTTATCACAGAGGCTGTGGTGTTCAGCACAGCCAGACTCTTACTGTAAATTAATTTTTTTTTCCCCCCTCCATGCTGCTCCGACAACTGTTGTGGTTGTGTGGAAACTTGAGCACGGAACAGCTCAGCTGGTTTCACTGTGGGTTAATTTATCATGGTGGACAATTTGTGACAAGCAGCATTGCATTTAGCATAAGATACTGCTGCTGCTGTGACCACCTTATAACATAAACCAGCTGTTAAACAAGAGAAATCACAAGTAGTGACACTGACAGTAACATGGGACGCACAGATTATTATTGCCTCATGTGTCTCCAATTAGTTAATCAGTGCATGGCTTGAAAATAAGTCTGTTCTAATGAGTAATCTCATTTAGTGTGGAAGTTTCTGACTCACTGGTATTAAAAATACATTTTGTGCTGATTAGATTTGTTAAAGCTCTGAGAGCATTTTTATAAACCACATTCAAGACCCCAAACTTTGTAAAGACATTTAATTATGTCTGGTGAAATTAGAGAGAAATGTCTTAAAGATTTACACATAATTAATATAATAAAATGTTATGGTGTGGCTATAAAAAATGGATTGCCTTCTACAGCTTAAATCTTCATTTCAGATGTAAATTTGGCTTTGATCGAGTACCAAACAAGCAGATTTCATTGGCACTGAATGTATGGCATGTTGTCAAACAGGGTGAGATCTTTTCTTCACCTTCAAGCAACTTTTAGTGAAACTTTGCCCAAACTCTGACTTTTCTATTAAACATACTGCCTGAAGCTGTGTGTTTAGGGAGTGGAGAGAGACAGTGGAGAAGTGTCTTATGCAGCAATTGTGAAATGTTGTCACCATTCAGTGTCTCTGTGACTGACTTCCACACTGACTGAGGCCACAGTTTGTCTTTAAAAGGACTTGAATTTTAACATCCACCCGTAGGAACTTCAAGTGGGTGGAGGCTTCACGTAGAGATGATCAGATCTGATTCTAGTAAACCAAACGAATGGATCCAAACTCAAGTTTGACGCTGAAAAGAAACAGGTGGAGCAAAATTTAAGGGTGCAAGCAGAGTTTAAGAGGTCAGCAGGTTTTCAGTGATGGGTTTCAGTGTGAGCCAGATGATGTGCAAAGTGGTGAATGTGGCTAAATGTAGGTGACGGTTTTTAAACATTAGCCTTTTTCAGTGGTGTCATCTGAGTCGGGCCTCCTGACGAATACTCACCTTGGATTATTGCAGTTAATACACATGTGCAAATGTTTGATTTCCATTCTCACATTTTCATATCAGAGAACTTATAATTTGGGAGGATTTTGGCAGTTGTAAGATACTTAAAGGGTCATTTTTCAAAATTTAACCCATAAAGATCAGGTACTCATAATGAGGAGTATCGTTATATAATGTTTTGTGTGGCTCTGGAGCGGGTTGTAATCTGAAAGAGCAAAGAATAGCCCTGGTGTTGACATTCATGATCATCTGAGTTCAGTCTTCAAATTCTTAACGGGAAGCCTGTGTTACAGACTGGGGCTGTGGTGCATTCAGGAATAAAGAGAACTAGATACATGATGCATTTGATGACTACACACTGATCAACCATGACATGCAGCAGTGTTTATGTTGGTGGTGTTTCATTGTACTAGTTGATTGTTTTAAGTGTTGTAGCTGATCAGTGTAGTTTTCCAGGCCTTTCCTGGTTTTTGCTAACCTGACACACCAGATGGAATCTCTCACAATTCCATAGGGTTTATTTCTCATGTTCATCTGGGAAACAGCCGTTAGACAGCGTTTGGAAGGGGCAGGTCCTTTCCCAAGAAAAGTTGGAAAGTGATTGAACAAACATTCTGTCTGTCACACATTCATTACTCTAACCAAAGCCAGTCAGGAGAAGAATGAAAACATCTTTTCCATCAAGAAAAGTCTTCCGTGCTGTTCTTAGCTCTTTTTAAATGGGTAAAATTGTCCAGTTCTTATAAAACTGCCGCTATTGCAGCATCCCTACTAACCTCTTCAGTTGAAAAAAATAAGCTACTGGAGAAATGTGTTTGCATGTATTCGATTGGCCAGCACCCTGGCAGATGATGTCCCCTTGCAGCAAAAGTAAAACCTGGTTCAGCGTCTTTGCCAGAGCAACTTTACTTGGCACCTTTGCTGCTTTCACATTCTGGCTCCATTCAAATGAGGGAGAGGGCTGCTGGCCTCCCTCATTCATGAATGACACGGAAAT
>JAPZDZ010000001.1:10180997-10191475 GCA_029783805.1 Acanthurus tennentii | reverse complement strand
TGCAGCTGAATGTAACACCCACAGAAATCCACATCTCAGCCAACTCCTCTACTGTTACATACATAAAGTCTAACGCCCTGCAGGAGGCGCTGCAGCGCCTCAACCACACTATGCAGAACCCCATCAGTACATATATTGGAGGGATACCAGGTTAGTAAAAGCAACAAGTAAGAGTACAGCAGTAACTATTTTGAAGGTAACTGTGAGTGTAATATATCACATATTCATGGTCACTGGTGTGGGGCCATTGTTGCTTTGTGGCTTTATTCATTTTAATATGGAAACCATCCATTCACCATCTTTATAGAGTAAGCTTACCATATAAAAGTTCAAATGAAACCTCAGTGAAATGTCCTCTCACTGTGCTGTAACACCAGAACTATAGCCCTCTCTTTCTTGTGGTTTTGTGAGGCTTTTACTTGGATCTGTGGTGCTTTGAGCTAAATGCTAATGTCAACATGCTGTCACACTTACTGTGACAGTTTTGCAGGTAATCATCATTTTTGCATCTTAGTTTACCATGTAAGTATTTCCTAATCAGCACAAAACACAGACCTACAGAAAAGGATTATGGTAATGTCAGGTTTGCAAGATTTGGTCATGCACACTTATAAGTTTTGACCAGATGATGGTGCTAGATTAAAAGTAAAGAAATCCCCAAAGCTGTCACACTTAATCTTGAGAGAAGTTTTTTAGCATGGCTTAAAACTTTGTCATAAAGTTCTTTTCTCCCTCTGAACAAAAACTTTAACCTTCTATTTTTCATTGTAGCATGCTGTAACCTTTGTATTAAATTGGTTTTTATTTACCATCATCTCTTATGATTGTCAATCTGAATTGCTGTCCCGCTCTCTAACTCTTTCAGACGATGTCCCATTACCTGCCAACCCTGTGACAGCCTTCTACCACGGCTGCATGGAAGTGACAATCACCGGCCAGCAGCTGGACTTTGACGAGGCTCTCAGCAAACATAACAGCATTAAGTCCCATTCCTGTCCTCCTGTGTCAGCCCCTGAGAGTAACCCCGAAGCACAGCATCCGCATAGAGAATGACCTTAATTAACAACCGGATCACATCAAAAAGCCCTCACATTAGTCAGTGTCCCACAGCAGCCACTTCTTGAGATATTTTTGAACAAGATATATAGAGAAGGAGAGGAGATGGGAGGGGAGGAAGGAATGAGCGAGAAGTGACAAGAAGAGGAGTTAGAGGTAGACAGTTATAGTCATTTTTGTCGACTTTCTCTGATGGGTTAAATTTAAGCTTTGTCTTACCCTTTTCATCCATACAGTATTATCGTTCCTGTCCCAGGAGCAACTTGTTTTCCAAGGTTTTTGTATTTTTTTAGTGAGGCACAACGAAAGCTGGCTTGCCAGTGAGCTTGTCGGAAGCTGGATTGCTGAATGACGTAGTTGTAGCATTTTGTTGCAATTAATTGAATGCTTCTTCCAAGAAACAGAGCTGAGCTCTGTTGCACACATACAATGTTTGGAGCAAGAGATGGTTATGTTTGTGTAGAAAAATAAACAAATGGTCACTGTGGACCAGGCTTTGAGACCACCTGCATCCTTGTCCTTGTTGTTGGATCATGGAACAATCACTAAATTCCTTCAGTTCTGGTCTTGTGGAGGCAGACGTCTGGAGACAAGTAGCTGAAATTGTGGCTGCTGGTTGTGAAGTTTAAAACCACAGAGGAGAAAGCTGAGCCTCCAGGCTTTCAAAACCAATTCCTTTGTATTTTCTTGTTTCCTTTGCTGGAGCTCTGCCTTCCTGATGTGTTTGCATTGGCTTAGTGACATTAAGAAACATAGTTTATCATTTTAGTGTTCCCAGATTCACCCTGGTAATCACCAGATGGTCAGTATGCACCTCTCATTATGGCTGGTCTTGATGTTAACTTGTGTTTTTCTTTTTCTGTCTTCATCAACAGTGTTCTCATTTGTTCAGAATTCACCTTGTAAATAAAACAAACCATCTTTAATATATAACTTAAATGTAGTTGCTCTGTGTTGTTTATTATATGTTTATTTTAATAAAACTGGTCAAAGTGAATTTATCTGATATTGTTGAATTTTAACACTTGCATTTATTAGCCCTCTTACAGAGAAAAGACCACACAGGTAACTTCTTTGTGGAGCTTTGCAAAATTATTTACTGACTCTTTGAACTGACTTCCTGCTTCTCTCCTTTTGACATCTTTCTGGCACATCTTGTGTCCTAAGTCCTTGGTGACACAACAAATTCCTCTATCACTTATTTACAAAACAGGATTTACCCCCACATGTTTTCTTAAAAATCAAGTGACTTTTTCCTGTACATGGTATTACAACATCATGCTCCATTTTGTAATCAGTAGTTTCAAGGGAATCAAAACAGAAAGAAAAACTACTGGAAAATGAAGGTCAATGTCTGAATGTCTGAACTTTTGTTGTAGTTGTTTTTGTTGTATGATTTACCACCAAATTAACCTATTATACTAAGCATGAACTTATGCGGTCGTGTCCATTTTGTTGACTATTTCTTTTTACTTAAGTAAGATTTAAAACGCAAGAGTTTTACTACTACTTTTTTCCAGAGAAAATGGAAATTCCCAAGTAAAAATTTCAGGTACTGTCCTTTTGAAGAGAGGTTATTCATTTTAACTTTCTCAACCAGGAAAGGAAACTTAATCCTCTAGTTTATCAGAAAAGACACATTTTTAAAAAAAAGAGTTGGAGTTGTTTTTTGTCCCCGAACAAGTAGGATATGAAAGATGTCATCAAAAAAGTAACTAGTAACTCAGTGAGTGTATTGGAGTAAAATTACAATACTTGCCTCTAGGATAAGGTGGTGTAGAAGTACACAGTAGCATAAAATGAAAATATTGGTGGAATACAAGTCCCTGTACTTAAATAGTTGACATTTGCTTTTTATAGCTTACTCTTTTTGAAAAAATCTTTTAAGTAAATTGTGTGCAAAGTAGTTGTTGCTTTGTGCTCAATGTTTTAATATCACATGCAATGTGTCTTTTAACTAGTAACTCATAATTTGAACTCTTAATTTGAACTACTAATTTCGTCGTATTCTGCACAATACAATAAATATTGAGGGTTTTTTTTTGTTAAAATCTATTTGTACATAAGTACAGTACTTGAGTGCACTGCGATACATGCCATGACTAACTACTGCACTGCAGCTATGATGATTAATGCATCAACTTTAATTATCCGACTCTTTTCCCCCAACCTCACCACTATGATAATGGATGCATGCACATGCTAGTACACACACGCACACACACACACACACGCAGCTCCTGCCTGTACTTTTCAGAGCTACTCCCCCTCCTGAAGCAGCAGAGGCGTGCAGCCTTTCTCTGCAGAGTGGGGTGTCAGTCCGGCCAAAGAAGGCACAACTCGAGAGAGGTTGGTCAGAAAATAAAGTGCAGACCGCAATGGGGACGAGCTGAACCGCAGAGAGTGAAAAGAGGACGGTCGCTTTAATTTGCTGGCTGGTTTGTGAAAGATATGCGGGAGAAACACACCACAGTTTAGCTTCGCAACGCTCCGCGGCGGTGATTTCTCATCAAAAAACGTGAACGACAGACGGTGGGAAGTACCTGAATACCTGCAGTGTTTCGTACGAACGTTAGCCTCGGCTCGTGCGAAAACCGTTGACATTGAGAGACCGGGGGGGGGGACACCGAGAGATAGGAGTGGGGGGGGCAGAGAGAGACTACAAGACGGGACCGGAGAAAGTTTCTCAAGCTTGGCGCAGACACCAGCGGTTAAACAATGCGGCTGACCCCGACAAAGTCCCTTTCATCGGCGACCCTGCTGTTACTGCTGGTCGTCCGCTGGTCCGACAGCAGTAAGTAAACAATTACATGCTAGGTTGCTAGCTAGCTGGCTAAGTCCCCTTTGACATTTATGTTGTGGCTGATGATTAAACATGCCTCAGTTATTAACGTCATTAACGGTGATTTAACAGATGTTTCGCAACCTTTCTTCAATGTTTTCGTTTTTGGGGAGTAAAAAATGTTGCTCAACTACACTGTTGTTTGACCTTCTCTTGTTCTTGTACGTTAATTATTGTATTTTGGGGGGATGTTTAATTTTTTTTTTTTTTTTTTTTTTTTGGTAGTTTCATTGTCTCCCCAAGAGGCGAACCAGTTTTTGAGCAGACACAGGAGAGCAAATCAAGTTTTCGAGGAGACGAAACAAGGACACTTGGAGAGGGAGTGTGTGGAGGAAAGGTGCACCAAAGAGGAGGCCAGAGAAGTGTTTGAAAACGACCCGGAGACGGTGAGCGTGTTTTAAATTAGGGCTGCAAAAACCACCACTAAAGTTGTGGTTTTCACTCACAGTTGCATGCAGGTTTCCCCTCTAAAACCGACCACACCACCCTCATCTTCTCTTGGCTTCTTCTCCACAGAGGTGCTGCAGCACTGAAAAAAAGAAAAAAAACTCCATGAAGTCTGTTAATTAATCAAAGCAGGATTACTAGTTGAAATCATATTATTTCACGGAGCCAAAAGTGTAATTTTTGCCAGGGCCAGTTGTTTACATCATGTTCATATTGACTGAAAATTGATGACGGTAATGTAACACTAGACTAATGATTCATTGTCTGGGCTGCTGGTGTTCATGCTCCAATAAGTCCAGAGCGCTGATAGCTTTTGGTGTACATAATATTCCCATGTCATAGACAAAGACATGTTTTCTTCTCCTCTTGTTTGTTTCTGTGACAGACATTGAGTCAGTGTGACTAAGCCATGGTTTATGAAATACAGTCTCGATGAAGACACTTCTATCCTTATGACCCCCTACACATATATATATAGGTGTACACTGTCACCAGTGCGCCTTTACGTCATAAACATACTCTATTTGTTGAAATTCTGCCCTATCTGCTGAAGATCTACTTGGCTTTGGTTCCTGCCAAAAATGGAAAACACCTGGATATCTTTTCTCCATGTCTTCTCTTACCATTTGTCTTGCTCTGTGTCTACACATGCCTACTTCCACCTTTCCCTTACACACAAAAGCATGTGAACGATACAAACAAACTCCTGCTATTCTCATTGGTCTCTCTCTAAGGACTGATTTGCTGTTTCAACATGTGGTGCGAATGTTTTTCCAACCCATCAATGCACATTGCGTCACTAATCTGTATACATGCTCCCACCCTCCTCTATTTAATGTACGCCAACAAACAAGATCCATCATACTGTTTTGCTATTTACTGCAGATTAGTCTCTATTCTGCAATCATGAATGCGCAGATTAGCCTTTCCATCCATGTGAATACATAAGCCTATTGAATATATACTACGTATGTACATGCTTAATATGCAAACAAGCTTTAGAGATAAAAATAACTTACTGTGTCAGAAAATCGAGAGCCCAAGAATGCAGACTTTTAAGCCGTTTAATAGACGTCCACTTGTGGTGTGTTGCCATGTCATTGTGAGTGAATGTTACTCAGTAGGTACTTTAACCCAAATTCCTTTAAAATAGTTGCTGTCAAAAAATGTCAGCAACAAGTGGATCCTTGTATCACTTAGTGTTTTTGTTTTGCATGGTGTCAGTTTGACCGCTTGATATGTAAGTCAGGGAGTAGTGAAGGGAGTGTTTGTTAGCATGGCACTGGCAATGCTATGCTCTTTAACGGTCACTCTTACTCTTGAAGTTTTGCCATTATGAATTGTAGCGGAGAGGGAGTGAATGAGGCAATCGATGACTCACAGATTACACGTAAGATTAGCCGAGTGGAGAGACAGGGAAGCTGAGAGAAGGGAGGATTAATGCGAAGTTGAGCTGGGTTCAAAGGAAAAGGTGAAGTCAGGTGACGTTCCATCTAGTCTAATTTGAATCAGGTTGACACATCACCAGCCGAATAACGTTGGAGTTTTCTACCATGTCGTGCCACAAAGCTGCAGTCTCATACATAGCTGCATTATTCATTCTGAAAGTGCCCATCTCTGACTCTGCAGTTTCCTCTGCTGCAGTTCTCTGGCTCTGCAGAGCAAGAAAAAGTGGATACTCTGAGTATCAACCACACCAATTTTCTTGTCACTGACTGGCATGGCAATATTATTAGAGACAGACAGTCCATTGAAAGAAAGGTGTCACAGCTGACTGTTTTTTTAACGTAAAGTAATCCTCAGCCACACAGCATCTTAACCAAATGTGTCTGACCTTTGCAAATCATTTGTCACATCAAATCAGGGATTTGTAGCTTTAGCAGACTTTAGTACCAAGAGGCTTTTTTCACCTCAACCTGCTGCTGCATCTGGCTCCTACTGCAGCAGAAACTCTCTCAAGTCTTTGCACCGTTAGAGCCAGTCTTTCCATTGGTAGATCATCCCATATCTTGACCTACATGTGGAGGAGTGCTGCAGCCAGGAGGCGGGAGGGATGCTACTACAATCAGGAATGCAGAGAATTCTCAGGAAGCCTTTGGCAATGGGCCGCACCCATTAGATGGAGCACACACACACAGATTACACAGTAATCATATTGTGATCCCTATCGTGATACGAAACACACACACACATCCACAAAGTCTAATGTCATTGTTGAAATAATGATTGTTTATTAGTTGCCTTTCATTCCCATGAGTATTAAAATTGAGATCAGCCATAAAACAAAACCAAATCCTGGAATATGTTAAGTATTAATGGAAATCCACCCCCAGCAATTGAAAGCATTTATTTATGTTATCTTGTTCTGTTTAGATTTTTGTTTATCCGCCAATGTAACTTTATCTGTCTCTCTCTTTCTCTGTCTCTTCTGCCTGATTTAGGACTACTTCTGGCCAAAGTATTTATGTAAGTTATCATTCTGACTAAAACTCTTCATCTTTACTCATAATAGCCAGCTTGACTAAATTATATGTTTGTAATTTCACTTTTGTTTCTGTGCAGCTTGTGTGGATAAGTTTGGAGATGCTGAAAAGAAGAAACAAGATCTGATTACATGTGTCCACAGTAAGTTTTATGCTCTCTTATGTACAGACTTAATTTTAGAGCTTGATGGTACAGCTGCGGACAGGTTGATAGATACCTGCACAAACTGTTTTTCATCCTTCGTTTTTACTGTGTGGGTTTTATTTCATCAAAAAAAAGTAAGTGATACTTTGGGGTCGGGCTGCACTGCAGTATCACTGCATCTCACTCAAATATACGCTCTCTCTCTAATTAGAAAAGAAAAAAGAGGTAAAGATGATGACAAGGGATGAAATGTCTTTTGCAAACTGTGTTCAGTTTTTGCAGTGTTACATACCTAACTATTCTGTGACTTCTTGTGTGCTATATGTGCGTGATACTGGGTATCTTTAATAGGCACTGCAGCACTTTGCTAGAGCGATGCCGCACATTGGTGAATAAGCAACACACCCCTTCAGTCGTCACATACTCACTCACTCTCTCTCTGCGTGCCTGCACCAGCTCCTTCATGAGCTGGCCTTGTGGAGGAGTGACGTGGAAAAAAGGTCTGACGTGAGTGGAGCGCAGGATTTCTGCTGCATCAGGATACAGGGACCAACCCTGCTTTGCTGCTATTGGCTGAGAAACCTCAGGGGGGGGTTTCCATGACTCAGCTGCAGCATTGTGGCACGACAGCTCGTTTTTTTCTTTTTATCTATTTGTCAGCACACCACTTATCTCTCTCACCATTTCTCTCTCTCTCACTGCAAATCTCCACCCATCTGTCTCAGTACAGACCCAAGATGGATGGTAAGCAGATTATGACATTCCACTGATTCCATTTATGAAATATTAAGCACATGCAGTTTTACAATCAAGCATGTTATGGAAAGATATAGTTAAAAAATCAATCACCTCATAAAAGAGGTGATTGATTTCATTGTGAGGAGAGCAGACAGTATAGATCCTCGGACTACTGCCTTTTTCTGCTTCTTTAGTCCGCAGTTTGCAGACTCTCGTGTTTTGTGAATTGCTCTGCAGAAAAGTAAAGTTGTTAAAAACACATTTGTCACACTCTAGTCTATACAGTATGTGATATTAGCTGTTGCTGCTCTGTAAACTTCAGTGGGCTTACAGAAATCATCATTGTGGTGCATTCACAGTGTGTGCTTTATTCAGTGAAATTACATTTACATCCTATTAAAGAACTGCGGGTACTCACTCACACTTGTTCACAAAACCCAACAGATAAGCCACCAGCAGCTTTGGTTGGTTGCATCTCATTTGATTAAAGGACTGCTTTTTAGAAAGAAGCAAACAGTGATACTGATATTTTATTTTGTTTTTGTGTGGCTTTCACTAAAATAATGCAAATATCCATGATAACTAAAAGAGATAAACACAAGTTATGTAATCTCAAAGCATGTTTGAATCTCTGTCGACATCTTTGAACGTTGCATCACCCGAAGGGATTTTTCACAAAAAGCTAAAGTTTGTGTGAAGCTTATATTTTGTTGGTTACTGACACAGTGAACAGGCCATTAGAATAGAATGCATTACTATAGTAGTAAAATGAATCATACAAACATATCCATGTGTTAGGACAGACAAAATTTTAATATTGATTTTGATATTAATGACATTTTAAAGGTTATTAATGCCCCTGTACCATTGACTGACTAATGTATTTGGTGGGATGTTTAACCTGATAATGCACTTAAAAATCATCTGTAGTGTTGCAGTAGATTGCACAGCTTAGTGGTCTGAAGATTACAGGTAACATTTTGTTGACAATTGGATGAAAAGCTGGGCGGATCACTTTTCTCGAAAGACCTTTATTAGTTTTATGTTTGTAAGTCTTCATTTATTCTCACAAGTTGATGGTGCACATCGTATCTGTTATGAGTATCCACTAGCATTCAGAATTTCTCATTCTCCTCACAGCAAGAGCATGAAATCAATGCTGATTTGTTTTTGCAACTAAATTTGGCACTCATGCGTATTTAAGATTTACTGTCACTTTGGTTAAGCTGTCAGCGTTCATAAAGCCCTGAAATATTACATTAGAGGCATCATATGCAGTAGGTTTTATTTTTTTCAAAACTTTGTTCTCATTTTTCTGAGTTCAGGACATTTCTGGGAGTCAAACTTTGAGCAGTGGAGTGTAACCTCCACCCAATAGTCTAAAACTGAGCAACCCTGTCGTGTTGCTGTCTTGTCTCTGCTCTGTTCTCTGTCTGTGACGTGAGCTGCATGTCTGTGTAAACATAGAGCAGAAGAAAAAAAATCAGTGTGGATGAAGCGTGTGCTTCAGGTGAATTCAAATCTAATCTGGTTTTCCTGCACCTTCCTGCAGGGTTGTGTCGAGGTGCACATTTGTTTGTATTGTAACTGCAGTTAAAAAAAAAACAAACAGGAAATCGCATATAAGCTAAGGAAATTTCTCTAAATTTACTCATTTGCTCTTGACAACGCACCTCCCTTTCTTCACTCTGTTAATTGCTTAACTGCCTCTACTCTCGCAGTCAAGTCGAGCTGAGGAGGAGGTACAAAGTTTGAATGTTGTGTTTGCAAACAGTAACGGACAATGGCTGCATGTAGCAGTTTTTAAAATGAACTGAAGTCGTATAAAATAGATGACTCAGTAATGAAATTGAGATATTTACACATGTGCTGTTTTTTTAAACTGTTAAGTGGAGAATGGCCTGTTTGTGAAGTTGTGTTTCACGTGAGCTTATCTCTCTCATGCTCCCCTCGTTTTCTTAAGACTGTGTCCTGTTCTCTCTCTCTCTACGGGCTTGACAAGTCTGGGCATGTCTGCTGGAGTTGATACTCCACTGCTGAGAAAGGGAAACAGGATGAGAAGAGAAAAGATTTGCACGTGTGCTAACTTATACAAGCCTAAAGTGAAAGAGAGGACTCGAATGAAATTGTCTACCAGAAAAATGGGACAAAAGTTGAACAGACAGTTGCATTGGCAGTTGATCTCCTTTTTTTTTTATGGGCCAGAGGACAGATATGTCGGGAAGGATGGAATTAGGGCATCTCCGGTAGGAGAGCTTAGCCAGCATTAGGCTATTTATATTGAACTCCTGATATGCAGAATATTAGAGATGCCCTTCCTGTGTCTGGTATCATCTATACAGTTACACTCATTAGATGCATCTTGTTTGTGTGGACTCAATTTTAAAGCAATACTCAACACATCTTTCTCTGTGTCTGTCTGCCTTTGTTTTCTCGCATGTGAAGATATTCCTGACCAGTGCTCTCCATCCCCCTGTAATGCCAGAGGTACTGTGCGCTGCGAGGACAAGAAAGGTGACTTCCTCTGTCACTGTTTCACGGGCTGGGCTGGAGCCAGATGTGAGAAAGGTAATGTCATCTCTGTGGAAAGTGAGAAAGGATGTATAGGTAGACATGGTGGGCAGGAGCTCAGCAGAGGTCAAACTTATTTTGCACCATCATCCAGTGTTGTGTCCAGAGTCTGTGGGTGGATGTCAAAGTCACTGTGACCTTGTTTGTGACAGACAGCTTCTTTCCGGTCCACAGATAGATAAATGTGTGACTAATG
>JAPZDZ010000001.1:10118423-10129187 GCA_029783805.1 Acanthurus tennentii | reverse complement strand
GGAATCTCCTTCTGGACTTTGGCAATATGATCGCAGACGACATGTCAAACTATGATGAGGAAGGTGAGATTCTTATTTCCTCTTTATGATGAAGGCTGTCCATGACATGTAATGATAAATGAGCACTGTATCTGATCACATGCTTAGTCAGATGTCCTGATAACTCAAAATACAGCAAATGTGCTGTCAGAGTGAGTTCTTACAACTTTGCATGCATGTTAATGCCATGTGATGAACCAGTTCAGCATTTGACATTCAAATGTACTTTTGAAATCATAATATATTTCTGAATGAACTATATAACATGTCTTGGCAAGCACATTTATTATTTCAAGCTTTAACTTTAACTTTGTTGTTTTCAGCATGGATTTTGATTTGAAAATATTCTGTCTCTACTAGCCATGTAAACCCCTCTGAATTTTTTGAATCCAACTTTGAACTTTGAATAAAGGCTTTGTTTTGACCAAAGCAGAACTGAACAGTGGATAGATTAACCAATGTTTTTTTTTTAATTTTTCTGCCAAGTTTGAGTAGTTTAAGTAGTAAGTTTGCCAAGTGCTTTGTTTTTTTGTTTTTATGATTACAAAATTTATGTTTTTGAAAATGGAGTCTGGTGGCTTTGAAAATAGCAATATAACTGCTGTTTCTGGTTAAACAAAAAGGATCTTACTCCTAAAAAATGTCTCTGTAGGAATTCTTTCCATCAGACACTTAAAAACACTATCTGAGCCTGTCAGTAGCTAAAACAAGCACCTTAATAGACATCCTATGACAGTGCACATTTGCAAAAAAAGGATTACATTGCAGCCTTTTTGCTGCTGCTGGCTGCAGTTGTTTCACTCAATAGTGGACCAATTTAAAAAAATGATGCACCGATTAATCACTGAGACACAAAAACATAGGAAATGGGTTCCAGGTAAAAAAAATAATACTGAGGTTATCCATTATCATCTCTGCATGCTTTTTGTGGTGATGCTTGTGTTAGTTGCTGTGGGCCCAGTGGAGAGACTGAACACAACTTAAAAAGGTTTAAATGATGGCAGGATAAATAATGGCACACTCTGTTGAATGAAAATATAAAGATTTCACTAATGTTCAGTGTTTTTCTCCCTCCTCAGGGGCTTGGCCTGTCCTCATAGATGACTTCGTGGAGTTTGCTCGGCCGATAGTAACGGGGAGTAAGCGCAACATGACATAGTGTTTGTATCAGCGACATGCAGCTGATGGAGTTCATGTTTCTCCCAGTTTTCTTTTTTTGAATGAGGATTTTTATACCAATGAGCCAAAAAGAGACTACTTCTCAAAAGCCTGTCCGCAGCTTGTCAATAAGATTGTTCTTCCAACTGCATAAAGATGCCTTGGCTGGGAAGAGACCTGAAAGACCAGATCAGAGAGGGAGGCAGGAGGGGAATCAATGGGAGAGAGAGAGAGAGAGATGATGTTTATTTTTTTGTTTGTGTCTGCTGGTAAGGACAGACTTTGCAATATGGAAGCGGTGAGCACCCTAAAGCTCGTCACTCATGGGCAAATCACCAATGGGTGCAGCTTCAAACTGCTGCTGTGGACTTGGCTCACCTGCACCCTTGGCACAATGAGGAGGGACACTGGCGGTGAACTTTTAGCACACGCAGAGGATTAAGTTATAGATGCAGTAGGATGTGGCCTCTTACATTGTCGATTGTGAACGGAACAGTTCGTTAAATTCTGCATGTTTTTTGTCAAGCTAGTGTGAAGCGGTGCTGTGGATGTCGAAGAGGACAAAAAAGTAATCTACATTATTTTTGTCATTTGCGAATGTGTAGCTCTCTTACAATCACACTGAGAGCAAAGAGAAAGTGTGCTTGCTCATTGTTATGTGTATGTGTGTGTTTGGGTAGGGTTAAACAAATTGACTCTTTTAGAATACAATGCTTAATATTTTCATTTGGTTTGATTATAATTAGGATTTAAAGAATTCTGTTTCACCTGAATTGAGGGATGTTGGTAAAAGTTCAGCTCCACATTTTGTTCTCATACTGAGACGTGGAGAGAGCAGCATGCTTTTTGAGCTCAGTACCAGCAGAATCTCTATTGTTACAGTTCTAAAATGCTGTACCCATATGAATAAGAATAGACCCAATTTTTAGAAAAAAATTACATGTTAAGCTGAGAAAACAGAAAAATGACATTTATCATCAGGATAAGTACACAAGAGGCATTTATGATCCTTATTTTGAAATGCTACTGCATTGCACATTAGGTTGACTATAGTTTTGCAATGTGTAAACTGCTGTACACAAAGACAAACTGACGGGCACATTGACTGTTTTCTGTTATCCAGGTGTGATGACTTGCCAACTCTACAAACTGCACTGATTCAACACTTTTTGGGGGGTTTTAGATTTTATTCAACAGACAACACTGAATACAGCTACACAGTTTACTTGACAGCAGGTTCACTGACAGATACGATTTTGTTGACATGAACATTTCCATGTCAGCCAGGAGTATTTAAGCTGTTTAAAAACATTGCTAAAGATTTTACCCTATTGCTTTTTTAGTTTAGCAACTGCAGGGCGATGATGACATGTTATGTACTATTAGACTAACACAGCTTGTGCTGCCATCTAGGGGTTGCTGCGCGGTAAAGCATTTCTCAATATTAAGTCGTACAATGCTACATGACGTCTACTCACAAACATGAATCTGACCAATGTTGCCCTCAGCGATGGATGTGGTCAGGGGACTTGATCCTTTTAACTCACAGAGGTCAGCGTGCAGTGCATTTCCTCCATACAAGATTTAGTGTTAGTCTTTATGTGTTATTATTGACACTAAACAGCTTTGCAATTTGCGAAATGCATCCCAGTTCTGAGCTAAAGAGTGTAACAGAAGGTAGAGTTCAGGTACCAGTCATACTCTCCCTGTTGCACTGAGTAGCAGGTGGCCTCTTGTACTTCCATCATTATTTCCCACACTTTCTGTTCTGAACAACAACCCATATAACACTGTCTGTTTTCTGCCAAATATCAACATGATAAACACCCGTCACCACCTCACTACAGGGGAGTGGATTAGTTTTTCCTCGAGTTGACAAACTTGGGTTTAAGTTTTCTTATTTATCTAAACAGAAGTCACTCATGAACTATGGTGCCACGCATGAAGTTACCTTAGAGATGTTGAAGCAGATCGAGATGGAGATTTATTATGATTTTATACCATGATTGAATGCAGATAAGCTGCAAAGAAACCAGCTTCATCATGACTGTCAAACAGTCACTTTGGGAGCTCGTAAATGTGTCATATTGTTCATCTCAGCAATTTAAATATGTGTTGGTGCAATGAAATATCCCATATAAAGTGTTTTCTGACAGCGCTGCAACAGCGAGGTGCTGTGAAAGCTTCTCCCAGCTGATTGTCGTCGACATTGCGAACTGACACTGTCTGTGCTTGAAGAGCCAGAAACTGTGACATCCCTCAGTATTCAGTTTGATTATATGGTACATTTGGTACGTTTTTATTTGTCAGATGTGTGGTCAGCTGTTTCTTGTCATACAGATCATTCTTATCAGAACAGTATTATTATTTACAAAAATTGTGTTTTGTCACAGAAGCATAACGTACATTGTTTTCTTTGAGACAGTTGTCAATAAAGCATGTTGTTTTTAATAGTCTTGTAAACAATGTCCTTCTGTCCTCCTAGAACAGCTTTGCTTTCCAACAGGTTTGCAAAATGACAACTAAAATATCTCGATCCTCTTAGCAATGACTTATATTATGTTTTATGAAACCAAGATCTTAAGCAACCAATTTTATAAGGTTGTGAATAGCAGTATAGTTGTAAAACTAAATTAAATATACCACTAAAAGTTCAAATTGAGAATATTAAGTCCACCCCTTTGAATGACTTATTTTCATATATTAGAGATGTGCAAACGAAACAAACAACAAAGAACTATCTCTATTTTCCTGCTGAGAATCTGCTTCCCTCCATTGTGAGTTTGACAGTGTATGTAAAGTGACAGCTTAGTAACAGTTGTCCCTTATCAGGTTGCATTCCTGCTGCATATCATCATCATCATTGGCTCTTCTGGTAATGCTCTGCTGCTATTATTCTAAGTATGCTGGGGCTGTTTTTACCAATAGATAAATGAAAAAATGAAAAGGTATGTAAGGGGTTTGGAATGATATATTTGTGTAATTATCTCACAGTGACAAAATGAAGGAGGCAGCCTTGTCCAAACCTTTGAATCAACTCTGAAACACTCCACTGAGTTCAGTTGACTGTAGATGGAAGCCAAGTTGACAAAGCTGTGTGATGTCAGGCAATAAAGATGGAGGATGATTAATAAATCAGTTTAAAATAGGGAGATTAACATTAGAGGGTCAAGCTCCAGTAAAGGCGGAGGGTGCTGATTTATTAGTGGGGGCATTAGTTTGGGGGGGGATGCTCCATTCTTACTCTCCTCCCATGGGGCGGGTGGGATGTCAACAAGGTCCAGCAGCAGTTGTCAAGCTTGCACTCGGCCCAGCAGCACATTAGCATCTCCTCCAGCGGGTCCAGCCCCCCATCACCACCACTCCACTCCCAGCCCTCCGGCTTTTGGGCGACGGGGCCATGGGGATTGCCTTTTTAGGAGACACCTGATCGCTGCTGAACTCGCCGCCGCCCAACACAAAGAAACTGTGACTGATAATGTAATGCTTTGTGGGTGTGTGAGTGCCAAGACAACTGATGAGAAAATTCAAGTGAGCTCTGAGGGTGGGAAGGTGTTAGAGCTGTTATGTAGGGGAGACAGAGGTCTGTGGTAGGGCCGTTCTTCAGGATGTTTTGGAGTAAGACAGCTTGTTCTGTTTCCATTTTTGTATGACAGTGAGGCTGTTCATGTGGTGAGGAGGACCTAGCGCTATAAAGAAGATCATATTTTGGCAGGTTTTTGTGCCAGGAGCCATTTTAATCTCACGAGAGGTTAAACAGTTTCATTCAAAAGAAGATCTTTTTGTCTGTGAGTCGCTGGGTGAGCCAAGGTGAGCAGAGCCCAGTATCATGGAAAAATTCAAGGCCGCCATGGTTCTGGGTGCCGTTGGTGATGCCTTGGGCTACAGAAAGGGCCGTTGGGAAAGCTGCACTTCAGGGAAAAAGATCCAAGAGGAGCTGGCTTCCCTGGGAGGACTGGGGGCCCTGAAACTGGACCCTGAAAATTGGCCCTTAAGTGATGCAAAGCTGATGCACATGACAACAGCAGAAGCACTTGTTACAGGTAAGTTAAGGGTTGATGTTGAGATGAATACAATGAGGGTTTATGTTGACCAAGCCACAGATAGGAACATAAATTGCTGCAAAATTACACAAAAATTTGCATTTTCCCATATTTTTAATGTGTAACATGATATCTAACTTTGCATGACGCCAAAACCTTTTCCTCTTAATCTTTTCAATAATAAATAGAAACAGCATCAGATCAGTCCAATTGTGCTTTTGCTTTTCCACATTTAGAGGGACCAGAATAGCTTCTTCTATACAGTCGATGGAAGCTGCTAATCACTTACTGGCAGACCATCTCTGAATGACAAAACCTGTTGACATACCATAAACCATCCTTGCAACTGGTCGCCAAAGACAAAATCTCAGCAGGAACCTCATCACAAATGCCGTCACTCAAATGTCATCTCCAGCCCCCACAGGATGGCTGAGAGTTGCCAGGAGGGAAAAGTCCAAAATAGACTACTTTGGAGACGTTGATCCCCAGCTCTCCTTTACTGAACAATAGCAGGTCAGACGCCCTCATAATCTGCTGGTATCATGTTTGGCTGCAGATGCAGTTCAAAGCCAATGACCGCAGTCCTGGAAAAGGGTGATGACATATTTTGAGATTAGGAAAACCCAATTTAACCACAGTGCCTGTTGCATACACACGTACAAATTGGCTCCTCTCTTAAAAGGTATTTCTTGTTGTCCACTTATTTTTCATCTTAAGGGACTAATTTTACATGTTATACACTCGTATCTGTAGCAGAGGCTGAAGGACATCGATTAAAATCAGGAAGACAAGAATCACAATTTTCTAAACTCCCTCCTTTTACACATTCATTGAAGAATTTGACAATGCATTGACTAACAACTTCAGGTCATCCTCTGGAATGGGATCTGAACCATAGGTCAGTCAATTGTTCCCTGTCTGTCATCAAAGTCCTAGATCAGTAAATTAAGGGTGATTCTTCATTGTCAACACAGTGTCTCCCCCTCCCACATGCACATAAACAAATTCTAGCAGGATGGCTGTGGGCTCAGCTCGAGGATCCCAGCTGACCTCATGGTGTGTGGAAGTGACTCCACTCGCTCCGCAGGCATGCTGGTCCTAATCTGTGGTGTGGCAGGCCTAGGCTAAACTTAGCCCACCGCAGCACCACTCATCTCGCCTTGCATGCCAATCATGAATGACTCTTAGTCTTTGTGGGTGTGCTTGTGTGTGTGTGTGTACAGATTACTGGTGTCTGGAGGACCTGTACCGGGAGCTGGTGCGTCTCTATGTTGAAGCCATGGTGTCCTTGCAGGGCAGAACCCCTGATCCTGCCACAGTGGAGGGTTGCGTTCACCTCAAACCTCACAACTTTCTGCTTGCCTGGCATACACCCTTCAATGAAAAAGGTTGACAATTTAGATTTCATTTCTTTTTTTATGAGTCCGAAATAAGTGCAGATTACGAAAAACGTGTATCTGGATGCGTCTGTGTCCAGGGTCTGGGTTTGGAGCAGCTGCTAAGGCCATGTGTGTGGGTATGAGGTATTGGCAACCTGAGAGACTAGACAGCCTGGTGGAGGTTAGCATTGAGATTGGCAGAATGACCCACAACCACCCAACAGGTAACAGTGTTGGCTGCCTCTAACCTATCCAAACAAATTTGGCAACTACAGGCTGATTATTGCACTGCTAATAGCATCTTTAACTGCACAGTAGTGACTTGTGGTGTCACTCTTGGCTTCAGGCTTTCTAGGCTCCCTGACAACAGCACTGTTTGCATCCTTTGCGATCCAGGGGAAACCTCTTGTGAACTGGGGCCGTGAGCTCATGAAGGTCATCCATCGAGCTGAGGAGTACTGCAGGAAGACCATACGTCACATGGCAGGTTAGACTGTGTTTCTGTGTGCATGAGCCACATCATTGTATAGCTTGGTTTACTATTTCAGGTTAAATAAAGCGTCTCTGTAAAAAATAGCAACATTAATATGTGTTTTTCAGTGCTATGTAGTTTGGTATGTATGCATATTGACAGTAAGAGCATAACCTTCAGCTAATACCAGTACTGTGTGTGATTGCAGAGTATCAGGAAAACTGGTTCTACTTTGAAGCCAAGTGGCAGTTTTACCTTGAAGAGAGAGAAATAGAAAAGGAGGGACAGAACAAGCCCTTGTTTCCAGATCACTATGATGCTGAGGAGACAGACAAGGTAAGTCCTCCTTGTCCGTCTCAAGAGAAAAGACAAAAATGTGTTTCAAAAAAGAAAACTTAAACCTTCAGGTTCTTGAATCAACAGAAAACCTAACCATAACAAAGTGGTGCTGTCTCTCTGCCTGCCTCAAAACAGATGTACAAGCGCTGGAGCTCAGAGGGCCTCGCAGGACGAAGAGGTCACGATGCCCCCATGATAGCTTACGATGCTCTTCTAGCAGCAGGGAGCGACTGGGCCGAATTATGTAAACGAGCTATGTTCCATGGAGGTGAGGACCACAGCATCATGTACCTGCAAGGCGTTTTTAAAACATAGACAGAGAAAATACACAGCTCTGACTTCTGTAAAAACACTGTTGTTGTTGTTTTTAGGTGAGAGTGAAGCCACAGGCTTGATCGCAGGTTGTCTCTATGGTCTCATGCACGGCCTGAGCCAGGTTCCCCCAGGCCTGTACCAGGATTTGGATAAAAAGGAACGCTTGGAAGAGCTGGGAGAGGCACTTTACAAAGCAGCGTCTGCAGAGAAGTGCATAGACAAGTAATCCTACTCTTCTCTGGCCTGAACTCCTCTCCCTGCTATACACCAATCTTTCACTAATTAAAAAAGTTAAAGCACATATCACTGCAGGTGTGAGGTGGAAGAGCACCAAAGGGAAAACACCTGAGGCGTTAAGGCCCAGCTTTAGTCTGACTTGAATGATTTCCTGGAACTACATCTGTAACCAGTTTGCATTAATTTCCTGCTCTTTTGATGGCAGGGAGGAGTAACTTGTCTCTATTACTTTACCTAATAGTAATTAAAAGAAATGTGAGGTCTTCTACCTTTTATTTTAACTTAGACTAGTATGATAGTTTATTTCCCAAAATGAGCAAAGAAATTCTAATTTCCCTCTCTTACCTTTTTCTTTTTTCTAAAGCTAACTTGTATTAACATGAAGCACATGCTGTTGGGCTGGGGAATATCTAATTAATTAAAATCAGCAAAAAAATATATATATATTTGCAAAAATATGCAAATTTTTGCTAAAGCCTAACTGATTTTAAGCTATAGCTCTCTCCACAGTATGCTTCAATAGCTTTTAATTTAGCTGGCCTTGAATGCATGTAACATGTGGCGGGAAATTTAAAATTGATTTTAACTATTATGCATAGCATTACTGAATGTTAGAATAGCAATTATTTTATCTTTTACTGTGATTAGTTGTTATTTGCACTGCAAGGCTCTTATTGAGAATAGTGTCCTATATTGTGAAGACACCATTGCTATATGGTGAATATTAATATGATATGAACATTAAAATGGACTCATTACCCAACACGCATGAAGTGCCTGTGTCTCTATATCTTAACAACAGCATTTATTTTGATGGAGAGCTTGTCTCTCATTTTAATGTCGCTACCAGATTTCCTCTTTTTGCTACACAGCCCTCTTCTACAGTCCGCTGAACTAATCACCTGTAACAAGTTCACTCTGCAAGAGCACTTCACTTCAAGTCTAAACATTTTCTCTTTTCCTTGTAACTGCAAGGTTTGGATGATAACTACTGTTTCGAGTCTAAGTGGAAGTACTGTTTATTGACTCAAATATAATTTGGGTAGAAGTTTAATAACTAAAGGTTTTTAAGTAGTCTGGAGATTAACGGTGCTTATATATGATATATAATATAATATATATAATATATATGATGATATTACATAAATAAATAATTACTACTACTATAGTAATAATCCAAATTAAGAACCATATTTCAGCCTTTCTTAAAGTGGAATGCAATGCTTCAGAGAAACTCACCATCTATCCACCAACATACCAAGGTTTGGGTACAACTTGTTTGATTGGCTAATCCCAATATATTTAAGATCACCCAGTTTTGACAATTTTTAGACCTGTAATAAATCTTAGTGAGAACAAAGTTTCAATTGCAGACTGCACAGCGTCAACCACCTCGATTACTACAAATTTGTGACTTATAGGAAACAGTTACAATAATGACAGCATTTAGATTTAGAGACCATCCATTCTGACATATAATTACATGATCTTCCGAAAACTGTGCAGTCAACATTACTACAATTTCCATGCAACAGTAAATCTAATAATTTTCAAATAATCCCTGAGCTCTGCTGTTAATGTCCTTTACCACTCAGGTGTGTTTGGCTGCAGATGGTTACAGGGATTAAGCTCTGCATGTCCTCTATTCCCCATAGACCAGATTCACAGAAAACTGGCATTAGCCCCGATGCTGGTATGTTGAGGAAGTTGGTTAGAGACCGCAACTGCCGTCCTGTGCTCCGAGGGATTCTGGAGAGTCTCCTGCATTTCCTGACACAAGATCTGCCCAAGTGGACCGCCAGAAACAGAAACTCGGAAAAGACAGGGTTGGATATTGTGATTGAAAGACACACAGATTGGCCGGATCAAAGAAATAAGACTTCAGTGAAGCAGAGTCAGCTTCAGACAACTTGCATTATTGCTCAGCTCCCTGAACAGCATAAAACCGCCCAGCAAAAGTCTGCTGAGACAAGGTCAAAGATCCCTGAAAAAGAAAACTTACCAAGCAGGCGAGGAGGAGATCAAAAAGCAGGAGACTTAATACCCCGCCGCCTGACCACATTCCAGCTCCTCCAATCCAAATTCATACGGTCTACACCCAAACCTCCCATCACCCACCAAAGAGAGGTGGGAGCTTTGTCTTCCAGCAGAGGAGTGGCAGGTAATGTGAACCACTGCAAAGACAGTGAACACAGCACACACAAGAAGGACAGGACTAAAGGAGAACAAAGAGTGAAAAGAGGAGGCAGTGTGAAAGATATGGTGGCCAAGTTTGCCATGGCTGAGCAAAAGGAAAAGGGAGAGAAGATACTGAAGAAAGAGCCAATCAAACCAAGACTCATTGGAAGAGGAATTGTTCTGTCTTCTTTGATGGAAAAGTTTGAGTCCATGGCCACTGTATGTAAGGGAAGTGACTTGAAATTGTCAAATGAAAGACCGCCTGGAAGAGTCAACATGAAATGTAATTTAGAACAAAGGCTAGTTTGTCATGAAAAATGGCACCAACAAGTGGCCGATCAAACTGAGCACCAACAAAACCAACACAGCCAAATGAAAAGCAAATCTAATGGAAAGCAGTTGAAAGGAAATCAAAGTACAAATGGGCAACAACATGAAACAGAGCAGGCCAAAGATGTTTTAACACAAGTAAACCTGAAAGAAAAAATTACTTTAAATGCAGAGCAAATGAGGCAAAATGTGAACGAGCATTTAGATCAAAGGTTTGACAGTCAGTTTTCATTAAACCACATAAAAGCTGATGTCCGTGATAAGGATTTGAAGG
>JAPZDZ010000001.1:10098761-10109787 GCA_029783805.1 Acanthurus tennentii | reverse complement strand
CCAGTGTTGATTATACTGATAAAACATGTAGCGTTTCATAGTGATTCATTGTGTTTTGTAGAGCTGTGTAACTTAAATTTGCATTGAAGGAACCAGGTCTATGAAAGGTGAGGATTATGAGACAAAATATATACAACTGAACTAAATTTGCACTCCAGTATGTATCAGCTCTCAGCATGTGGAAGCATTCAAATCCAAGAGAAAGAGAAAAGATGTTTTATTAAACATATTTACAAAACCTGTCATTTTTGTATTGTGGTCAGCTCTGTGTAGCCCTATGTAAATCAATAACATTGGAATTGCAAATTTCATTCACTGGACCTTATGCAGCTTGATTTGCATTTCATACAGACAACAGGTCTATTTTGATGGTTACATCACAGCACCCGAAGTATGTCTAGAAACCATTAGTCTGTAGTTATACACAGGTAGCCTGTTTTAGTGTGAATTTGTCTTTTGTTTGTTTCCTTATTTCATATCCAGTGTACACTTACTGCCCTCTCCCCTGGATACTTTATTAAAAGAGCTCTACAGTCTTTAATAAGACCTGTTCAGGCAGGATCACAAGATTCATGTGCAAACTGAGTGTCTCTCTTTTGTCTTCAGGGGATGAACTTCATTGCAGGGTATCTACTTATCATTACTAAAGATGAAGAGAAATCCTTCTGGCTGATGGATTCTCTACTTGGTAGAATTTTACCAGGTGTGTATATGTATTTAGACATGAATTTGCCTTATTTTTGGTCTTATGATAGTGTTTGTCTGAGCTACAAATAATCCTGTAGGACGTCATATGATCTTTATCACACTGAACCCTTTGTATTTTGCACTCACTCAAACAAGGGATGAATTAAACAAATCTTGGCAGCAACACCAATGACAGGAGTAATGAACTTTTGTGTGTGAGATACATCGTAGACAATTGACAATTTTATCTCTTCCACATCTAAGATGTTTATCCAGCTTTTGTATTACAAGGATTTATTTGTTTGTATATACAGAGTCTTATAACACAATGACGTATGTGTCTGTGTGTGTGTCTTTGTGGATTACAGACTATTACAGTCCAGCTATGGTGGGGCTGAAGACAGACCAGGAGGTGTTAGGGGAACTGGTGAAAGTTAAAACCCCTAGAGTCTGGCAGACCATGGTGGATCACAATGTCATGTGGACCCTGGTGGTCTCCAGATGGTTCATCTGTCTCTACATAGACATCTTACCAGTGGAGGTGAGTGTATAACAGTCCTACCAGCAGGAAAGTCCTGTCATTGTCTCTGGAGTTCAACTGTTTTACCTAATATCCGGAGTCAAAAGTCCTTTACTCAGAAGTTAAGGGAAGCCTAATAACAGACTGTGTGGGAAGCATGAAATCATTGTGATCACTTGCAATCAGGACTTTATACAACACATATGAGCCAGCAAAGTTGTTCTAAGTTTTATGTCTTTTTGTAAAAAGTGTGCCTCTGCTCTTTCAAACAATACAATCTCAGTCAAAGAACACTTTACTAGCTCTGCTTTTACTCAGATGAAAAAATATTCTGTAACCCCTCCTTTTCTTCTTACTTGGAGTGGCTAACACTCCTCATACAACAGTCCTTGTTATTGCTAACTCCCTCTGTTGGCCTGGGGAGAGGCGTGGACCACTATGTTTGTTCCAAAACACGCATGAAGCTTTAGCAGGAAGGCAGAACACTTGCAGATGTTCATGCTATGCCTTCTGGATTTCAACCCCACCCACAGACACAATGACCAGTGAAAAAAAAGATTCTTCACTAATTTCCCACCCCAGGACTGATTCAGGGCAACTGCTGCAGTGTCTGAGTTTTTCCTCTTTGTCAGTGAAGAACAGCACCTGAGTTGCAGATCTTAATTTTTTAAGTAGCTAGTAAGGAAGTGCAATGTGAAGAAAATTTATTTTTTTTTTGGCAAACAGCCCTATGATGACCAAACATATTTATGCATTTTCAATAAATTACTTGCGCCACCTGTTGGCACTTTGGTATTATTTTTTATACAATATATCACAACCCTAACTCAGGAAAAGTCCGTACACTGTGTGAAGTTTAATAAAAAACAGATGGCAATGATTTGCTGATGAGCTGCACTTGCTGACAGGAGTTTTAAGAAGTGTTTTTGTGCTCATTTGGGTACATAATTAATGCAATCAAGTGTTTCACAAAGTATTAAGTACCTCGTCCTGACCTGACTTGTAAATGACAGTCTTTCGTACCCATCATGACACTATCCCCTGTTACTAATTAACCTGTTAACCTGTTGAATGTTCTTGGCAGATGTTTTTTTCATTCCAGTCTTTCTCAATCTTTTATTACCCCTGTCCAAACTTAGTTAAAATATGTTTCTGTTATAGAATTTACAATAACCTTTAATTTATAAAAATAAGTGAAGCTGATGAGGTGAAACATTGAATTGAATTGTACTGTAATTAATTGAGCATACACCAACAAGAATTTAAAGTATATTTTGGCATTCTGTTTAATGTCTTACACAGCATTCCACCTTTTTGGAATAGGGGTTTTATCGCTACAGGTTAAAGATCATACTCTGATCCTCTTCCCACATTTTCTTGGTAAGTTATACTCTGTGTTGGATTTCTGCAGACTGTCCTACGGATTTGGGACTGCCTGTTCTACGAGGGATCTAAAATCCTTTTCCGTGTAGCTCTGACACTTATTCACCACAACGAGGCTCTGATTCAGCAGTCCCAGTCACTACCAGACGTCTGCCAAAACTTCAAGCAAATTACCCACGGTCCATTTGTTGAGGAATGTCACACTTTCATGAAGGTAAAAGAAAAGAGAGGTTACCCATCACTGCTAGTCACAAAGAGTCTCATTTCTCTGGAGGAGAGACCAGATAAAACAAACATTCCCTTCAATTTGCCTTCTTTAATCCTATAATCCTCGTGTTTCCTGTCTTTCCTAGAAAATCTTCACTGAGCCAGGAAGTCTCTCCACGGCAACCTTGACTAAGCTGCGGGCAACATGTCAGTCTCGCATCATTGCAGAAGAATCTTGAACCAAACTCAACTACCTGTTGCTTAAACTCAGTACACATTCCACCGGGATGAGCGGCAAGCCGCTCATTTGCACTCTCTGTTTCTTACTGACATAACATCGCAGTGACTCTTTCATACTGTATAGTTCTTGTCTTAATCATATTTTGGTGTAATTATGGTGTAAAGAGAATATCCTTAGCACTACTCTTTATGAACTGACAATTCCATTCTAAATTAAGCTGTAGTTTTTCTTGTTTAAAGCTGAATTATGCACTTTACTCCAGAAGTTAAAGACACTGAAAAGAAAAAGCTTTGCAGATAATGGCCAGGTTTTGATAAGTAAGTCATGTGTTGCACATTGTAAGCACAGCCGAGATGAAACTTGCCACCTGGTATTTGACATTGAATTGTATGTGACTGACAAAACTCTATGCTGCCATTATCTGTTGTGGTCATCAAATGTGAATTATACTGATTTCATAATATTTTTATCTCAAGCATTTCAAGATTTGTTTCATTTAATTATTGCTTGTTTTTAGGCTTTGAGCAAAAGTTAAAGTTCCTGACCTCAAATGTAACTTAAGTGCACTATGATGAAATGATGTAAGCACAATTTAAAGGGCTGCTCTCTTTTTCAAACAAAGGTGTCTAATTTGTTCTCTGTTTGGCGTTTTGTGGCTCGCTAAACTCTCATAGTGCTGCTATCAGTTGCACTGGACAAAAATAACCTTGGCACTGATCCTAGCTCTGATTATTCTGTGTAATGTACACCTGGTTGAACAGCTCAGCCTAAACGGCTATGTTTGTTTCACACAAAAGAAAACCACTCATAAATTTACTGTTTCTTAATACGTGGATTAAAAACAAATTCAGTGCTGGACTTTGAAGATTTTTATTAACTTTCAACGAGATTGATAATAGAAAACGAGATCAAACCATTTTCTATAAAAATAAAAGATCAAATCACTACAATTCATATTAACATTTCTTTAAGGAGAAGGATGGAGAAAGCAAGAAAATAAACCCATGCACCTGTAAACTTGTTGCAGAAATCTCAGCAATGCAGAGTTGCAATTAATGAACACACTGTTTACATAAAGCAGAAAATCCCTGTTTTTGTCATCACTATTAGCAGACTGATGAATTTGCTGGTTTACACTGTAACTTAGTGAGCCACTGGTCAGTTGTGGATTTTTTTTTCTGTCTCCACTATGGAGAAAAATGACTGGAAAAAGACACACTCAGAGCTTTCCCTTTTGTCATTGGGAATATATCATACTTCTGAAGTTTAAATATGGTTAGCATGTATAAATTTGGCTTCAATTGTGTTCACCTGCACAGACATAAATTTTAAACTTTAGACCTACAGTGGACAAGCCATAAGAACTTAACAAAATGACCTTTGTCCTAAATTTTATTTGGCTCTCCCCATTTATATTAGATAAAAAATCAGGATTTAGATTCAGACTTTTGCAAATTAAGTTAACACAATGCTGATTAAGCCAGTAACTGCCAGAACAATCTGTATTTTAAAATATATAAAAGTTTTTAAATCTCATGTCTGTGGCCAGGTTACTGCACTGGCACACTGGTAGTCTGTGCTTTACATCAATCAGCAAAACTTGGCTTGTCAAAGTTGAATGGGGGAGCAACAGAAGCAGCATTGTGGGTAATGCTAACTAGGCTACTAGCAACTAGGGGTACGGTGAAGTGTACAATACCATTAGCATGTTGGCCATGTTTGTGTAATCATTTTCACTGCCAGGAGGGGAGACCAGTTCAGCACTGCAGGTTTAAATAATTATACAGCTAAAAACAACAAACAGCAGTTCAAGCAAAATTCAACCAATTCCTAGAACATAATGAAACAAAAATAAACAGCTGACGGTGAACGTGCTACGGCAAATTTCAACAGCCTCCATCCTTGATTATGCGAAGACTCTTGTGAAGTCCTCTCAGTCTTCATCACCATCTAAAGTCAGCAGGTCTTTGGCTTCTCATTGTCACCTCGCAGAGAAAGTAAAAGGAAACAAAATATCCAGGAGGTCACAATAGGATATGCACCAACATGCTCCGGCTCATCTTTCCACCATTCAGTTTATCCAGCATAAGTTAAAAGTAGGGTCTTTTTAGATGGTCTGGTATCCAGCATGGCTTCTCTTCCTGCCTATTAGATATGCAATGAGGACGATCAGCACCAGGCCGGCAAGAGCTGCCCCAACAACAATGGGGATAAGCATCTGGTCTTGGTCTATCTGACACTCCTCCGCTGGGGACAGAGAAGTCAGAGAAAAGACAGACCTTTTTTAGTGATTCAGATACTTTAGTTTTTAGAGAAATGTCTTTTTTCACAATCTTGACACATATTAGATCAGATGCTCCATATTGCTCATGTCTGTCTCCTAAGCATGAAGCTACAGCATGCAGGTGTTTAGCTTAGCATATAACCTTTAAGCAGGGGTAAACGGCTAGCCTAGCTTGCTGCACAAATAAAAAGATGTGTATTTATCTGTGTAATTATTTGACCACATTGGAAAAACTGCTGCAGTCTAGTCTAGTATCTTCTCTGACAAGGATATTAGGTCTTCTTATCTTTCCAGTGTTGCTGAGTGTTACCTACCCCTACTGCATCATCACAGTCAACATTAAGGTCAGCAAAAACAGATAAAGAAAATTTGAAATGGATAACAACAGGATGACTAAAGAAACTCTTTGTACCTGTAGAAAACTGCTTGTTAGTGACTTTAAAGGGTTGGACCTGCAGTCTGAATGTGTTGAGAGAGAAGGCTGGTACCACGGCCAGAATTTGCTCTGTGTTGCACATGTAGGAGCGGCCCAGTGTACTCCGCAGGTAGTTGAGACTGGTGTTGCTGGCTGAGAAAGGAGCTGTGGAGATAGATGGTCCAGTAACTCTTTGAATAATTTCAGTCAGAGATCACAATTAAGTATGTAGCTTTTAACACACTCACCTGCCATATCAGACCAATTAGCAAGCAGAGTTATTGCACTCAGGTGGTACTTGTTGCTCGTGGAGTTCTGTGGATAGGAGGAGAAGGGTTCGATAAACATCTGTATTTACACATATATATATAGAGTATGAATAGTATTATGAGCCTACCAGAGTGAAGGTAAAGTTGAGCGTGGTCGTTTGCTCCTGAGTCAAAATCAAGGAGGCACTGCTGGCTTCACATGATCCTGAAGAACTTGTCAGATTGGGTTTCAGGTTTACTAATTCTTGGATCGTCTGGCAAAGTAGACACAGAAACATTTGATTTATTTAAAGTTTGTTGTACAGAGAGAACTAAAATTGAGTAATTATTTTGTAAAACTATTTCTTACCTTGTTCTGAGACACAGAAAAATAGGAGACATTGAGCTGCAGGCCCATTTGGGCCAGAAGACACACAGTGCCATTAATGTCGTTCACGGAGTAATTGCCCCGCTCAGGTGTTCCTGGAGGGGTTGGTGATGGAGCCACAGTTGTTGTAGTCCTGGCAGTGGTGGGTGGAGTTGTAGTACTGGCCTGATCTGCTGTACATACGCTCTCTGTGATGAGAAAATTATGAAAAAATATGTAATCAACAGGTCAAACAACATAGAAACCCACCAGCTCAGAAACAAATACACTATCAGAGTCATACCTGTTGGACTCAAGTCATTTCCTGTCATGTAAGCTTCCAGTCTTGTATTAGAGAAAGTGATATTGTTTCCATCAAGTCCAAAAGTAGTAGGGCTCAAACAGCGGTAGGTGGTGTTGATCGCAGCCCAGATCCCGACTGAAGATGACACTACAGTGACCACATCTAGGACAAAATCAAACACACAAGAGCAGTTATCAATCTTTAATTAGTGGAATACAAGCCAATGTGTTCTTTATTGTAGATTTACTGGCAAGCTTAAATATGTTTCAGCGACTGTTTACATTATTTTCCATAATTATATCAATTTAAATGCTATAATGAAATATTTAGTATCTTTATTCCTGCTTTATAGAAATTAAATCTGGCACGAAAGTTGTTGTTTACATGAGCAAGCTGAATATGCACTGAGCCAGACAGTTTCTTGCAGTACATGTTCTCACCAGAGCTGTTGGCCTCAGGGAAGATTGATGTGTCACTGAGGTTATACTGCAGCGTCAGGTTAGCCACACTGTACAGACTTCCATTGGTTGAAAAGCCCAGACCCAGAGCATGGCCGGGTCCAAACACAGCCACTAGCCATGGTGAGCTGCTGCCTGTTCCGCATGAGCTGCTGCCTGCATCAACTGTGGCGGAGTCTGGCAGGGTGACGCGTACTGTTCTCTGAGAACAGACAAAAGATAAGACTTATGTGCATGAAGAAACACAATCTATTAATGCTTTCAGAGATGGAAATTGTCGTCACTGTCCATACCGTGCTGTTGGAGGCATTGTATGTGATGGAGAATGATGCAGAAAGCTCGGCCTTAATGCAAGTGGAATTTCCCTCCTTCACCTCAAGGTTAACAGCTTGAGTGCAACCTGTAAAGAAGAAAATTGTGAGCAGAGTGGCATAATATTAACATAACGTGGAAAAAAAAACCATTTGTGTAACAGCAAAAATTTTAGAAATAAAAATCAAGCTGAAAATATACTTTAAAAATACTCTTTTAAATTCTCTCTCTCCTATCCTGGACACATATAAAATGATAATTGCATCTGAGTCTTAAAAACACTATACACAATATGTGACTGCTAATACGGTTAATTTTTCTGATTAAAGCATTCAGAAGCTGTGTGTAACCAGCTTTTCTTTTACTGGTACTATTATGGTTTTACTTCGGTATTACTGCAAATTACCATTTAAGTATCCAGTATTCATTTTCGGGGTATTCTGTGTTTTGTTTGATTTTCGTGGCTAGTTCAAGGTCACAAAATGAGAACGGAGAATAACTGATGATTACAACATAACCATGTGTTACATGATGCCATGCCCTACATAAACACTTCACACAAGCCACCACCAGAGGTCCACAGACAGCTAAAAGTCACAAAGACTACAAATCCTCCCTGACTCTTTACTGACAGAATTATAGAGTTTCTTAAAGCTGCTGCTCCACTCTAGACTTGTAACACATGTACCTGAACTTCTCCTGTGAGACAGAGTCAGGAACCATACTATTTAGTTATACTAAGTGTGGCCTTTATGAACAGAATTACCAAACAGCATTTAAAAACTTAGCCAACCTGGAAAATTCCTCACTAGCATGACTATTGATGCCTTTGCCCCCTGGAAATTGCAAACTTGCTGTATGTGTCTATATGTGATTGATAGTGGCTGTATTTCTAAAGCTACAGTAGCTATTCAGGACTCGTGTACTTATTCAACCAACAACTCACTTCCTTAAAAAAGAATGTTCTAACCTATTTGTAATACAGTAACGCAATACAGGAATTTCACCACTTGCTACAAACTTCCCAGAAAGTCTACAAAGAGGCTCGGGCTGGTTGGTTCAAATGTGACTGTTATACGACCATGATTATTCCTCTTTGGTTAACATTTCAACAGCAGAGTCACGGCTTCTTATTTACTGTACTGTATCGATAGTGTGTTTCTTTTCTTTATTCTCTTAGTCTGACTTGAGCGATAAAGGACTTGTTAGGTTTCAAAGTTCACTTGCAACTGTCAATATTTTACTGAAGGATTTTTAAAACTGACAATATGCTTGAAATTGTACTGGTCACTTGTTTACACTGCTGAGAGACATATTTATTTAGCATTTAGCTTGTTGGTTGTATTGGTTGCCCACCATACCCCTGCTAATAAATCCTACACTCACTGGTTTCAAAGACAACTGACTAATCTTTTCCCTCTTTCATAATCTTCTTAACTTCCATCTCATCTCTTCTTTTCATTTTGAGCGTCCTCCATTAATTTAATCTATTGACCCTAAAGGAAAGTGGTGTCAGTCCCTGTCAATCACCCATGCTGTTAGTCCCCTCACCAGTCTCCCTCTCCCTCCCGCTGCCTTGCTGAAACTTGACCCACTGTCACCTCACTGTTCACCCAGTAAGCACACAGCAAACAGTTTATACATCTCTGCAATCTGTTCATGAGGTAAAAGGTCACCAGGGTTCTTTGAGGGAGGGCCTTTACACGCTGCAGAGGGGAACAGAGACTGAACACCAAGACCGTGCCCTTCCAAAGGAACCACAGTTGTCCACATGACAAAATGTTTTAGGATGTGCATTAAGAGGAGGGGGAAAAAAATAGTGCTGCAACTTCAGCAGCAACTAGATCGGCCTGTTTTCCTGCATCAGCAGCCAGGAGTCCGCGTGTGTGTTTGTGTTTAGGGTGATTAAACTGGTCATACGAAAGCACAACAGGCCTGAACTGGCCGTGTGCAACACAAAGCCACCGTAGCGGTCACGTGACGCTCTCAAATGACACAACAATCGGGCCAGTCTGCTAAGTCCACAACATTAACAAAACACATAATAGAACAGACTAGACTAGACTAGAACAGATGTGAATAGGTGAGATTAAAGTTTCAAAATGGAGTTTCAAAGTTTTCAAAGTCCGTGTGAAACTTGAGGCTACGGGTCAGTGGAAGACACCAGGAGGTCCTTTAGAATATTTATATATTATGTCAAATCTAGAATTAATGTGTAAATAATTTCTACTTCCTGAACAGCTTGTTCAAGAGGTGAAAACGGTTACTTACTGTGATAAGAGAAGTGAAAACTCTTCATCTCACATAGCCTTCCTATAGCTAACTACCTGTAATCAATGTAGATTAACCCTCGAGTACAAAGATATGACTATATAGCTGCATTTAGACAACCCTAAGTTGCACCTAATGATAATATTAATTGTCACTTAGGTATACAAGACATTTATTACATTATGAGTCTTTAATAAATTGGCAGGATAATTAACAGTAACAGTCTTCCCGGTTCGATCAGCAGATAAGACCCGGATATTACAGTAAAGGGGGAAAAATCAAATTTGCATTTTTTACAGCTTGTTACAGGTACAGTTAGTGACACCTACTGAAAACACCAGCAGCACAATTAATCAGTTTTCGTGATGTTATGCGGTTGAATTATTAGGAGCGGTGAGACGCAAAAACATATAGATTCATGTTCGTTGTATCTATGCGCAATAAACACTCACCAAGCACCGCAAACCATGCGATGAAGAGCGCGGCCACAGCGTCACAGAGTTTCATCTTTCGGGTCAGACAACACTGCAGGGCAGAATAAACCCTTTTTATTGTCCCTGTGACAACAAATCCCGGAGAGGTGGTGTAGCGTTGGCTGGTGGCTCCGCTCCGGGCGCAGGTGGATCTATATGGCGCAACGCAAAAAAAACTGCACTTGACTTTACTGACCGTTAGCTAAATCTGAAGCGCCACTGCTAATCCTCCCGTTATTTTTCACATTTCTCTGCTGTCCGAAGAATTAAGTATTTCCTAAAGCGCGTCCTGTTAGCATAAACCGATCGGTAAACGCGGGTAAATGTCGGTCACAGACACTGTGGCTGAATAATGTCACGTCATGTGAACTAGTAGCATTTAGAGCTACCCGGTCACGTGAGACCACCCCCACCCCAACCCCCCTCTGCCTTTCACGAGGACTGAGTAATACTTATGAAGTGCCCTCCGCTCCACAGCAACACATCAAAATGACACAAATACGCTCAGCAGAGTAAAGGACAGTAGTTTTTTCCTGTGTAATAAGTTAATATTTGTCAGTAATTATGTGTTATTACACTCGTACATTGCTTTAGTCCACACAATGTGTGATAGGTGATACCATCAGGGTGTAAAGAGACACCTAATGAGAAAAAATAGTGCACTTCCAGGAATAATTTCAGCCAGTGTTATGACTTGTTTTTCGAGGAACTCACACCAAGCAAAGACAAATTTCAAAGCTAATTAATTAAATGTAGCCTAATGAAAATGTTATATACGGCGTGGAAGAACAAATGCATACATTGTCTTTGGTAAGTCGTTTTCCACTCTCCTATCACTTCGTGTACTCGAATTCTT
>JAPZDZ010000001.1:10067599-10082372 GCA_029783805.1 Acanthurus tennentii | reverse complement strand
TGGGAATAATTATCATTAACTATTGCTGTCACAAAACTTGAAAATTACAAGAAGGGCTGACTAGGAGAGTTTTATACTTCCCCTTACAAATTGCTGTTACATTCCATCCAAGTAAATCTTTTGTACTGTGTCCAGTTTGTTGAGTTTGGTTTAAATATTAGTGAGAGATGTTTCCTTATTCCTTATCTGTTTTCCCTTCTCTTAGATATTTTGCACTTGGGCTGCTCTATCATTATAATGGTCAGGATTCAGCAGCACTCCAGGTATGCACACCTAAAATTAGTCTATCATTGTTCTTACAGATGAATAAACACTAGCATGTTAAGAAATGTAATGTATTTTCTTTATCTTCCGACAGCTGTGGATCCGTGTGGTAGATGGGGATCTACAGGACTCCACAAGATCTGACCTTTTTGAGTACATTGTGGATTTTCTCTGCTCCTGCTCTAATCTGGACCTTGTGTGGAAGTACGCAGACTGGGCCTTACAGAAGAATCCCACCGTAGGTTACCAGGATCTTAAATGACCTAAAAATGTAACAGTGCTTTCAGATGAAGATTATAAGTGCTGGCCATCAAGCTGATCTTTAAACTATTTTAACAGTAATGTTAACTAGTTGCATTCATTTTTTTTTCTTTTATCCAAAATTTCATTACTAGACTAATTAAGGAGAAAGCTTGTATCAAAAGATTGCCACTTTATCTTATTGGTTGAATTATTGGATCAGTTGAATTAAGACAAATTGGAACATTACTTAACCTGAATTTAAACAGCAAATTGAATAAAATGTGATATTTTTAAATTTCTCATCTCAATGTTGATGTTTTGCTTGTGAGACTGGGTGTGTTTTAAGTTTTATCTTGCATGTTGGATTTATTTGCTTCTTTTTAACATGTTTTAGCTTTAGCTTTTTAGCTCTGTTTTAACCTAGCCTTTATTTTTTTCCATAGATAGGTGTCCACATCTTTACTAAGAGGCCTGTAAGTAAAGATCAGCCAGAACTGAACCCTGATGACGTCATCACATACCTGGGAAAGCGAAGCCAACCTTTGCTTCTCTACTTGGAACACCTAGTTCTGGAGAGAAAAATACAGGTACAATAAAAGGACAAAATCATCTGTTAGTGATAAATGTGACAGAGTGACTTTGTGGTGAGACACATCTGGAGGCCCTAAGTGTTTTGCACACAGAATCAGTGATGCTGTTTTGTAGCTGATCCAGACACTAAGGCTTCATTAAGAACAAACCAGGCGTTGAGGTGAAAACCCATTTCACCCATTAATTTAAATGTGGGTAGTCTGTTCAGGCTTTGGCAATGCAGATCGTGGAGATTTCCAGGAATAAAACCAAAACAAAAAAAAGGCAATGGTGGAAAGTTGAAGCAAAGTCAACTTTTGGAGAATGCAACCTGATGTCACCCTGCTGTAACCACTGAGCTGATCAGACAGAGAAGAGCTGAACAACCCTACCACAAGGGAGTAAAAAGATGTTAATTGCATTTCCAAACTGGGCCAACACTCCCACTTGAGACTTGCTGTAATCACCGCAACGCCTGATTTGGTCTGAAATGGCCCTAACCTTTCTGTGGGGAAGACTGCAGAATGAGTGGAAATCCCCTGCAGTATCAGTTCTCCAAAGTGGTGAAGTGCATTTCTTTGACATGCATTTACATGGACTGCAACAGTCTCATTATGACCACATATGAAACAGGCCAAATGAGACACGTGGTTCAGTGTAGAAGTAATAAAAAATATACAACAGTTGTATAATTTTGGGTTTTTTTTTCTTCCATGTTAATGGACACAGAAAGAGAAGTTCCACACACACCTGGCTGTTGTGTATGTGGAGAGAGTCTTGTCATTGCTGTCAGAGTCTCCAAGAGATGAGGAAAAGCTCACGAGTGCTAGAGAGAGGCTCCAAGCCCTGCTCAGGGAGTCCAACCTATACCGTGTACAATATCTTTTAGGTAAGAAACAAGTCTGATGATGTCATTATATTTGGATGTTTAATATTTAATATGGATTTTTGTATTACCGTGTTATCAGTGTAAACATGAGTCAAACAAGAGTCATTATATGTGTACTGATATTAACCGGGTCATATTCATAATTATTGTATGACACATTGTGGCACCATGTATGTAATGCAGACTTAGTTCAGCTCTGGATTTAAGACTTTCTGACTTTGTTTTAAAAGTGGCTAGAGAGATCAACATGTGGGCTTTGATCCTTAATGTTTGTCTTGCTCTATTTAGGTAAGACAGAGAACTGTGAACAACTGCTGCTAGAACGTGCAACACTACATGGAAAACTGGAAGAGCATGATAAAGCCCTGCACATACTGGTGCACGAGCTCAGAGACTTCCCATCTGCTGAGGCCTTCTGTACATGGGCCTCGTCTTGTCGGGATTCTGCGTACCGACAGCACTTATTTCACCTGCTCTTGGGGGTGTATCTAGATGGGAACCAGACAGCAGCAGGAGGTGGTACTGGAGAAATGGAGATGGCGGCAGTGGACCTCCTAAATCGACACGGTGAGGTGTTTGATGCAGTCCGCGTCCTGCGCATGCTTCCTGATGGTTGGTCACTGCAGCTGCTGCGACCCTTCCTGGGTCGGGCCATCAGGGCCAGCATGCACGGCTGCCGAACATCGCAGATTGCTTTGGGGTTGTCCTACTCTGAAAACCTACAACTGCTGCATGACAGGGTGAGAAACACAAAACATTATACAAAAATGTGCCGATGAGTTAAATAAGTAAATACTTGTTCCTCTGAATACTGTGGCTTGGGTATCACATTTTCACTTATTAGATTATGATCTCTTCTTTTGTGACCAGCAAAAATAATAATCATAATAATAATGACGAAAATTAATGTGTATTCTTGTCTCCAGTGAAATTAATGTCTTTTCATTGATTAAAATTATTCAGTGTGCCATCTTTTGCTTTAAATCTTTCTGAATCCTACGAGGCCCGTGCTTACATAGAGTCAACGGTTTTATTAGTCTGACTCACTGGAATTGTGGATATAAACCTGCTTTCGGGTGACCTTTTCAGTCATCATTCTCCTCTTCCCGCTATCTGTGTGTGTCTCCTTGCAGATTACCCCACTGAATAAGATCTGAATGTGTCATACTATAATTTTTTTCGTTTTTAATCTTGTCACATGAACTAAACATGTCCCCTGTCTAACGTGGAATTTAGTTTATGGGTCAGTGGATTTAAGGACCAAACAAATTAGAGAAATGTCAATTACCCCCTAAAATTACAGTTCTAAAAAGGAACAAGTATTTGAACTTGTATTATTATTACTATTATCATAATTATTGTTTAAGTATTAATATGCTTAGGGGATAAACACTCTCTTGTATAATTGATTACTCTGTTTTCTCAGGAATTATAAAGTCTCTTGTTTTTCTCAATGCAACATTTAGTTGTTGTAAATCTAATTAATTGTACTTTCTCCACAGCTGAAAGAGCGGAAGAAACCTATCTTTGTGTCTGAAAAGAAGGGATGCCACCTGTGCCACAACACCTTCAGTGAGCCTGACGTGGTGTGTCTGCCAGGTGGAGTGCCTGTCCATATTCACTGTGTTGCCCAGAGAGTAAGAGACTCTCCCACTAAGAGACAATTCACTAAGAGCAGTAACCATACGTGAGACTTGACCCTTCAAACTGTCATGTGATGTGTGATCAAAGACGTCCATCTATGGCCCCATTGAGACCAAATCAGGCGTTGCAGTGACAATATAAGTTTTCCCATTCATTTTAATGTTGGAAGTCAGATTAGGCTGGCAGTGGGGACTGCATAAGATTCAACAAGTACAGTTAAAGCAAAGTCAACACTTTTAGAGCACAACTCAACGTCTCGCTACGGTGACCATCAATTGATTGGCCTATCAGATCAAGCAGAGCTGAAGAATCCTTCCATGAGGGAGGACAAAGACATTATTTTGTGTAAGTGGATGGGCAGACACTCTCACACTGTGGAGCAAACTTATGGTGATCATTGCAAAGCCTGATTTGGTCTGAAATGGGCCTAAAGCAAGATGTGCTGAGTTTTTGGGTGGTTGAGGACTGCTGGGGTAACAATAAGCACAGAACACCCATTACCATAGTAGAATCTGCTATGGAGTTGCTGAGAAACACCAAGAAAGCTTTGCAAGTGTGTATGTGTGAGAGTGAAAAGAAGGAAAAGATTATTTCATCTGTTTATACCTGTGCCGCAATTAAAGCACACTTTCAGACTGCAAGTTTTTTTTTATAGAAATACAAATAACAACTATTAATTTCACCTGGCCCTTTAATCCATTTAAACAAAAAAATAAACAAAGACAGGTTCCTGTGCTTATCTGTGGGTTCAGTGCTTGAGCAGTCATTGTCTTTGCTTAAACAGTTTTACATCTGAACTTTAGAACGTGCTTGAACTAAAGAACACACAATATTTGAAACTTGTTGCAAATATTTCTAAAGCATGCATAGTATTACCACTCTTATGGTTCTGGTCAAATCACCTCACATGGATGTTGTATGATATTGCCCTAACTTGCACATTGCATTGTTGGGTATAATGTGAAATACTATGTTTCATCAGTACTGTTGGAAAGAGTCTTATAAGTCTGTCTTTTTTTCTCTGAGATCTCTTTGCACTACTGCTATGTTTTCCCCTCAGCCATAAAGGCAGCGGGTGCTATATTTACAGTATTTCAGCTGGTAACAACAGTGTGACCCAGCCACAGATTTTTATTTCCTGTGATCCAGGTTTGAGACTTTGTCTCAGTGTTGTCTGTGGAGCAAAGTCAGTGTAAAATACTTACAATGTTCCATAGTCACCAACAGGTTTAACTGAGAAATTAACACTTAAACTGACCTTGTGAACCTTGCAGAATGAAAAACAATCTTTAATGAGAATGTCAGTAAATGCATTGACAGCAAATGTTGTGACGTAACATGTAAGTGGCTGATATGCAGAATATTATCAAATCATGTGAAATCAAGTCTTATAAATTTTGTCTGTTTTTGAGTAACAAATGAAATAAATTGAGAGGGATCTTCAGTGCCCACATACCATCATAGATCCTTTTTGTTTGCTTGGCCATAGTCTGTAAAGTGATTATAAATACAGGTCATTTTAATCCTGCTTTACAACTCAGATGTCAGAGGTCAAAATGTTCAAGTGGCAAACTTAAGTAATATTTAGGATAGCCACATAGATTATTTTTCTTTGGCATAAGCAAGGAGGTTATTTCTTTTAAACAAAAAATGTCAATTTTCAGAAGTGCGTTAGATGGTAGATATTACTGCAATTCACATTATCACCATATGTGGCCACTTAAGTTCTTTTAGTCACATCTCAAATGTTTAAAACATGGTTTCCGTTACTTCTTTAGCATGACTATGGTATTTTTTCTATTCTATTCTTATCCTACTAATTACTCTAAAATTTATTTTTAATCAATGGTAAAAAAAAGCTATATGAAGCTGTATGGATGCTCTAGCCCTGGTCTACTTTTTTTCTTTATCAACAAAACAACACAATCCAAAAACATAAAAGGAACATTGTTAAAAAGAAAATGCCATTGGCATTGTGATATTAATTTTCTTTACCCTCAGAAATCCTTAAAAAAATCCAAATTTACACTCTGATAATGTGTGCAATTTGCCTTGTACCTGCAGTGGCAAAAGTTAACAAAGATGATTTCTTCCATATTCTTAATGACATTACTATTTAAGAAAATGCTTGTCACATCATGCATGATGCCACGTTACACTTAAATCTTCATTTTTTTGATACATCTCAACTTTCATAAACCTATTTCTCCAGAGTGCTGAGGTTACAGAAATGACGGTTTCATCTGTACACCCCTATTCCCCTATGACCATACACCATCATAATGAAGCCCTGAAATTCTTTCCGAATTTGACATCAGAAAACACTGCTTTGTCTAAAAGTGCTTTCCCATGGCCGTTTACTTGTCGGATAACAAGGTGAAGATTGGATCTCATTAATATTTTTTTCCCTAGGGAACATAACTAATTACATACGTATATAATGTTTGTGTAGCTAAGTTATACAACAGTCAAAATCAGGGGCCTGTATCAATAATGTCTGATGGAGGATTTTCTTTGCTAAAAAGTGGTTTATGTTACACTGTTTCAATTTTGAACATTTTTTTAAGGTCCTAGATGATGCGTTAATTACATAATGGAGAAATGGGCAAAAATTCTGACAAAACTAAACAACAACATTGTCATATTTAACAACTGCAATTGTCTGTCAAAACAGAAGCAAAAATCAAAATCACAGAGTAATATGTCTTCTCAGTATATTTTTAATTATCCATTTGTTTTGAACTTAGTTACAATTGTCCAATTTTCTCCAACACATCACTGGGTTTTCGCTTGTTTCTTTGGTGCCTGTGCTGTTGATACTAGCCTTCTGTAAGTGCAACCCATTTCTGTAGGGAACTCTGTGCAAACATGGGACTATTTTTCTAACATAGAGAATTGGTTATCGTAGATACTGTGGGCTTGACTGACTCACTTCCCTTGACAGAAATTCAAAGCTTATGCACAACATGTTTCTGTCTGAACAGTATAAGTGTAGCTTGCTAAAGGCCTCCTAACCATGGCTTCAAATAATTAAAAAAATAAAGTACAGTTGTGTGAAATGCTATTGTATTTTATAAATCTATGTATACTGGTATGTATATATTGCATTTGTACTTGTTTGTTGCTTTCTAAATCAATGCCAATGTGGAAGGGGTGTACAAACTGTAAATCCGTCCTACTTTAATAAACATGAAACTGTAAATCGCAATATGAGTTCTATTTATTTTTACACTTGAAAGCAATTTCAATGAGTCTTTTGACACGACTATTGTTCTAGAGAATATTCTTAGTTTTTTTTAAATTTACAGGATTGACCCTGAACTCTAAATAGAAAATAGCAGTAAATAAAAGTAACAGTACTGCAATAGAAATTCCTGCCATAAGATTCTCAAAGTATCCCATTATCCGAATAAATAAGCCCTTCACATTATATGTATTATTTAAGTGTCATTTCATTCTAACTACGTTTTACTGTAGTAAATGGTGCCACATAAACTAGTTTGGTAGCTGAATTACCAAGAGAATCGTTTCATAAACTTGATCATGTTTTCAATATTAAATCTGAACTGCATTTAGATGTATTCATAATATCTCCCACTTATTTGTAGTATATAAAACATACAGTGGCATGAAATCGAAAAACTTAAGTAAAGCTATATCAAATTTGAACTTACTTATTAAACAATACTCAGTAGATAACTCTAACGTTAGTTACCTTTCGTTTCTTTTAACGGCTGATAATTTCTTGCTAACGGTTAGCTTGATCACATCTCGGTCAACATGACAGAACACCACAGAAAAAGGTCAAGAAATACCTGAACTTTTAATGTTCAATCACAAAAAAATAACAAGAAGGACAAATGATAGTTGAAATGGTCTTCTGCCTCGATTAAAACTCTCATTTCCTGATTTCTCACTTTAATGGGATCTGAAAACTAAAAATGTAGTTTTTCACGGCTTACTTTTAGCATTACTTAAGGCGACTAGCTAAATACTAAATCTCGCGCAAAGTGAGCGACGTGATTTCGCACCGTTGATTTAAGTGCGTACGGTTGTTATGGTAACAAGTGAAAATTATTGGTTTATAGACATTTTTCTAAATGTTCAAAATCAGACACGTAACTCCCAGCTTGTATACTGTGCTTGAGGAAGAACTTTAGAAGAAAAAGTTAAAAAACACACACAAGAAAACCACTAAAACACAGACGACATGACCGACACAGAGGATATCCAGGTAACGTTAAGTCGTTACTTTTTTTTTTTTTTTTTTGCAAGACTTAACATAATTTGTTTTTCATTTTACAGCACAATGGGGCAAAATTAAATGCAGTTGAAATCCTCCTATGCTACTAGGAGAAGGTTGACAAGTCTCTCAGCTTAAGGGTGAAAGCTTGAGTAGAAGCAGCAGATACTTCTTTATCTTTTGCTGTAGCTACAGTATCGTAGCCTGTGCCAGCTTGACTGGTAGCTGCAGGAGACTAGCATCTTAGAAACATCTAATAAGGATGAATTTTTGTAGATTTTGCAATAAAAGATCTTTGTATATATATAAAAAAAATCACTGAGATCAATTTAAGACATGATATTTGCCTGACAATATGCTTTTGAAAAAAAAATTCACACTTACAAATATCGATTCCCTTTATTTTTTTGCTCTTAGTTTTCCATTTGAAAACTCTGGTGAAGAACCAGAAATAACTGCAAATGAAGTTGAAGCAAAAAGGGAAGTGCCTCCAAACAACTTCATGAAGAGAGGATCTGTGTGGCTAGCTGTGTTGATCGGGATTTTGATGGTCCTTTTGATTGGCTTGACAGGATTTGTCTTTAATCAGATTAAAAAAGTGCAAGATCTGTCAGCAGAGTTACACTGTATGAAAGAGGAGCTATTCACTGCAAGAAACAACACTGATCAATCTCTTGAAGAAAATAATAATCTGAAACAACTTTTAAGCTCCATTCATTATAACCAAACACTTTCAGAAAGTGAGAGTGACCAACTAAAGATGCATCTAAATGTACTGCTACACAACTTCACCCAGTTGAAAAATGAAGAAGCACAGCTGACACTTCTTTTGAAGAACACATTAAAAGAAAAAATACAGCTGAATCTGCTCCTGAAGAGCGCGCTGCAAGAGAAAACACAACTGGGTCTCATCCTGAACAACACATTAGAGGAGGAAACCCAATTAAATATACTCCAAAGGAACATATTGCATGGGAAAACACAGCTGGACCTTCTCTTGAACAACACATTGCAAGAGACAATACTGTTGAGTCTACACCTGAATGACACATTGCATGAAAAAATACAGCTGGATCTCCTCTTGAACAACACATAAGAGGAAAAAGCCCGGTTAAGTCTGCTACAGAAGAACGTATTGCATGAGAAAACACAGCTGAATCTCCTCTTGAACAACACATTGCAAGAGACAATATAGTTGAGACTGCACAAGAATAACACATTCCAAGAAAAAACACAGCTTGATCTGCTCCAGAAGAATACATTGCAAGAGAAGAAACATTTGAGGCTCTGCCTGAACAACACATTGCAAGAAAATACACAGGTAAATCTGCTCCTAAAGAACATATTGCAAGAGAAAACACAACTGGATCTCCTCTTGAATAACACATTGCAAGAGACAATACAGTTGAGACAGCACCTGAATAACACATTTGAAGAGAAAACACAGTTTGATCTGCTCCTGAAGAATACATTGCAAGAGAAAACCCAATTAAGTTTACTCCTGAACGACACAATGCAAGAAAATACACAGCTGAATCTGCACCTAAAGAACACATTGACAGAGAAAACACAGCTGGACCTCCTATTAAATGACACATTGCAAGATAAAACACAGCTCAATCTGCTCCTGAAGAACACATTGGAAGAGAAAAAACAGTTGAATCTTTTCCTGAACAACACATTGCAAGAAAATACACAGCTGAATCTGCACCTGAAGAACACATTGGAAGAGAAAAAACAGCTGGTCCTCCTATTTAATGACACGTTGCAAGATAAAACACAGCTAAGTCTTCTCCTGAACAATAAATTGCAAGAAAAAATACAGCTGGACTTCCTTTTGAACGACACATTGCAAGAGAAAACCCAATTAAGTTTACTCCTGAACGACACAATGCAAGAAAATACACAGCTGAATCTGCACCTGAAGAACACATTGAAAGAGAAAAAACAGCTGGACCTCCTATTAAATGACACATTGCAAGATAAAACACAGTTGAGTCTTCTCCTGAACAACACATTGCAAGAAAATACATAGTTGAAGCTCCTCCTGAAAAAAACATTGCAAGAAAATACACAGGTAAATCTGCTCCTAAAGAACATATTGCAAGAGAAAACACAACTGGATCTCCTCTTGAATAACACATTGCAAGAGACAATACAGTTGAGACTGCACAAGAATAACACATTGGAAGAGAAAACACAGCTGGATCTGCTCCTTTTGAATGACACACTGCAAGATAAAACCCAATTAAGTCTGCTTCTGAAGAGCACACTCCAGAAAAAGGAACAGCTGACTCTGATTCTGGGAAATACATTGCAAGAGAAAATACAGGTGGAAGAAGAGAACAAAGAGCTTGAGATGATTTTAAATACAACATAGGAAAACTGTCACCTTGTAGAAGAGGATAACATACAACTAAAAGTGGTCCTCAATGAATCATTGCAAATCATCACACTGGCGTCTGCAAAAAATGAACATTTGCACCAGCTGCTAGATGATGAACGACAAACCTCCGATCAGCTGAAAGGAGAAAATGAACTCCAGCGCTCAATTCTCTTCTCAGACAAACTGTCTTTCCTCTGGACACTCTGCAACAGGAACACTCTGCAGTGTTCACGCTGCCTGCCTGGCTGGGCCGAGCACAATTCACGTTGCTTCATCCTATCCCACAACATAGAAAAGTGGGAGGTAGCTCGAAGGCACTGTCTGAACATGGGGGGTGACTTAGCTGTTGTTTTAAATGCTGAAGACCAGGCATTCTTGACAAATATTTCAGTTTGTACAACGGTACCAACCAAAAAACTTCCATTCAGCTTGGATTGGGCTGCAAGACATGGTGAAAGAGGGTGTCTTCTTCTGGGTTAATGGACAAAGAATAAAGTCAGGTGTCAAGTACTGGAGGCCCATGGAGCCCAACAATGCTGTGGCCTCATGGGACAAGCACAGGTCTGGACAGGACTGTGTTGCCATTGTCCCACCGAGAAAAATTGGACAGAAAAATTGGTTGAACTCCTGGGATGACATTGTTTGTGGTGGCAAAAGGCATTACCTATGTGAGAGCATGGCTCTAATTTTGTCCTGACTGCAGACCTGAGATGACGAAGGCTGAAATCTGACATCAGGTTCAAATTTGTATATATATTTGTAAATGTGGTATTTTGTTTTGAACATGTTTTGAAATTTGAACAGTGCTGGTAAGTTGTAAGAATGCCTTTTCCTATTATTTTTTAATTATATTTAAATCAAACTTTACCTGCTCTTCCTGTTTTTGTGTGCTTGTTTTAACCACACAAACTGGATGACATTATTACATTTTCCCAACCAAATATATATTTCTATTATAATAAAAATAAAGAATAAATTACTTTGCTATCATAGCCTAAGTATAGTAACTTCTATTGAAGAGAAATAATTTAATACTTTACTTAAAATCATTGAAATGTCATTGACATTGAAAAAAAGATTTATGGTTTACATTGCTACAGGGGGGAAATAATGTAAGCTTAGGGAGGCATGCTGTCAAAGAGGCCCTGGACCCCCTGGATCCACCACAGAACTTATACTATCACAGTAAACAACACCCTCCTATACATCCACACAACAAACTCAAACAGCTTATTAAAATACCTAAAATAAGAGTTATTGTACTCAGTTTTGTGAAGTTGGTTTCAAAAGCAGCTTTGGGTTTGGTTAAATGTCCATTGAGTTGAGAAAGGAAACTCAGACTTGTAGCCCCAAAGTTACCAAATCTGATCTGGCCCTAATTATCTTCATATTTAAGAAATATAACAACCAAAGCACTTTTTGGGTCAGAGTGATGTAATAAGATTATGTGATTGGATAACTATTCTCTTTTATGAATGGTCAAGTTTTCTTTCATTTGTTGTTGACACTGCATATCTGTCTTCTGTCTGTCAGTGTGTTTTAATTTACCAAGGTTCGTCTAAAATTAGATTGTTTATCTCATAATGTCTTTAAGGTACAGTATACCACTGATACTTAAATATTTTTGAGTGTGTGGTACACGTGATTTTATTTGAACCACCATTAATAGTTTGTTTTTATGTGTGAATATCCATTTTCTATGATCTTGATGCGGTGCAACAATTTTCTTTGAAGTATCAATGTTGAGAGCTTCAGCTGAGTGAGACGACTACCCCTGTCGACAGCTCATTGTAACTGCAGGACTGTCAGCCTCCGCTCGACACTGGCACTGTTTCCAAGTCCACTAGCGAAGTCGCTTACTAATATTGTCAGTCTCGGGTTCCTGATTTTTGGGCTTGTTTCTAAAGTGTGGTTGCTCATTTGGGCTTGCCTTACTCCCTGTATGAACCACTCATGTTTCTCTTCCAGCTCACCCCAAAGAAACGAAACACCATAGTTTGTTCTGTTTCAGGATCTATCCACAACCCCGTTCTCTTGTTTTTTTTTTAATTTAATACATTTTTTTTGCTGCCCACTCGGTTTGGTTTAAGTTCATCAGTTAGAAAAAAAGGTAAGACACGTTTACTGTCTACTATACTGCAGTTCAGTTTATCGTTTATGGTTGCTCGTGTAATGCAATAACAACAACAATAAAAATAAACTTTATTCACAACATGCACCTTTCGAAAATGGTGTTTGCAAAGTTCTCTACAAGATGAAACAAAATAATGATTTAATAGAATAATATAAAAGTAATAGTGAATAAGGAAGAGGATTGCAGGAAAGCAAGGCGAAAAAAATTGAGTTTTTATACATCGTGGTAGGTGAAGTCGTCTGTTTTGAGCTTTAATTTACGCTATTTATGGAGCCAAGTCGTTTCTTTTGGCCTCGTTTTCCTAGAACTGGTTGCTCCTTTCTCTCGCGAGAACTGGCTACACTGCCGACGCAGCAACACAAACGCCATCTTTAACTGACAGAAGCAAACTGCTGAAACGGAATTGTTTGCGAAACTAGGTCAGGCGTCCGGAAAACGAAAACATTTTAGAAAAACTTGCTACATAAGCTTCTAGTTAGTAATTGCTTACACGCAAAACATATTGCCGTCCTATGGTCCAATGTGTTTGATCCGTCGGCCAGAGCGAACGCAGTTTTCTTGTGTCGGTCCCGGTTGACGTTGAGTGATCGCTTTTTCTGATAAACAGCCGACGAAGGTAAAAAACAGGTAAGACGAGGACGGTACCGATAAATGCTGCGAGTCTTCACAGTGTGTATGGCTAAATATTTATTAGTGTAACTTTAGATCAACAACAAGTTTGTACAGAAGTGAGCAAGATGCAGCGCCCCGGTTCGGCTAAGAAGCTAACTTGTTTTAGCTGGCTGGACATATTTCTGTTAAGCTAACCATCGGCTTTGTCATTAAATTTCGCCAGCATCGTGTTGTTATGTGCAAAACGTTAATTAAAATTTTGTTATTGTGTATAGGATCCAACTTTTAGTTTATTATCATCAGGCCATTCAGACGGTGGTGTTTGGTTCAGGCAGATGGAGGCGTGTCTTACATTACAATGTTTTCATTCTCAGATGAGCAGAGCCATGGGAAACAATCCAGTAAAACACACCCGGTTATTGACACCTTTGATGTGAAAGAATTTGTTGTTGTACAGATTTGCAAGTTCCTTATTTGCGTGTCTGGACAATGCATAAAAAATAAGCATCAAGATAATCAAAGGACCGTCTTTAAATTATAACACATTATCATTTTGCATGCATGCTTATAGGAAATCTACAAGGAACCAATGTTTTCTAGCTTGAACTTTAAAATTAAATTCTCATATCGAGTATTCTGCATATTTCGTATCTTATCAAATCTTATCAGTTCTACCAATAATGGTATGATTAAAGACTAGGAAACTTTATATTCAAAATTAGGCAAATAATCAATACATGGAAACTACAGATGCAGCCTTTTCAAAATCAACACTAAATGGTTAAATTAAAACAAAAATTTTTGGTCTGGCTAATCCTGGCTAATAACTACAATCGCCTAATGCTACCAGAGATTAATATGGCTAGATGTCGACATATTATCATTTTACTCAATCTTAGTCTGCAAATACTTTCAGTATAATATTGATCCAACGTTTTTTTGTCTTATAATATTTGGCCTTATGCGTCATTTTCATTATCTTTATTAAGACCATATGAAATAAGGAACAGAATAGCACAATGGTTCTGTGATTAAGGATTTGAAAAATTAAGGAGTGACAATATGACTAGTCTTTGAATTGTCATGGATTAAATTATTAATTAATAAAATTGATTGACATTTCTAGATAACAGAAACATAAACATGAGGATGTGCTAGTTTACTAAATTTCATGTTACTGTGAATTTAATTGTTCTTATCAAAGTTTTATTGGGTAAAAAAATAATTGAATAATAATTGATACATTACAGACCTTTAAAAAAGTGTTTTAGTCTTTTCATAGATACACATTATTTTTTTTCATCATGCACCAACCTACCTACATAATCTGCAAGCTTTTAATAGTAGGATAAATGGGACAACATTTAGTCTACCAAGCATATCAGGTATGGTGATAAAGAGGCTGTGCTTAATTAATACTGATAAATAAGAGTTATTTTCCTAAAAAAAAATTAACTCTGACCAACCATCTGCATCTGGATTTTGTTAAATCATTTTCTGTTTGCTATTTACAGGATGAAACGAAGTCTGCAAGGGAATGAGCAGGAGGATGCAGGTGGTACTAGCAGTGGGTCTCAGGAGACACTTAAACGGTCCCGCAAGCAGAGACGAGAGAAACATTTGGAGAAGGAGGGAGCCCTCTGGGAATGTCTGCCACAGGAGATCTTGCTTCACATCTTCCAATACCTGCCTCTACTGGATAGGGCTTACGCTTCTCAGGTACCCATGTAACGATGAACCATCCGTCACAACACAGGAAGCAACACTTTATGTGGCTAAGCAATTTAC
>JAPZDZ010000001.1:10049044-10066253 GCA_029783805.1 Acanthurus tennentii | reverse complement strand
TTTTTTGTGTGTGTGTGTGTGTGTGTGTGTGTGTGTGTGTGTGTGTGTGTGTGTGTGTGTGTGTGTGTGTGTCACAAAAGGTGTGCCGGGGCTGGAACCAGGCTTTTCACATGCCAGAGCTGTGGCGGTGCTTTGAGTTTGAGTTGAACCAGCCGGCCACCTCCTACCTGAAGGCCACACACCCAGACCTCATCAAACAGATCATTAAACGGCATGCTAACCACCTGCAGTATGTCAGCTTCAAGGTATGGTCTCAGATTTCAGCTGAATTGATCATTAAGAAGAAATTTGTAGTCCAGTGGATTATTTGGTTCTGTTTAAGTTACAGTGTCATTAGGTTTTTGTTTTTCTTTCTCTGTGTGGCTCAGGTGGACAGCAGTAGAGAGTCTGCAGAGGCAGCCTGTGACATCCTCTCTCAGCTCGTGAACTGTTCTTTGAAAACATTGGGGCTCATCTCCACAGCCAGACCCAGCTTCATGGAGCTGCCCAAGGTAAGCTTTAGCAAGATTGTTTTTCCTGCACCTCTTTTATCATCAGGCAAAGCAGACCCTTATTGTCTGGACAGTTACCTGGTGCCACAGGTCTAAGACTGCTGTTACAATTATTAATGGCAATTGCAATGTTTTAATGACTGTGTTTCTTCTTTGTTTGTATTTGTGCTATATAAGCACAAAAAGCACAAAGATGGTTACATATGTTTAGACAAGGTTGATGTGGTAGACGTTATCCGTCAAATTCCATGATGTCTCAGTAAACAAAACAAGCATCCTGTTTACCAAATAAAACAGATGACTAACTGTTTCTTTCTTTGATCTTTTCAACAGTCCCACTTCATCTCAGCTCTGACAGTTGTTTTCATCAACTCCAAATCCCTGTCCTCCTTGAAGATAGATGACACACCCGTGGATGACCCGTCCCTCAAAGTCCTGGTGGCCAATAACAGCGACACCCTCAAACTGCTGAAAATGAGCAGTTGCCCTCATGTTTCACCTGCAGGTGCTGAAAAATAGAAGTCATGATAGATTACGAGGGATCTTAATGATTCAAAATGATTTCACAAGCTATTATTAAGTTGGTGCAAACCTTTTGTTAATTTTTGGAACACTGGTGTCTCCCATGATGGTTTTAGCATCTTGACATGATTTGCGAGAAATGTCCAAGTAAATATAAAAACACATATAAGCATTTCAATAGGGCAGAAGTTTCTACATAGTCATCAACGTCGTGTAAGGGAAAACTGATATGAAAAAGATCAACACATTAGAGTTTTTATCAAGATTGAAGCATACAACAACTCAGTAGATCACACTTTCTACATATTACAATGAACACAGTCTACAAGGCTGTAGATCCCCACGCTTTACCTTTCCTTACCTTTCTCCCTTTCCCAGGCATCCTGTGTGTGGCTGATCAGTGCCACGGCCTGAGAGAATTGGCCCTCAACTACCATTTGCTAAGTGATGAACTTCTCATCGCCCTCTCCTCAGAGAAGCACGTCCACCTTGAGCACCTTCGCATCGATGTGATAAGTGAGAATCCCGGCCAACAGTTCCACACCATCAAGAAGAGCAGCTGGGACGCCATGATGCGCCACTCTCCCAAATTTAATCTGGTCATGTACTTCTTCCTCTATGAGGATGAGTTCGGCCCTTTCTTCCGAGATGAAATTCCCGTTACTCATCTGTACTTTGGCCGCTCTGTCAGTAAAGACGTGCTAGGCCGTGTTGGACTCACCTGCCCACGTCTGGTTGAGCTGGTGGTGTGTGCCAATGGGCTGCGGCCGCTAGATGAAGAGCTGATCCGCATTGCCCAACGCTGCACGCAGCTGTCGGCCATTGGTTTGGGAGAATGTGAAGTGTCTTGCAGCGCCTTCGTGGAGTTTGTCAAGATGTGTGGAGACAGGCTGACACAGCTATCCATCATGGAGGAGGTACTGGTTCCAGATCACCGCTATGGGCTGGATGATATCCACTGGGAGGTGTCAAAGCATTTGGGTCGTGTCTGGTTTCCAGACATGATGCCTACCTGGTAGAGATCCAGGTAATGTGTCCAGGTTTTTGTGTGTGTGTGTGTCTCTTGGAATACCATGTTTGTTTGAACGCCTCCCTCTTATTTTTTCCCGTTTTTGAGAAGGGCCCTTTACCAGGCACTGTAAGTATGTGTATGGGTTTTCTTTTCAAGCACATGAAGAAATTACTTTCACTTTGAGTTTTGATGTGTGGAAACATGTTAAATTTATTCCAAATCCACCATGCAGTTTAATGTACAATTTTTATATTTATAGGTATATTTATATCTAAATTTGTGTTTTGTTTTCACTTATAACATTCAGCACCTTGTTCTCTGACCCCCACTGCTTTGGTGTAGTATTTCAAAAATTTTCTGGGGGAATACCTGTCTGGAATGTCTGGAAATTATTGGGAGTAAATGGGGAATTGTGGGGTTTGTTTTATGTGCACGGTCTGCTTTATTGAACCAATGCAGGCAGATACATGTTGTGGTATTATATAGTGGGCATCAGTACAAATCATTATCACACTTTACAGTTACAATAAGTTACAGAATGTAATTTTAGTAAAGTAACTTGGTATACAGATACATTTAACAGAATATTATTACAGGTCAGGCAGTGTGAATGGTTAGAAAACAGTACTTAAGCGTGATGGAAACATGTAGAGTACATGCATAAAAAATGCATTAAATGGTTTGTCACCATAATAAGCTAATATTTTCTGTTGAAATGAGGTTAAAATCACAACATCAATTAACTGCCATGAAAGTTTTCTTTTTTCAATCTTTGACACTTGGTCCCTGTATAATAATAAGAAACATTTCAGTATAAAGGGACAGTCATCCTAAGTGTGAGACTTCATATTAGCTTGGTGGTTAATCTCACAGCACATGAGGATTACCTGTTGACTACATACAGTACATTTTTGTTTGGTTTTGGTCTTTGTGTGTCATCTGTTCCTGCCTCCTCTCACAATGGCACCCAAGAAATTTTTCACAATGGTGGCCACATGAGTCCACTTAAAACCTGTGGGTGCAATGCAAAAAACCAAAAGCCATAACTGAATTTCAGGAATTCATTGATACTGTTTTAGTATGTAGACTAGGTATAAAACAGCTGGCTGGCTATAGCTTTCTTATTTTCTTTCACATAAACTGTAATGGAAAAAAAAGACATTATTGGTTGAATTATACTGCCTAATGTAAAATGTCAGATAAAAGTATTTTATGCAAAAAATTACTTGCAGAAAGGCAGCGATTGTATCAGGGTGGTCATAGCCCCACCTTGTCACCCCTTTGCGGTACCTTTGTCTTGTCATTGTGTCTCTATTTAATGCTTTTGAATGTTGTTAGAATGTTGTTCTCAGTCATTGCATCTCATTCAGAAACATAGAACTGTTTCTTTCTTGTCCTCTCATTTCATATGGACAAAGCTAAAGACAGTTCTATCTCCCTTTTATTATGGACAGCTATTTGTGGCATAGTGATTAACTTTGGCCATAATCATTTTAATCTGTATATACTGTGTATATTTATACCAGAGTGATGTTTGAACATATTTTTTGTGTAATGTACAGTTGCTATTTTTTGCATTGCCTGTCCCATGTTCCTAGAAATGTAAATGTCAAAGTGTTATATTGCAAAACAAATGGGAGGGAGAGATTTTAATTGGACATCATATCTTTACAATTATCCCACTGATGCACTTTTACTTATGAAGGACCCAAGTTAAAGAAAATTAGCTGCAATGCCTTCAGGGCTCGAAATTAACATATTTGTTAAACTTGTCAATTCCTGAGTCACTCTTTAGAGTTAAATTGTTTTCACAATTTAATTGATAGATGAAGTTGTTTGATTTTTGACCCACAAAATTCATCCTCTGACATGTCTTGGACAAATCCAACCTACTGGACTGCACAATCTGTACATTCAAAGTTTACCAAAAAAGATATATTCTGATTAAACATTTTAAAAAATTGTGTTATTAAACTTAGAGTTGAGAACAAAATGGTCGCCCTGGGAGTAGTTCTATATTTGATTGAAAGGGCATAATAATAACTTTTAAGTATGATTAGTTTACAAGCACACAAATTACAAATTATCTTTATGTGAATTCTCTTAGATTTGTATACTTACTCAATTAACAATTGAGGATCTAAATACTGACACAGGGCTGCACAATTATGACCAATGTTATACTTTATGTAATGAGTTTTCTGAGGCTGTGGTGCGGAAACAATTGTATTTACAGACAGCTGGAACAATTTTTGCAACTTAAATTGATGGTTTCCTTCATATTTACTCCTGGATCAAATTTTGGCTATCTGTTGCATCATTCTGAAACCCTGGTACTTATGTGGACATGGAGACTAGTTTAACGCTATAAAAAAACAAAGCGTGGTCACTGTGCAGCCCTGAGGACAGGACAGTGTGGCAGCTGAATGTTTATGTACCTGATTGTTTGCCTGAAAGTTGAAGAATGAAATATTTATGTGTCACTATTTTCGTTGCAACAGAGTGATGTGGTGTGGTGGAGATGTGTTAAGGTGGACTTATGGAGAATGTTGTTTCCTTTGGACTCTCTGAATGATAACACCTCTGGACTGCGCAATGAGATAGACCTATAAATCATTATGTTCAGTAAAGAATTGATTGTTAATTGAAGAAAAAATCACTACGTTACATTAATATTTCTTTGGTTTTTACCCTGTAATAGGGACCCATTATGTCTTAATGTCATGTTTTGTGTCTCTGAAGATCGGCATTGCTTGGCAATGGTCTTTTATGTGGACATTTTATTGTGTATTTATAAAACCATGCCATCTGCTGATTTATATTAGCTGCATATGTATTCAGTGCTTAAAGATGATTATTGTAATATTCAAGAATAGGCAGAGCAAGGGCTGCAGTTTTTTTTTAATAGAAAGTACAGTGACATTGTGTTGTTTGCATTTTAGTTAAGCAAGGCTGCATTGTACTGAGAAATTTATAGGAAAGTAACCTCCTTTACTTTTCCCAAAGACATGTAATATTTGAGTTGAGTTCATAGCCACATTAAAAATGCCTGTTTGAATATGTATTCCATGTGAAAATAAAGACAATAGTTGCTTTCATTAGCTGGAAGTTTTAATTAGCTTGTGTTGCTCAGTTTTCTTGTTTTAGGTCAGTACAAGTCTGCAGAGATCAGAGCTGAGTGAGACCTGTTTATTCCAAATGCTAAATTTAACATAAAATTTCAAAGTATCTTGGTCCACATTAAACCTAAAGTAATTCGGATCAGTATGTTTATACAGGATGATTATAGGCAATGGATTAAGAAACTCTTTTTATTCAACAAGACTATTATTCTACCGTGCAGCCATATCAGAAGCTGTATGAGCTGTACAGACACAGTCATGCTTTTAATCTGATCTGGTAAAGAAAAAAATGTCTGGCCTGTAAGCAGATAATATTTTTAGGCAGTCATAAAGGGCTTACCTGGTTTGGGTCCCTACATTTGTCTAAACAAGTAAAACTTGAATCCTTGCCTGAAGTGCTCACCTTGCTTTACAAAAGCCTGTCTTTAAACCCAGGTTGGATCCCATGTTCCCTCACTCCAGTCTTGGAAGATTTTAAATAAGCCTCACTGTCATCTTGGATTACTGGCATGTAATTCCTTGACTGACTCAGACTCAAGTCAGTTTTGAAAGCAACCAAACACTAAAACAACCTGCTGAGTTAATTTAAATGTGCCAGAAATGAACAGATTCAAACCACAACCCTCTTTGAATGGACCTGGCAAGGAAAACTTCAACGTTTAACACAATGGATACACAAAAAATTTAAATAACATCTCATACAGCCATTTCTAGTTTTGGAAGAACACAGTTATGCTTCTAGCTGCCTGGATGGTTGGGTCACCATTTAATTTAGCTCTTCACGTGATCACCAGTAACGGGAAATAGGGGCACCTTATTTCTATTACAAGGAAAAATAGCACCTTAAGAAGGTTTGGGATTAGAAAATTGTCAAAGAATTATTTACAAGCACCTTAAAGTCCTTATTAGCCAATGAGATTTTCTCAGCTGTCATCAAGTGACCTTAGTATGTGTAAGGCACTTTTATAGTAGGAATCACAAGCCCTATGGCATCGCTTTAAGATTCTTTTCTAAGATCATGATTGATCATTCATATTCAAATAATGCCCCAATAAATAACAAACCTATGAAACCATGAAAATTAATTTATTTTAATATGTTCATTTGCATTACTCTCAGAGTGCAGCCTTGAAACTGAAACTGCTTTATGATGGACAATGTAAAGCCTGTTCACAGAGTCCACTTTCCGGGAATATTGCTGCTTTTGTTTTTTCCTGGTAAGTGGACTATGATGGATCCAACAAAAATAGCAGAACCTTATTGATCAAACACTAATCAAACTGCCTTTTGTCTAATTACAATTTAAAATGCAAAAATATAACTTATATCTACTAAGTAAACACATCCTCACAATGGATATAGTCATTTTAATTTTCCCATCTAAATGTCGGCTTATCAGGTTAAGCTTCAAACAACCTTGTATGTAAACTTGATAATTGCAGAGAAAAAAAGTAAGAGGCTAATTAGATGCTAGTAAAGATAATTTATGCCTCACTGAATGCTTAAGTGGAGTGCTTTTAAAGCAGGTACATAAACAACAGTAAATATAAGGACATAAACAGCCACAAACAAGATGGGGCACATTCAAATAATAGCTCCACTCCATTAAGTGAAATCAGAAGAAAGACATGAAAGGGTAAGGATCTATAAGAATATAAATGATATATCCAAATCGGGAAACATGTTAGCACTTCGGGTAGGCACTAGGAGCAGATGAAGTCAGATTGCTGGTGTTGGTCAGATCCTCTTTTGTATGTAAAAACATTCACAGTTATATTTCCTGTCTTTATTTCTGACAAAAAAGTCAATGAAATGTTTTAAAAACTCCCAATATTTATGTATGGATTTGGAGTCACTGTCAAGCAACACTGAAATGATTATCTTGCTTATTGAAACAACAAACCTAAGAGGCAAAAAGCAAATCATAAACATTCTGAAAGTGAATGTTTAAGTTTGATACTTTTGAGAACACAGACAAGTGATTGAAAATGCTATGTCAAAAACAGGAATGACTTTGGCTCTTTGATGCTGAATATTTAGCACTAGTTTAGTGCCAAGTTTTAGGATGTGGTTTATCCCAAGGTTAAATATCTATTACACATATATGAGAAACATTTACTTTTACATACTAACACCTGTAGCAATACATTTAACATAAAATTATGTACTTAGTGTGAGTAATTTCTAAGTGTAATACATTAAACTGGTTATGTATAGAGTGTTAACATATGAATGATAAATACGCAGTCCATATGTAGTCCACAGAAAGGGAATGATGGAGCACCACAGGCAATAGTGGGCTGTGTGAATGGATATCCAACTATAAGAGGAACATCCACATAACATTTATATTATATTTTAAGTGTATCCCTTTTAAGGACCCTGAGCTGATATATGAAGTACACTGACATATACACTTTTTAATGTATTTTTTATTAGTATATCAGGTTTTCTTATTGGACTCTCCCGCCTGTAACCCAGTATGATAGAGCTCGTTAAAACCAAGGCCAATCAAGCACAGTCTGGTGTGACACAAAGCCAAAGATACTAGCGTTAAACTTCCTTGGACACTCCCTGTGTCGGTGGCCAGGGCTCTGTTGGGTGGGACGACACGGCGCGAGACGAGCCTGCGTACCCCTAGAAACTTTGATAACTCAGTGACAGGAACTAGCGCAACAGTGTCTGTCAGTTTGATAGCTTTGTTTCTTAACCGGTCCTGTCAAGAGGTGATGCAGGGAGTGGTTGGAATGACGGGCAGGTAAGAGTTTACATCATCTATAGTAACGTTAGTAACTTAGCAAACATTCACAACGGTCAACTTTAGCCTGCTATCCAAAGCTAACGTCATCTTAAGTGGCCAACGTAATCACTAGCTAACGGCTAACGCTACTTTAGAATAGATGCCCCTCTTTGCAGCATCGGCAAAAATGTTAATATTAATAAATATTGTGTTCTGCGGAAACAGTTGGTTTAAAGTTGATACTCAAATTTATCGCAGTTGTTCAAGTTAGTTAGTGAAACAAGTTTTCCTTCCCACTTTGAAGCTAAGTGTTAGGTTAGCATGCTAGTTAGCTTCAATAGTAGCTCGCCAAATTACATTTCGAGTCCTAACATTTTCCCTGTCACTGTGCTTTATTGTTTTGAGGTGACGTAGATAGAGCAACTTAAGTTAATGCTTGGCATGCTGTTACTGAGAAAAAAATGATAAAGTATCTCGGTTTGGTTAGCAACGTTACTGTTATTTTAGTTTACCTAATTTTAGTATCTTTATGATCCACATGATGCCTCAGTCAGCACTGGTCTTTAACTTTCCTGGATTATTTACAGCATCTTGCGAGATTTGCTATAGTAGTAACTTTAATGATAACATGTGATCAGAGGTTATTAGTCATTGTAGTTAAAAATCAAGTGTGTAAATGCAGCATGCACATCATCGCTTAGCTAGATTTCAGTACCTCTATTCCTTTACCAAATTAGGTGATGACTGTGCAGTCAGGGAGTAAGAGTGTCAGTGTGCTCCCCCACTGATTCACATATTATTTCCATTCTCCATGGTGACAGCTGCAACAAGCAAAGCGGTTAATGCAGAAGTTATGTGAGATATGATAAACACTGCATCTATCCTTGCATCCTAGTCATCTGTCAGCCTACCATTTCACAGGAACTTGAGGGAAGTAATGTACTAATGTATATCTTACTGTCACATGCAAAAGTATCGCTAATGCCCTGGCCACTGCGGCCTGTGAGAGATGCAAGAGTGGCTTTGCTGCGACTGAGAAGATTGTCAACAGCAATGGAGAGCTGTACCATGAGCAGTGCTTTGTTTGTGCCCAGTGTTTCCAGCAGTTTCCCGAGGGACTCTTTTATGAGGTAGTGCAATCACAAAGTCACTACACAAACTTTCACAATCACAATAATAAGCCATACTTTGTGTGGTGCATGTGTGGTCATGATTTGTCTAGTGCTCTTTTACATAGAGAATGTTTTTCTTGAAATGAATGTCAGTCCTCTCCTTTTCACAGTATGAAGGAAGAAAATATTGTGAACATGACTTCCAGATGCTCTTTGCCCCATGCTGTCACCAGTGTGGTGAGTGTCATCATTTACAGCCACCTTGTGGAAGCTATAGGGATCCAAATGAAGTAACCTGTATTTAGATACTATTTGGTTATGTATAGGTGTATTTGAGATGGGCTACAGAACTGGTACTACAGTTCATCACAAGAGTACCTCAAGTAGTGATTTGTGATAAGACTTTTATTTTGAAATTGTGAGTACCTGCCATTGACATGCATCTTTGATAACCAGTCACAAGTGGAAAGCTCTTAGTACAGATGTGTATTAAAGGTGGACAGTATGATTTTGTTGTCACTGTCACTGGTGTCATGTCCTGCTCTGTCATGCCATAGATTTCACAGTATTGTCAGTCTGTCATAAACACACACTCACTTTGGTTATAGTGCATGCAGGAAGTTCTGTCTGCAGTAGCACCTATGAACTACAACACACCCACAGAGGTTACCTCAGGGCAGGACTACATTATCCACAAGGCCACTGTCAAGGTACATTTATAGGCTACATTTCCTCCATACAGAATTGGAAGCAGGGCTGGTAAAGTGTATCAGTTTATCAAAAGCCCACAAATACAATAGCAAGAGGAAACATTAAGATAAATAGACCTTTGTGTGAAAAGGCGTGAGAGTGGCATCTGAACTACGTTGAGAGACCAAGGCAGAAAAATTGGTACATTAAAAAGGGAGACACTTCTGTAACTTAGAGCTAGTTTGGTTTTGAATCATCTGACAACATACATCTGTAATCCCACGTAAGGTAGGCCATCATGTTGTGATAGCCGAAGGTGGTGCACCAACAGTCTGTTTTACCATCCAAAAAATGCAAGTCTGTTAGAATAAAAATGCAACAAAGGCCAAAAGATTTAATGGTTCACCCAGCAGCTTATCAGATTCAGGTTGCTCAGTAACAGAGTTTACTTAGAAGAGCAGCATGACTGTTGCTTCTGACTCTGAGAATGAATCATGTATATTTACTAATTAACCTACATTATGGGGCAAGCCACTCCGTGAAAGAACACGTTTGTCTGCAACTTTTTTTCATTACTATTTGTAGCCAAAACAGCCATGAAATGGATTATTTAATTTTTTAAAAAATATTTCTTTAGATATGTTATAACATGGGAGGTTTGTCATGACATAAGCACAGTAAAATTTTGATTACACATCCTATTAATGTTGTCTCAGACACCTCTGTGTTCCCACAATGCTGTTGGTTCCTAACTGTTACCTGCTGGTCTTTTTTATTTTGAGCATTTCACAAACTCTCCATGCTTTGCAAGCACCGTATTGCTAAGCAATCAGCCTTTACTACACCTCATCTCTCCTGTAGCCACCACAGTTTAGAAACCACTGTGCTGTTCTATGGTACTTATGTGGACATAAGCATCCCTGGCATCCAGAAGTTGTTTGAGAGATTAGATTCCTTTGTGTCCCTTGTGATGTTTAAATGTATTCATACTTTTAGTCAGAGCTTCCCACTTGTGTTTAGATCATCCAAGATGCATTGCAGTGCATTAAAAGCTTAATTTAAATACGGCTTCACAGTGTTTAGGGAGAGACAGAGATGCTCTAATCAAATTAAATGGACAATTAAAATGCATTCAAGAATAAAGTGTCACTTTGAGAACACTATAGGAAGCACTGTAGTGCCCTGTAGCAACACTATAACTCCATGATGAGGTGCTCATTAGGAACCACTGTACAGTAAAAAACAGCATCTAGACTCAACAAATATTGAAAAAGTCAAACTTTGACTTTCCTCAAGCTTATCTTTCACTTATGGTCTCCCTCAGGGGAGTTCATCATCGGTCGCGTCATTAAGGCCATGAACAATAGTTGGCACCCTGACTGCTTCCGCTGTGACATTTGCCAGGCTGTTCTTGCGGATGTGGGGTTTGTCAAAAATGCTGGCAGGTAAGTATCCTGTATTATTCCAGTCTTAATATAAAACTGACAGCCTGTGAAGCAGGTGGTTACACACATGTCAAGCTGGTGACTTACTCACTCGCTTTCTAACAAATAATGGAATATTGAGCAGCTGTGACAAGAGTATGTCAAAACAACATTTGAGGCCACACACTCATTTTTGACACCCCTGAATTTTGTCCTCCTTTCTCCATTTACCTCAGGCACCTTTGTCGCCCGTGTCATAACCGTGAGAAAGCCCGTGGCCTGGGCAAGTATATCTGCCAGAAGTGTCATGCGATTATTGAAGAGCAGCCACTGATCTTTAAGAATGACCCCTACCACCCCGACCACTTCAACTGCAACAACTGCGGGTCAGTCTTACCTCTCCACCCCCCTTTTAAGTGCAGGAAACAGCACACTCCTAGCTCCAGAATATATATAAGGTCCACATGAAAAGTGATCTATAACAGTGAGTTCAAAGCCTCTGTTCCTCTCTGTTGTGTGTTTCAATGTTTCTCTGTTCACAGCAAGGAACTGACAGCTGATGCCAGAGAGCTGAAGGGAGAGCTCTACTGTTTGCCTTGCCACGACAAGATGGGTGTACCAATCTGCGGTGCCTGTAGGAGACCCATAGAGGGGCGTGTTGTCAATGCCATGGGCAAGCAGTGGCATGTGGAGGTTTGTGAACAAGAATGATAGTGTTACTGTATTCTACTCTAGATACAACATTCCTGAATGTAGTAATGACTGTTTAAGTGTTATGAAGCCTATTTTACTTTATGAGCTCTTTCCAAACAAAACAAGTCTTAAGGAGTTTACTTTAGGAATCATATTTATTGTGTACATGATTTGCTACGTGTTCATGAAACTCGGCTATCACGCAACTGATAGCAAGTTAGCAAGGATGTTCACATCCTTCACAAGTTCACAAGTTCCCATCATCTAACTGTACAAATTGGCAGAAAGTACACAAAATTGGTCCATCACTAAAACAAAAAAACAGAAAAAATTAAGAATAAGTAATAGAATCCTGTGACATTAATTAATGCAAAACATTCTGTTAAAATTCCTCTTAGCATTGTAAATTGGACCACAGGAAGCAGGGTTTAGAAAAGACCTCTGACAGGTTTATAATGGAGGACAAATGTCACATTGACCACCACTTTTAGAGTTAATATTGTATTTAATGCTTCCTTCATTAAGAAGCGGAATGAAAGTCTTTCACATTTAGTTACCAGTTTTTATGCACAGGAAAAATGAAATTCATTAAATAAACCATTTTAAAACTAAGACACTCTAAATGAGGTAATTTGAGGCAGTAGGAGTGATGTGAGCACTTTTTAAAGAATATTTCTCCCGAGGCTGAGCCAATCAAGTTGTGTTCATCTGTCTGGAGGCTGCTGAGTTTTATACTGTTTTAAAAGCTCAAGAGTATTACAGTGTATAGCAGTCAATTTGATGCTAAAGACAGTCATTTGCTGAAAATAATGTTATATCTAACCAATTCTGAAATGTTGCCCTGCAGGCACGAGAAAAGTAAAGCTATTTTAAAAACGCAGTGGGAATACCATAGAAATATTACAGTGGTTTTTCCATAACACTGTTGAAGCCACATGTGATTAACACAAAGCAAAAACAACAGGAAAGGATTACTATGGTTATATTTTTCCATAGTTAAGTCCAAGCTTTCTTTGAAAAAACATTTCCTGTCTTTTTTTAGCAGTTTTCCCTCTTTCCCTCAGCAATGTTTGCTCTTTTGTTCACAGCATTTTGTGTGTGCCAAGTGTGAGAAGCCTTTCCTTGGTCATCGGCATTATGAGAGGAAGGGGCTGGCTTACTGTGAGACTCATTATAACCAGGTAACTTTAAAAGAGCGAGGTAAAATAATAAAATTTGGAAGACACAACAGACTTCATATTTTTGTACTATCTTATTGCTTCCCCAAATAGATTGTGTGTTTGCTGTATTAACACTGAATTTCCTTGTCTCCTGTGTCAAGCTCTTTGGCGATGTGTGCTATCATTGCAACCGTGTGATTGAAGGCGATGGTGAGTATTATTACAATGCTCATATTCAGCTCTGTGTATTTAGTGATTGAAAAAATTTTTTTATAAATAACATAGTCAAATGTTCATGATTTCCTTTTCTTTTCTTATGTGATCCTCTCAGTGGTCTCCGCTCTGAACAAAGCCTGGTGTGTCAGCTGTTTCTCATGCTCCACCTGCAACACAAAACTCACCCTCAAGTAAGTGCCTTTGCTCATTTGTAGCTTATTTTACTAATTATGTACAGCTGGTTTTCTATCTGGTTTTCCCTGCTGGTCTTAACACTTGTCTTTGTTGATTTTACTCTTGTGCTACAACTTTTCTTCCATTTTCTTCTCCTACATGCTGCACTTGCTGTGTCTATGGTAACTCAGAGATAAGTTTGTTGAAATTGACTTGCGGCCAGTGTGCAAGCACTGCTATGAGCGCATGCCTGAGGAGCTCAAGCGCCGCCTGGCTCGACGTGAGCGTGATGCCAAAGAGCGCAAGAAAAAACCTGCTGTCTAGCTGTAGCGTTAGTATTCTTTACAACTTGCCCCTCCATCCATTGATTGGTTCTATCTCTGCCTTCTTCATTTTCTGTATTGTTCCTTGTTTACTGGCTACACTCTACAGTATGGCATGCCATCATTGTTTGTAATTTATTTTCTAAAGTACAACCAAAATCATGCAGTTGTTTTGTGTTAATGGTGTTTGTAAACCACTTAAATATTTTGTATGTTAAAACGTAAGTTTGGCTTGATTGAGTCTTATAGTGATCATTGCTACTTTATCAAACATGCTAAGAAACAACAAAATCGTGGCAAAAATTATGGATAAAGAAAACACAACAAAATACAGATACTTGAACCTGTGAAAATATTCAGATAAAATAATCCATATGGAAAGGACATCTTTAAGGTTAATGCAAGTTAGCAAAAAGTCTGATATGGTCTCTTTCCCTCTTCACAGGAACAAGTTTGTTGAGTTTGACATGAAGCCTGTATGTAAAAAGTGTTATGAGAAGTTTCCTTTGGAGCTGAAGAAAAGACTCAAGAAGCTGGCTGAGGCCTTGGGACGCAAGTGAGTTGCCTTCAGCCAAACAGTTGGGAAGTATTACTGCTGTGTCTGTGATGGTACGATATCCAGGAGAACTGCTTGCATTGACATAACGACCCAGCATGATCCTTTTAGATCAATATAAGCAATTTAAATCTGGGATCCATAAAAGAAATAAAAAATAAAATACTATGTATCACTGTGGTGTTATCAGAAAGGTGCTTGTATGCTGATGTTTTTTTCCTGATATTTTTTTAATACACAAATGTTTTTTTTTTTTTTTTTTTATACATTCCTAAATTGTCAGCTTTTGTTCTACTCCCCTAAACGAGACATGTGGTGTCCCAGTGTGTTATGACCTAACTATGAGCATAATTGCTTACTGCTATGCCTGAAACAGTTGATTTTAAAAAGATGTTAGGAATTATTTCACGTGTGCCTGGAATAAATGAACAATGTGTCTTAAAATGCAAATGTTTGTTAAAATTTAACTTACTTACAGTTATGCCTTAGTAAATCTATCTTAATTAAACAAAATATCTATTCAAAGCATATTATGAATAAACCTCTTCCCTTTAGAGCTTTTATACCTCATTATTAGTAACTCCAAAGAAGCCACTGCATCCTTTAAGGTACTGTAACGATGTGTTTTCTTGCTAACAGGAAAAAAGCTCTTGACATGTTAAAAGAAAAAACTAAAATGTGTTATTACTGAGAGTGTGGCTTACGTACAAAAAATACATGTCATTGAATCCACAGATGGACATGTTTACTCTTTTATACTTATCAAATGATGATGTGAAATGTATGTTAAAAGTGTGTATGTGATGTTCAGAACTCCTGTCTCTGGTTCCTTCTGTCACTTTTTTTTAATGAACCAGGCTTTACATGTAAATATTTTTACAGGTAAATATTCCCCCAAAAAACTCCTTCACTGTTGATTTGTCCTTCCCAACACTTAATCCCAATGTTTTGAAACATTACTTACTACTACAAACAGTGAGTTGGGAGGAAAAATATGAAATCAGAGAATGCTATCATGTTTTGCCTGTCTTTTAAGACCCTCAGTATATAATCTATGTTTGTCTTGAGAATGATAATAATGTTATGGCATTGCATGTGTTGTAAATGCCAGGGAATTCTGATATTTATATGCAAGTTTCTGAGGAAAACTGTTCAAAGAAATTAACCTTCAGCTGATTGTTTAACAAGAGAACATGTTGATGTTTAATTATCATTTGATTGTTATTTGGGCTGTGAGAAGTGCCACACAACAGAAGAATACTTGCTTGGATGAGGTTTTTTATTATTATTATGGGATGGTTTTGCATATGCATTTTATTTGCCAGAGTTTACATTTGATTCATTTGCAAGAAATGGTTTACAGTCTACTGCTGCACATATACTGTATATGATTTACTGCTTAATGATCAATAAAGTACTCTTAAACACTTCATAGTATGTTTTAATCAATTAAATACTATATATACCTCAGTAATACCTGTTCAGACCCTGAAATTTAAATCCAACCATGTCTGTGCATCAAAGAAGTTTACGCAACCTACATGTTTAGTTTCATTATCTGACATGTTTAATGCACAGCATAGGAAAGTCAAAAGAATCATAATAAACATTCACAAATTCCACAGTAAAGTTACAGTAAAAACGATGCAGTACACATAAAAAAATTCAGCAATCAAAACAAAAATCAAGCAAACCGGAATGAATCAATCAATACAACTAAGCTGCAAATTTGTGCATGTGGGATCCCCTTGTTAACTCAACAGAAGTTTCTTCTTTCAACTTTAGCTTGAATTTTTAATGGAATGATTAAAAGCAGAGTGAATGACTGAAAACAGAGTCCCCTAGTTTTCTTGTTTTTGATTTTAAATATATATTTATTTAAGTAGTGCTGAATATTAATGTAAAGAGCAATGATAAAACAATAGTTAGTCTAAATGTTCTTGAGGTAACATGTTTCACAGCTTTTTATTTTCCTTATTTTTTTTATTTCCCAGCTTTACTTCTAGTGTCACAGTGAGTTAGCATACATGTGATCTAGACTCTAAACTAATGCAGTCAAACGGATATTTCTACAATAAATACCAATTATGGCAAATTATGATCCAAGAAGAGGGTGTTAAAAATTTATGAATTACTCAAAAGTCACAGACGAACAACAGTTTTCTCTAAGTGTTTTTCTTACAAATTTATCACAAGCTAAATTGCTGTATAAAGTGAATGTAATCTTTTTACACTTAAAAAAAGTTTATGAATATTAACTCATACATCTATTGAAATGACAAATTGAATTAACTGTAAATGAGTTAAGTTGACAGAAGCTGAGAGGTGCCTTTGGTTTGCCTCCCCATTTGTTTTTTTCTCTTCACTTAAGTATGAAGCTTGTTGGTGAGTTTCCTTTACCTATGTAGTTTCCATCATGTCTTAAACCTAACGTGATTGTGTTTGTGTATTAACAAATAGAGGTGACTGAGACACAATCCCTTAAATAACTGAATGTTTGCTGGGTACATGTAAGTCCTGGGGCAAAAGTGAAACACCAAAAAGGTTCAGTCCAGTCAGGCAACACACACAAACAAATGTCAGAGAGGATACAGAATGCAATTCAATTCAGTATCAAGGCCCAGTTTTTCATCACCCACTCAAATGAGAGTGCACAGAGTGATCAACTGAAATGCCTCAAAGGTACAGTAGAGAGAGGGCGTATGTTGGAGTGGAGGAGGGAGCGCAGGAGAATGCATGTAGACAGTGACAGTAAGACTGACATGGACAGACTGAAAAGTTAAGCTCAGAGGTTGTGTATCTTAAGTATGAGCTGGAGTGTTCGCAGACAATGGCAGTGCTGTTGCTGAAGTTGTTTGCTGGAACTACTGTCTCACATATTGCTTTCTTAATGAGAAGGAGTGGGGTTAGAGGAGAATGGTCAGATATGTTCACACAAGAAAAGCCACAGTTGTTTGTCAAGAGAAGCTCACAA
>JAPZDZ010000001.1:9960451-9973038 GCA_029783805.1 Acanthurus tennentii | reverse complement strand
ACACACACACACACACTTTAGCTATCATTCTATTAGATTAATCTACCTGCAGAGACATTATACCCAACACTTTGCTTTGCTCACAAACTCCTACGCAGCACCTCTCAACATGGCCATTGTCTGTTTCCTGCCCCCTGTCTGTGTCCACACTGCTTTGTACCTTCTGATTAAAGCTGCTGGTATGCAGCGCTGGTCTTTCACAATTAATGGTTATAATTATGATATACTGTAAGTTTACTGAGAGATAAAGTAGAAGAAAAGATTTGGTTCACATTCTGGTCAGTGTCTTTGCCGACACAACAAACGGGAACTAATCTCATCTGTAAATCTCATGCAGGAAGCTCACACACAGGCAGCTGAGGCGACTCAGTAAACAATACCGTATGTCTCCCTGCGCATTACATACACTCACAATATGTTGAGTAGCCTATAGTGTTGGGTTTATACTAGAGCATGGTAATGACATTCATGTTACAGCAGACGATAGCTAGATTAGATATGCGTCCCTGCTGTCTGTTTTCTCACAGCTTAAAGCAGAATCCATTGACCTGCTACTGGGTCATATTGTCGAGCGTGACGGCTTTTTTAGACTAAAGACAATGAAGATGCCAACAATTTGTTTTGTTGTTCTTGTTTTTGGATTTTTCTGTGCGCAGGGAAAACACGAGTTGCCAAAAAAAGTCTCTCTTGTCTTCAGCAGCAGCCAGGAGCCAATTTTCTGTTAGTACTGTTGCACAGATGTGACTCTGCAGAAAGCACATCATTATAACAATGTAAATAACAATGTGTGGACTTTACCCTGACAATGTGACCATAACTGTGTTATGATCAGAGTTAATGAAGGCAGGAGTCTGTCCAGAGGACTGACAGCTTCAGTTCGGTTCAGTTAAATTGGAAGGCAAAGACAAAGTATTTTGTAGTTTCATTTGAAGTCACATAGTTAAGTTACATAGTTAAGTTTTTATTACTTCCCTTTTACTGCAGGTTCTCCACACACTGTAACAATAAAAAGATAAGTGAGTGAAAACATAAATAATTGAACAGACAAAAAACAAACAACCTGCAGATAAAACACCCTTTGTTTAGAGTCTCAGTTTGCATATCAGTCTTATCTGCAATAAACTCATCATAATTCCACAAATGTAAAACCCTTTTAACATGTCAGGGAGAAATTGACGGTGCTCCTGTGGGTTTGAATGAAAGGTTGACTATCCACAAGACGCATAGACCCTACTGGTGAAAAGGTCATTCCACTCTAAATAGTCAATGTTGCTGAGCCATTCCCATGATAGAACCGCTGATAACTCTCTAAAATGAAACCTATCTGTGCCTGTGATGCATTGCTGTTTCACTGCCATTGGCGTTAATTCATTACAGAAGAACCAGGCAGAGATTACAGCTTTGTATTCCTTGACAATGTCACGCAGGCCTGCGCCATCCAGATAATTATGAGTCGAGAGCTGCGGCCTCAGAATGAGAAAGCTCTCTGAGCTCATCTCATTCTTCTGAATGGGCCTCTGTCAGATACTGACAATGACTGACCTTGTGCTTGGAAAATCGCACTGAATTAAGCATGGAGCAGATATCACTTATACACCCCGGCTGTATTCCTCTTGAGGGGCTTAGAGTCATCTTTCAAAAATGAATCAACTCAACTGCCTAAATGATGTCCCCCCCCCGCCACCACCACCACCACTGCCACACAACAGAGACATGCTAATTTTTTTTAAACTGTATCCTTTGGCTGTGTCTCTTAGAAGCTAAAATGGATGTGATTGTCATCGCTGTGGATAATTGATTCTTAAACTGTAGCACTTATTACTGAGACATTAGATGATAGCTTTGTTCTAAAGTCTGATAATTGGGGTTTGATATAGCTTTCAAAGATGAACCTTTTTTTTTTTCTTGCTGCCATCTCGTAATTCATTAAATATGCAATACATTTCCAATGTTTTGTTTGTAGTTTAAGTGCTGTCAAACGTGGATCAGGAAAAACAGCAACACTAAAAAAACAGCGGTACTCTTGCTGAATATAAATAAGCTTGAGAGATAAAACCCTGCCAGCAGTATTCTCATAACTCTAACCTTCCTGTCTAACTCTAATCTCACTTGGGTTCAGTTGCTTGCAGATTTAAAAAAAAAAAAGAAATTATTGTAGATCGTTTTATTTTCTGAAGTTTTCAGGTGTTCAGTGCTGAAACTTCAGCTGCTGTTGTGGAATAAAGAGGGTGATTGACATGTCATTTGTGGTGATAAAAGCATCAAAAAAATAACATGTAAAACTCAACAGTAATCTGCTCAACAGTAATTTGCTTTTGCAGACAAAATATACCGGTAACCTGCCAATGATCCTTAGACCTTTTTACTTATTCTTATTGTTATCATTAGGAACTGTTTCAACGCAAAAAAATCAGATGCCGGATCTCATATGTGACATATGACATATCTGTTCTGTGAAATGTATCAAGTTAAATGAACATGTGTTACTTTTGTAGTCTCCCATCTGATCCACTTTGCTCTAGATATTTGCGCACACAGTATTTCTTTCCGAGACACACAGAGGAAACAGCACAGAACAAAAACCTCATTGTTTTATACGTTCCTTGTGCAATTAGTGCCGTCCACCTTCTGCCTGCTGGCCGCGCACCCTCGCATTTCATGTCCTGCTGATTGAAGCTGTTAACTGAAACCTGCCTGCCCTCACAGTCTTTTATGAAAGTGCAAGCACAAGTACAAATTGATGTGTTATTACTGCTCAATTGAACATTCAACAACAGCTGTGGTCATTCATTTGTTAGTTCATTTGTTTGTTTGTTTGGTTTTGTGTTTGTGTTTGTGTTTGTGTGTGTGTGTGTGGTGTGTGTGTGTGTGTGTGTGTGTGTGTATGATATTTTTGAAGGTCTTCCAGTTGCTGATGAAACTACACTGGTAGATTTGAACAGCATTACTTCTAATTCATTTTTGCTGTGACTGGTTTTCTAAACATAGAGATGCTTCTGTATCATTATGGTCATTAAGTGGATGTGTTCACTTGCTTGTGGTATGCACACCAACTCCCATAAAGGCAACTCCCATATGATTCAGTGTAAATCCCCATCTGTGATATTTTTAGCAATTTTTGTTTTGATCTAAAAAAAGTAGATCTATCTTTGCCTCGATCTAAAGAAACCCTATATATATATATGACTATATAAATGTTATGTTTTTACTATAACAAACTGCTACAACTACAACAAAACATGTATGAGCAAGACAGTCAAAGTTCAAGGTGCAATCTGGTGACAAAATGGTGTATCAAGGTTGTATTGCTTCATCTGTTAGGGTAGCTGCAGTATGTATAAAGAAGACTAAAAGAAAAATATGTGATTTGGAATCTGGCCTCAGATCATTGTTATAGTAATTTTCGGTGTTGTCAGTGGCTCATAGAAACAGAGAACTTTTCTGAGTCGAGATTTAACTGACTAAACATTAGCCAGAGCTTAGACCTAAATGAAAATGAGCCACATCTGCATCTCTTCTGAGTCTGCTCTCATTGTGGAGGGCTTTTTCATCTTGGAAAGACAATGCAGATCCATTTATTCATTCAAGTTTTGGTTCAGAGAGAGATTCTTTGTTGACTGCCTTCCCATAAGCAATTGTTGTTTCTTTCTTCCTCGGATTTTCTGTTAAAATTCATTTTTGGATTCTCTTCTTAATTAGCAAAAAACTGAAAGAAATTATTTCCTTTTGAAAAATAGACAAAGAAAAACTGGCCTTTGTCAGTTTGAAGCACACTATTTTCTGATGTCCTGATAAGCTAAAGGGTAATAGTTCATATTTTGATTTTTATAGTTCATGTGTGAGCATGCAAACTCACTAATATTATATTATTTGATGTATCCAGTGCAACAAAGATTTGATATCTGCAACAGTTGACTTGGACGTTTTTGCTGAATAATTTCAATAATTTCATTTACAGTGCCTCTATCAGAAGGTAGAAAAATGTGAATGTTTGGAATGCTAATATGCTTACAGCATGCAGTTGTTACTGTTCATGTTAGCATGCTAATGTTGGCATTTAGATTAAAGCACAGCTGAAGGAGACATGATATGGACGGAGTCATGTAAATCGAGCTGATTGCAGACACATTTTTATATGGATAACATGGTCTGACCTTATCGTAGCCTAACCTAAGCACCACGTTGGTATTCATTATTGCACTTGTGGTTAAGAATTTGAAAAGCTGAAATTTAAATCTTAATTATTTTGCCTCGAGTCAAAAGTCCTATTAGTGTTAAACAAGCATTAACATTAGACTGTCACTTTGACTACAGACATTTATGTCATTTTATGCATCTTAAATGTAGGTATTTTGGCCTCTTCCATGAAATGCACTCCCCCCCTGTGAATTAGATAATCATTCACTTGTCTGCTTTGTTGCTTCCAAGGCAATGATATAAGAGTCTTTTCTAAAAGTTGAAAAGCAAATTGCAGCTTTGTGCCCACTTGAGACCTAAATCATCAGGTATCACGCATTTAGATTCAACAAGTAAGCAGCAGCCTCACATCACTCACTTCCTGTCATCTGTGCACCTTTCTCCCATCTATTCCCAGCTCTTTGTTGTAACATGTATCCCTGCCAGGAGCACACTCCCACTACTTGAGATAAAAAAAAAAAAAAATCTAATCAGATATCATGTATGTAATCCAGATATAATATAGCTTTACAGAAAAACAGCTGTACAATGTAGGATTGAGATAAAAGCACTACCTGCACATTTTGTGCTCTGTGAAACAATTTCACCTGCTTTCAACAGGCAAAATTCATCCAGTTCTGTCACTGCACCAACACCGCCCCCACATCTCGTCTCTCACTCTCTTGTTTCTGAGAGACAGACGTCAGGTAACCAGCCGGCATTAGCTGTATTACAGCCTTTTTAATTGAAATTGGATTTGCAGAATTGCTAAAATTGACATGATGCAATGAAGCCTGACATCATGGTGGCTTGGACCCCTGTTACTCAGTTCTTTGACGATTCCAGTTTCATTACATTTTACACACATACACCGACTCACACCGACACACACACACATGCACACACACGCACACATGTGCATGGCAGTCTGGAACTCGACACACACATAAGAGGAAATACTTGAGATACATGTAACTTTATAATACACAGGTATTGTTAAGTGTATGCAGAGTTATGCAGTAGGTTGTTAACCAGCCTACCTTTGCCAATGAGGAGACAGGCTCATGTGATTAAATCTATTATTTTGCTCCCAATTTTCCCCGCAGAACGCTCATCAAAAACCTGTTTGAGCAATACAATGATTCCACAGGCCCAGGCTGATAAATCACAAACAAACAAATTAATTAAAAGATAAATAAATGAATAGTTTGCCTTCCCCCTCTGGAAATTGGAGCGTACCATATTAATCTGCCTGTGTGTTCATTAAAGTAACAAGTCAGAATTGCACCCTCTATATAATTGTGATATAGCATCTGCAGTCCACATTTGTGAGAATTTAGAGCCGAAAAAAAAAGAAGTTAGCTGATATGTGTGCTTTCATTACATGCTCAATGAGCCAAATGTGAGAATGTTTTATATTATGATTCACACCTGGGCACTGAAACACATGTGTGAATCACAGCATCTGCTCCGTAAAGTTAAAAAATGGTTGCACTCGGTGGAAAACATCAAGACAAAACTTCCATCCTCCAGACGACCCCTTCGCTTGCTTGGTTCCTCAATGCAGCAGTCTGGGCCAGATTTCATCAATCTGAGAAGGAGTTGTGTTTTTGCACTCTGCTCCATATTTTTACAGGCATGTGGGTTCCTGTCAGAGCAGCATATATCTCTGGTGCATTAATATTCAACATCAATAAAAGAACACACACAAGACTTCTAGCTTGTTATCAAAGTCAATTATTAGGTTCAGAGTGTCAGCGTGCTTTCTGTAAACTAAGAAGACGTTGAAGATGTTCAATGCAATTGAGCACTGAGGGGATTTTATAAAGCCAAGGCCAAACAAAGAGTTCTTGTCTGAATGAAAAATGGGATTGCTTTGTGTTTGTCCCAAGGCTTGTGTACCAATAACTTCAAAACATGAGAGATACGGTAAATATAGCTGCTCCCCAAACTGCCTTTTTTTGAGTAACCAAAGAGGGAAAACCACAATAAAACACAGGAGCCAACATGCCTTGAGATGTTTTATTCATTCATTAAAGCCATCAGCAACGCACTGTTGAGACAACATCAAAGATGGATACTTATATACAACATATGAAACAGAATCTGAACAAGTCGCATTCTGCGGTGGCCTGCTAGACTGCACAAATGTCATATCTGCCCATCAGGTTATTCTAGTGGAGTCTGTGCTGTGAATGACATATTTTTCTTTCTATCTTTCTCTTAAAACCCTCAGTCACCTCTGGCAAAACTGCAGGCTTAAGCTTCAGTAGCCGTGAACAGAGCCTTGTTGGAATCACACCCCACTGTGGCTGCAAACATTACACCAGGTTTCTCACCCACAGTTTGCAACTGCATGCTGCTTTAGCTTTGATGTTTTACATTAACAGCACTTGTTTACTGAACAAGATACATGTTATGCTTGCAGATGAATACAAATAAGGCATACTGTACATCCTTCCTGTTAAATAACCACTTGTTTTTCCAGAGGGTGATTAAAAACAAAGGTTTATATTTGCTGTCAGGCTGTTGAGCTAAATCTTCATCTACAAATACTTGAAAAATGAGTTTTCGATAGTATAACTGTCTGATTGATTGTTCAACAGACTGTGTCATAAAGGGCAACCCTGCCATGACCTATTCGATTAGTTTAATTTTTCTTGAGGTTACTTCACACATTTATAAATTCTTGCCACATAAGTTTCATTCAGTACAGTCAGATAGCTGCAAGGACTTCTCTTTATCCTAAATCGGTCTTTTAGCTTTTAAGTCTTAAATAGTCCCCTTTACAAATAGAAGTTATTTTGTATAGAGAGTTTACTGAAAACAAGTAATGTTTCCTACTTGGAGAACAAAACACTGTGAAACACTTCAACCTGACTGATAAATGAATGAGCAGAAAGCAAATAAAGGTCCGAGCAACTGTAAAATAAGAACATGAGAAATCACCAACCTTTAATCAAAGAAACTGAAAGCTTTGCATCAAAATCTGTGCAGATTTAAATAGGAACAGGTTCTTGTTTTAGTGTCAAATGCACAATAATGCTCATACTACATATACTGCCTATAAGCCAGATTCAAGAGCTATTCTTAAAACTTTAAACTGAAAATATTTTTAGAAGGCTTTAATGGAACTCAATCACAGATTATCAACTGAACATACTGAGAACTGACAAATCACAGTCTAAACCTGTTTATTTAAACCACTCCGTAGACTGCAGGAGGCCCAAAGAAAAAACAGGTTCCCAAAATAATAAGAGCCCGATTGCACTGTTGTGATTTAGTAATGAGCTAGAGTCACAAGCATTTCTCGGCTGGAAAGTTCTAGATTAAAGGGTTTAATTTGGTTACAACAGTTTTCTCCCGTGTCATGCAGCAGTGTAGGGACATCAACGACATGGAAATCATTCAACAACTATGTTTAAATCATTTAATTATTCTTCTTTCTGGGGCCAAAACAGTTTTTCAATATTTATGAATCTGTTGTCTTTTGTCTCTGTTAGAATTCTCACAATTGAATGGAAGAAGAAAACATTTGACGTGTCATGTAGCTGCTTAAATTAGCCTCATATATCTATAAAATATATGAACTACTAATACTAATATTACACACATGAACATAACTGAAAGTGAAAAACAGACACTCTGTTCATTGACCCTTATTAGCATCTTTTGAGAAATGTTGTTAAAAAGGGATCCACGCCTTTTTTTCATCAAAAACGCACAGAAGAAGTTGGCCATGCTCATGCACATCCTTCCTGCTGCTTTTAAACTATTGCATTCATTGACTGCAGCAAAGTGCAAAATAATGTTGCAACTTTCTATCAAAGGCAAGGAAAAAGAACTCTGCAAAGCTAAAAAATATGGATGTAAAAAATGCATGGCATAAAATATTGAAGAAGTAAGCTTTGCAGGTGTTTTATTAAGAAGAAAAAGGCATTCATCACGTTTGTCAGGGACACACTTCGGTTGGCTTTTGATGGGAATATTAAACATAAACATAACTTTGTTTGTTTCCAAAAAAGGGTACCTTTAATTAAGTCCTAACACAGATGACAGAAGCCCATATATCAAACCCGATAAAGCAGATTACAAAAAAAAACTGAGCTTGGTAGATATGCAGCAAAAATGAGGCAGGGACCAGCAGCCTTTTGATTTTATGCTTAAGGGTTGGCAAATAATTCATTATTTAACACTAAGCGGCACTATGGCACTTTTACTGAGGAGCTTGCCACTTTACAAAACCAGGCCAAATAACTGAATAACAAAAAGATGCTGCATGCACAAAGATGCAAGAGGTTAATTGGATAATGACATTATATTAAAGGTTGTAATTACATCAGTTCAAGGAAAATCAGGAAAGAGCATTGGTGCCATAATGCTGCACATCTACCTACAGTATAGAGTCAAGTAGGGACTAATAAGATATGTTATGCGGCATAATTTTTAGACGTAATTACTTTATAATGTATGATAAATTTATTATGCAAACTGTGTGCGTACAGTAATATTATATAGCCGAACGTAAAAGAGCAGTTGGTGTGTTTGTGTGGGTGACTTCAAAGCGCCATTGCTCTTCATATGTATCATTGACATTAACATTATGCTTTATGCACTTTTTGGCTTTTAGTGTGCGGTAGAAGAAGAGAGCTTTAGGGTACGCAGGTTAATTTAGTTTCCCTACAAAATGTGAGCGCCTTAGTCTTTAACATTTAATCCAAAGGGAGGTATTTTTCAAGAAGCCAAAAGGGTGTGTGAAGGGTAATAAATCCCCAGCTCGACTCTCCAGAGCCTTGCAGAGGTTTCAACACATGCTAAAAACCCGGGCCCTGGGCTATATTGTGTGAGAAATAGTGGCTATACCGCTCACCTGAATAATGCACAAGGTTAAAAGGTCATAATGGAATTTCCATTTCTATAAAATTTAAGAGAGAGCCAAGGTGGGAACAAGGTCCAATGCAATTACTTTCATCCATAACACTATGGAACCGTGCTAATTACACAATGTATTAATAACTGCCCTCGCTGCTGTAATTCTGGGCTTTCATTGCATTCCTAACTTTTAAAATTCGACATATTAGAAATGTGATGAAATTACTTGAGTTGTTTTTCCACCTGAACAAACCATCTCAATGGAAATCACAGTATTTCAAACTTGAAAATTGAATTGATAGCACCTCTTTCAAGCCAGGAGCGCTGAGGGTGTTTCCTTCGCTGCACATCATTCTTCTGTTTCATGATTTTTTACAAACATCACACATCTCTTGCAATAGCAGCGGTCAAAGGTGACAGGGTTCATGGACCAAGCTTTGCCCTTATTTAACCTTAATGTTCTCCTCTTAAAATTTTTGAACTAAGTGTTTATATGAAATGCTCACACAAACAATCATTTGTTTCTGTGGCTGAATATTTGAATGAGAAAATAAATATTAAATTCCAGCAGCTTTTTATTATGAATAATTTATGACAATGTGTTCGAGTCAGATTTGTGCATAAAAATCCAAGCAATCCTAATAGAAACTTTAGAAAAGATGTAACTGCATAGAGTATATGAATGTATAAATCTTTAAGCATGCTGTTACCCAGCATTATCAAGGCAGTGCTTCAGGTAAGTAACATCCCTTTAGTGCAATATAACTGTACTTCAGGTGCATATTAGCTTAAATAATCTTTAAGTGAACACTTTTCTCATCCTATGTGCCTGCGTCCCTCTGAGCAATTTAAAGAAGGGGGGCAACTGAGGATGCAGTACACATGGCACAAGGGAGACGTTTACATGTGCAATCGTGGCAGGCTGTGTGACGAGAGCGATATAAACACGAGACTTCAGATTCTCTCGAGAGTCCTTCCTCGTTGTCATTATGTAAGTCACAGTGCCAGGAAAGGTGTAAGGATGGGATCAACAGTTTTAATGACACACTGTGGATTCATTGCTTTGACTTACTATGCAAAATTTGGTGCATGGACAAACACACATTTACATGTTTCTCACCTAAACCTCCATTGCTTCTTTCTCAATGCAGACGCGAATTATGCTTTTTCTGTAGTTTGTTACATTATTAGGGCACACAGACTGACCTTGATGTTTCCTTGGAACATTTAACCAACCCCAAGGTGGCTATTATTGTGATGAATATTCGGCACCACTGACAGCCCCATGGCTTATTTATTTACCCAGCGAGAGGTAGCTCGCTACCTTGCTATGACCTCATGCTGTTTCTTCCTTCCCCATTTGTCAACTCGTACCTCCTCTGGTGGCCGTGCAGCTCCTGCAAAGTGAGGGCGTGAACACAACATGCAGCTGAGTGAGGAAGTTGAAATTTAAACAAACAAAGGGAGAAAGCTGATGCAGCAAATTAAGCACACATATCTTAATCTTGTACGTTTTTTTTTTTTTTTTTATGCCTGCAAGCCTGTGATGTTAAAAGATTTACACCCTCATGTTTGCATTTGCCTTCATTTAAAGCAGCTTCTTGCAACAACAACATCAGCTGGATTTTCATATTAATGCCAATACTATTTAACTGTTTTTGGAAATGTATGTTTTATTTATTTGTGCAGTCAGGTTAAAAAAAAGTAGTTAACAGACGGGGATTTAAAGACTACAACTCACACAACTGACTGGTCCCTGAAACTAATTAACTTTAAATGCACCTTACAATACTTCAATAGAAAAGAAGTGTCTTTCTCCATATAATATGTCTCTGTGATTAATTTGTGTTTGTTTTCTAATACAAAGGCCACGTCAAGTGTGGCAACTTGACATTTAAATTTCAAACAAAATGTAATCTTCAAAGTAAATTTTGTACGCCAGCAATATAGCCTCTTTGCTATCACATACAGAATACACACTTTTAATGAAGTACTGGCACACTTTGTCAAAAGATCAAAATGTGGCTCATCTTCAGAGAAAATAACGCTGATGGTTCAGTGAAACATTTTTTCCTGCAGACATCAGTTCGTTCTGTGCTCTGAAGATGTGCTACATTTTTTGATCTTTTGATAAAGTCAGCCATTACTGAGAAGCTTCTCACTGGTCTTTTCTGGCTTTTTTCCCCTCAAGCTTTGAAGCTCTTTACTTCTCTACATTTTTATTTATGTTGAAAGAATTATTAAAAAAACATTATGCAGAGAATAAAAGACCAAGAAGACACTATAAAGATGTTATACCCCTATAGGGTAAGACATAATGTAGCTATGAGCAGATATCAGTGTTTTTGTCAACAGACAACAATAATAACTCCTCCTGTGGGCATCCATCAGAGCTGGTTGGTGTATAAACAGATAAGGAATCAACACATGTTGATTAGAAAGGTACTCAGGGAGCTCAAACCTCAGACAAGGCCGATAGCCCACTCTTTTACAGTATGCATGTTTGTATATAAAACAGTAACAATAATATTAAAACATGGTAATGCCTCGCTGGCACCTCATCAACTCGCCTGTGCATTTATTATTATACATTCATACATTTATTTGTTATGTAGTTCTAGATTGTTGTTATCTTACATTTGTGAAAATCAGGAAACACATTATCGTTTAATACGTAAAAATATATGATATCATGGACATGACAGGTTGTTATCAAAAACAGCTATTTAAAAACCTGTTCACAAGGTGGAAATGAATTCACAGTAAACAATATTGTGTTTTTTCTTGATGTGAAGATTTAGTAGTTCAAGAAAAAGGACCCAAACTCTGAACACCAGGCAGACAGGTTGTAGAAACAAAGGGCAGTCTTCAATAACATACAGGAGGCAACAAAACTGAGGGAGCAGACTGAGGCAAATCCCACAACACAGGGGAAATTCACAAACTAAACTGAGAATTAATCAGGATGACACGAGGAAAACACCAGAAATACAGAAAAAGGTACACCAGCAAACAACACACACAGACACACACACACAACAAGTGCAGAAAAGCTGATAACTAAAAGTGTGTAAAAACATATAAGAACTAAATACACAGGAGGCCAATCAACTAATGAAACAGGAAAAAAAGTAAAATGAAACATGAGGCATGAGGATGTTTACCTTCAAGGACAAAAAGTAAAAGAGTAAAATTTAAAACCATAAGAAGTGAAGCAAAAAATGTAATATTTTTCTTTAATATATTTGTTGGATTCCCATTTGGATGTAAGTAAAAGTAGAGTTTGTTGTATAATATGTTTGTGTTTACATCCACACAGCAGCACCTCAGTTTGAGAAGAGAGCAAACAAAGCAGAATCACTTAAATACAATCAGCATCACACTGGGAACTTTAGAGAGGAAACATTTTATACTGTTGCACTAAAAAATATAGTTGCTGCTCTCAATGGGCTTGAAGTTGGAACACACACACACACACACCATTACAAGCCTTTATGGCCAACAGTGCACCACCATTTGTCGCTATCTAAAAGGGGTCC